>VZTY01019026.1:23527-86463 GCA_013400935.1 Turnix velox
CATTTGCTTTCCGAGCTGCGAGAGCGCACTGCTGGCTCATGTTAAGAATGTGGGGATACTTTTTTCTTTATTTCTTCCCTTACACCTGTCTCATTTTTTCAGTGAAGAATAAGTGACCCTAATTATCACAGTCTTGAATATTCTCATATAAATACAAACTAGTTCTAGAGACCTTAAAAATTAACTTTGTTACCCAGATAAATTCTACTATGTGGTGTCATGCATTTCCTACTGATCCCTTGTTTTGCAAGATGCTCTTCATTAACATACCAGGAAATGTAAATATGCCACATTATAATTACCAAAACTTTTATCTGAACAAGACTGCAGAATTCACTTTCACAGCCTGGAATATGCTACTTTTCTGTGAATTTACTTTGTGATGAGGATAATTTAGTTATTTAAAATCAGCTAGTTAACACATACTGAAAAATTCTGAATCGATTCTGGGACACCAACTTCATGCTGAACAATAGTGAAAAAGAGTCTTAATGGATTGAACTAATTTTTTCTGGGGTATACCCTCCTATTCTTGTTTAATATTCTCTGTACTGCAGATAAGGAAAAGTAAAAGGGCAAATACATACTCTTGCTTTTGCTTCCTATAGCCTATGGTCACATCATATTTCAAAGGTAGTACTGAATCTGCTTCCCCCAAAGATTTTTAAGGTCAGTTTGACCCCTGAATGCGGTTATTCTCCACTGAAAGCTGATATAACTATGTGAGGAAAACTCTTGCAGCAGCAGTTCAAATATGAAGATGAGTGGTTCTGTGCATGGCAGTGTGTATCACGGTCCCAAAAGTGTAAGTCTGCTATGTTTGTGTGTCATAGAAACATGTAGGAGTAGGAGCGCAAATAAATACATATCATCTGTGTATAACACTCCTACGTTATATCAACAGTTACTTGCCTTGTTGTGTAATAGTGGTACATCATTCCTCATTCATATACCATCTTTAAGATGCAACAGAACTGCATGGGAAAAATTATCAAGCAATTCCCCAAGACACAGTGGATGCATTTGCTCCTTGCCTATATTCAGGGTATGTGAATATAGCTGCAATATTTCTACAATCTTAACTACATGCTTTATCACACAGGGATGCATGCTTAGTGAGTTTTGGAATTTTGACAGATCAGTAAAGTACATAGAATAAGGAACTAAACATATCTATAGATGCTGCAAGTGGAATATCACATGCCATTTTGTGACAATGAATCTACAGAAAGTAGGGACATTTGGAAAAGAGCTAAGGATTGCTAAGGACCACAGTTATGTAAGTAACTTTTGAAAACATGTTTGAAATCAGTAGAAGTTCAGTGTCAAAATAGCTTGGAGAACCAGGGTGTGTAGGGTGCCTAAATGATGACTGATGTGGCAGCATCATATTAATTAATAATAATACTGTACCTGTGTCACTCCCAAGATAAAGAAAACCGAATCAGAGTATATAATCAATAGGCTTCCTAAGCTGAATGGCTGTGAGGTTAAAAATGGAAAACTCAGGATAAAGGGTAGATTTTTAAATACTTTTCTTATCAAGAAAACTGGAAATATCACCGATTCTAATTGAGTTTGAGTAAATAATGATTAAAAAGATATTGTCGAAGCAAATTCTGTTTCAGCTGAGTTGGTCATGCTGTTAAGAAACTAAATTTTGTTTCTTATATCTTTAAATATTTGGTAGCTATTTTTCTGACAGTGTGCTTGAGTACCTGAAACCTCAGTTTATGTTAGCTCAATGTCACTCTGTTGCAGTGTGGGATTTGACCCCACATTTCTATGGCACTCGTTTTAGCTAATGATGTTCCTCAGTTTTAAGTATACAGGAAAACCAGACAACTTGCAGTCCCTATATGGGTAAAGAAAGATGGAGCATCAGCATCAGCAAATTTTAAGCACATTTAGATATGCCTAGTCTGCTGTGCCATCTCCTAGCATGCATTTAGAGCACTTTACAGCCACACAAGTGTGGCTGTTTTGGAGAGTTTCCAGAAGCTCAGCTTTGAGTCAAAGAGAGAAGTCTACATTTACAAAGAACCATTCACAGCTGTCAGAAGTTAGCTGTCTGTGGGACTCAAAGTACAGCTGCAGTTTTTCCAGAATACTGACAACTTCTGTGGCAACCAGAGTCTGTTTGCTAGTACTGGGATTTCTGAAGGTTTATCAGAAAAAAGTCTTAGTGCCCTATGCCTGTAATTTCCATCTATGTTTTTATTCCAATAACATACTGCACTTTTTTGCTGAAGTAGGAAATCTTAAGGCATCAAGTTTTGAAATAAAAAGTTTATTATCTTCATGTGTGGGTTTTTTAAGATTCCAGGATGAACAGAAAGCAGTAAACTCTGTTTTTTAGTTTCTCTGAGACACATGAAATTTAATTTGTAGCATTTATGAAGAAGAAGCAGAAACAATATTTAAAATAAATAGGAGTGATGGCATCATATCCACTCAGTTTTGCTATTCTAGAAGTATAGTCATAGCCTCCTCCATTTCTCCTAGATAGTCTGAATATTCCATATTTTTTGTTCATATTAAATATACAGAGAAATAAGCATATTGTGATGTAATGCAGTATAAAGATTTCATTTTCATTTGTGAAATTCTTCCACATCTGCATTTCTCAGAAAAGAGCAATAACCCAATCAAAAATATTTGTATTATTTCCTCATTTTCTGTATTCTTTTTCTAATCCCCTTCTCTGATTCTCTCCTGGAAAATTAATAATTACAGCACAGACATGAAAACCAGTTGAAAATAGAAACTATGCTTTTTCTTCTGAGAAGCACACAGTATGCATTGGAATATTATAAAGCTGTATATAGTAAACACTAGCATTTCTTTACTTATATCCCAGTATGTCATATTAAAGAATATGTCAAACGTGAAAGGACAGGAAAAATAGCCTACAATGAAGCCAGAGAGATCCAATCATAAATTTGATACCAATCAAGAATTAAAATCAGGGTAGTTTTTATGATCTGTATATTACATCAAAAGTAATTTCAAAATTTTAGCTAAGAGGGTTTTTTGTCTTTTTTTTTCCCCCTTATCAAAAAAATGCTACTTTTCTGGCTACCATTTTATGTATAAAAAATTTAGGTGTCACTGCAGAGGGGGGCTTGCAAGCTTAGCCAAGGAACCTTGGCCCAACTCTCTTTTTCTTTTTTTTGTGTTGCTTGGAAATAGCTGAAAGTGTTTACTAGTTCATACAAGGAATCACTGTTGTGAAGGAGTAGGGGAGGAAAGAGGGGGAGAACATTTTTAGAATCATGACTTCTCTTTTGTTTGTTATGCCTGACCCTGATCCACCTCAGTTGTATGTTCCTTATTGCTTCTAACATTACCTTCTTGAGGATGACGATGTAGCATAGGAATGTGGAAAACACCCAAGGAGTTACAGTGACAGTCTTTCTGCAGTCAGTGCTGAGTGTATCAGGCTGCCAAACTTCTCATGTGTGCGTAGCACAATAACTGACTGCTGCTCAGTGGGATTCTTTCTAGATATCCACATTCTTTGTGTATGCTGGTTCTATATTTCCAGAAAAAAAAAAAAAAGCTGTATTCATGTCAAAGGAACAGACCTATAAAGGTCTGTTCTTAGTATTTTTTATGTTCTTAAAAAAGCCTATTTTTTTCCAGTTTGTATTGCTACTGCAATAATAAGACACCAGAGGCAAATGATTTTGGATGTACCTGTGATATCAGTATTAGAGTTGCAGAAGTATTTGGATGAATGAGATTGTGCATTTCCTTGGAGTGACAATCTCTTGGATTTGAATGTGTTGCTATATTTTGAGTAGTTTTTTCTTTAAATTGTACATCAGTATGCCACTCTGAAATTTTTTTTCTGGCTCTGTTGTCATTGTTAGCTTTACAAGGTAAGTTTTTTGGTTGATTTTTTTTGCTTTTACTTTAAAATTTACTTTAAAATTTTTCCTTTAATTTTTTTAAGACAGAACCAAATCACAATATTTTAATCATTCATTATTATTAAATCACCCTAAACATAAGCATTCTAACAAATATATAAACAGATGAGATGGCTTCTATGATGTACAGAGAAATTTAAAACACTTCAAAAAGGCTGAAAAAAACAGTACCCAGAGAAACATTCAAAAAAGAAATCAAGGATTTTAATTTAAAAGATATCTTAGTAAGTATATTTTTTTCTCCATTCCTGAAAGAGAGAGAAAAGCCCGAAAAGCCCCGTGGAGTCTTTATACCAAATAGCACATTATTATTGTATTGTCATCATGTTGCCACAAATTTCCAAGCAGCCTTGTGGAATTCACTTTCTAAACCATTGGGAGCTCTTTATCTCATAAAATTTGACATGCCCATTTTGTGTAGAAAAGTACTCAAATGGAGTCACCTTTCATCATCTCAGGACTTGCAAGCTGTCAAAAGACTAGGCTTCCAAGAGAGATATAAAAGAGTAGAAATTTGTCATTGTTTGTATTCTGTATTCCACTTTGGACACTGTTTATAGAATAAATGGTAAAATGCTTGGGAAAAAAACATCATAATCTTGAAATATTATTGGTGTTTCTTTGTGAACCTATCCTTGTATCCTGTTTTCTAGCAAAATAATAAACTGTCACTCAATTAGGCTGAAAAGCAGAAAGGTCGATGATGGATACACTTTTTAAAATAATGTCTGATTACTACAGGGAGCTTGTTATGACTTGGTAGCAATATGTTTACAAAGACTTGGGAATTTAGTGTTACAAAGAAAAAGCAAAAATTCAGAGTTGTACTGTTAAAAGTGAAGAGGAGATATTAAGAAATTAATTGTTTATCTAAATTTTGCAAAAGATTTTGCAAATACAAAGAAAAGGGGGGAATGAAGAGGGGATATTAAGAAACTCATTATAATCAGGATGAGAGAAGATGCTTGCAGTGAAACAGCCAGAGGGTCCACCAGGCAGGGACACTCAATCAGAAGGACAGGAATTTCTTTACAAATAGTATGAATTGTGGGAGTGTCATTGCAAGCAGGAGTTGGTGTTGGTGGACCTGTAGTGTTGTCTTCTGAGAACAAGCAGTCATAAAGAGTTGCTGCCAAAATCTGCATACAAATTACCATTGTACAGGTATATGTTCAATGAAATGTGATCAAGAAAGGCTGAAATTAGAAAATAGGCATAAAAACATGTATTCTGAAAGTTTTATCCTTATTGCAGTAATCCTTTGGAAACTGGATGATGTTGTCTGTGTGACTTTCAGAAATTGATACAATATTTTAGCATGTATTTCCTAAACAGGTGAATACACATGGTTATATTAATATTTATATGTACCCACACACTTCTGATCACCAATGTATCACAGAATAACAGCATGGCTGAGGACGGAAAGAACATTTGGAGGTCATCTAGTCTACCTCCTCTGCTCAAGTTGGGACACCTAGAACAGGTAGCCCAGGACCATATCCAGACAGCTTTGGAGTATTGCACAAACTCTCTGGTCAACATGCATATGTCAAGCAAAACATGAGAACTCTGGCAAACAGGGTACAATGCTTGATGTCCTCCACTGGAAATGGTTAATGTGCATGTATTTTTTCTTCTTTTTTTTTTCTCTTAGAAGTAAGATGTTTCATTCAATAGTATTTAAATATTTTTCAGAGAGAATAAAGAATATGAAACTGAGACCATTTATACTCAGTGTTCCAGTGTTCTTATGTGTTGACAAAAAGTCTTGCTTTTTCGGGGCTGCATCAACTATTGTGTGTTATTTTGTGTAATCTTTTTCTTATACAAGATCCTCTTTTACATCTACTTTTTGTAAGTTTATTAGTTCTCAAGCTATGGGATCATGTTATAATCTCGAAAAAAGTATATCAGGACATTTAGTTTTCCACCTCGCCATCTAATTTAGTCTGTTTTTATCAAAGTTCCTTTGTCTTAAGACAAAATTTATCAGGGATTATTTGGCTAGTTCCAATTTTAGAACTGATATGACACTTTGAAAGACTTGATTCGGTTACTGATGTTGCTGAAATCAGGAAATCACAAGCTCAAAGTAGGTTAAGTCAGAAGGGACCCTTGGAGGTCATTTCTTCCCCACTCAAAGCAGGGCCAGCTTCTTTGTATTGGGTCTTATCAACCTTTTGTACACACTGCTCTTGACATAGTCATCAAGGGAGCAACTGGAAGTTTATTTATATCTATGAAGGAATTTCTGTTGACTTAACTTGACTTTCAATTAACCTAGAGTCATTGATAAGAAATGTCTTTTGAGTTCCTTTGAAAATAAGCTTGTCCTACTTTTGAATATTTGGGTATTGCATACTGGATGCCAGATGTCCACCAGGCTGCTTTATCGCACCTTGTCCTCAACTGCACAGGGGGATAAAAAATACAACAATAGGCTCAAAGGCTGAGATAAGGACTGTAAGAGTTCAGTCAGCAATTACCGTCATGTGCAAAACAGACTCAACTTGGAGAAATTAATTTGTTACCAATCAAATTAGAGTAAGGTAATGACAAATAAAAACAAATCTTAAAATACCTTCCTTTCCATTCCTCTCTTCTTCCAAGGATCAGCTTCACTCTTGTATTCTCTGTTTCTTCTCCTTGAGTGGAACGGGGTTGAGGAAAGGGGATTGCAGTCAGGTCATCACATGTTGTCTTTGCTGCTCCTTCCTTCTCAGTCTCTTCTGCTCTAGCATGGGATCACACTCACAGGAGACATTTTTCGATTAATTTCTCCAGTATGGATCTTTCACACATACTGCATTTCATCACAAAATGATTCAGAATAAGTCCTTTCAGCAGAGCCACAGGTTCTGCTAGGAGCGTGCTTGAGGGCTTCCCATGGGATCACAGCATCCTTCAGGTATCTGCTTGCTCTAGCATGCATCCTCTCCACAGGCTGCACTTGGATATCTGCTTCAATGTTAACTTCCATGGACTGCATGAGGATAACCTGTCTCACCATGGGCTGCAAGGAAATCTCTGCACTGGTACCTGCAGCATCTCCTTCACTGATCTTGGTGTTTTTAGAGGTTTCTTTCACATAATCCAACTTCTCTTTTTTGACTGCTGCTGCCAAGCAGCTATGTTCCACTTGTGTTAGCCACCACTGATAGGCTCCGCCTTGGCACGGGCTCTATGAGACATAGAGAAAATATTTTTTATCTTCTCACAGAAGTCCTTAACCCAGTAGCACTCTTGTTATCAAAACCTTGTAATGCAAATCTGATGCAGTAAGTAAAAAAACCCTGTCTATAAAATGCAAAAGTGCTATTGGATAAACATATCTTTTACCCTATAATATGCTTCTGCAAGAACCTGTTTTCCCTGCTATGGAAATACATGTTTATTATAAAAGTTAATAAAATGGGCTTTTATTTTCTGCAATCTGCTTTCTGTGCTTTGACAAGGGCTATTCAAGTAACAGAAAGTTCCTGTGATTATTCTCCAAGCTTACCAGCTGAGCTGGTATGTGAATTCACTTATTGTTGCTCAAGGAGAAGAGACAGTTTTTACATGTTTTTACATGTGATTCATCTCATCTTAAAAAACATCAGATAAGTGATCACATCCCATTTCCCAATGGAGGTAAACCATTTATATTAACCCCAAATGGGAACTGAGGTGGACCTGTATAACAAAGCCTACATATACACTTAAATTTTAGTGAGATAATTCCTATCCAAATAATAAATACCTAATTTTCTTATTTTTTGCTAGAGATTGTCAGGATTATGATTGAGGACACTGCTGCTTCAGAACACTTTCACATTCTCCATATTGTAGCTCCAGTGTATACCTTCCTTCATCAGTCTTTTTGCCTTTTCAAATTGATGCAGCAATTAAACATCTCCATGAATTAAAAAATAAAAAAATATCACGATAGCATTTTGAAATTAAAAAAAATACATCAACAAATTTGCAGAGTGTGAAAGATAACATTATCATGTAACCTTATTTTGAAGAATAAGTATGAAAAATTAAGAACAGTGCACAAGAAAAGACTATAAAAATAGTTCTTGTCACAAAAAAGATAATTCCAGAGAATCAGGAGCATAAGGTCCCTGAGGTAGGAACTGAAATACTTTAGAGTTCCGATGAATCTGTGTAGATCAGTAGGGTCAAGATTCTTGAATAATGATAGACACAAGAAATTTTAGGATCACTGAAAGAATGATATTTCTTAGGGTAACCTAGCCCCTAAGTTCATATACCTAGGCCTTCACTGTTGTCAAGGTAAACATTGACAATTATCCTTATATCCTTTTGTATTATCATCAGCTAGATAGAACACTGCTTTCAGGACCTGCATCTAAGACTTTTCTTTGCCTGGGATTGCTGCCTAGTGCTTTGAGATAGTGCTATTGCAAAAGACACACCTGATAAAAACTAAAACCAGGAGTGAATGATTTCCTAGCCACAGTCACCAAGCTGAACAACTCTTTAGCTAGGAAGTGGTTTAGCTGATAAAAAGAAAGTCTGTAGTTTAGTGCTACAATACTGGGACAAGAGACACTCAGATTCTTGTCTCTACATACATTTGTGTTTTCATTGAAGTCTCTGGAAAACTACATGAACATACTTGGCAGTGACCAGAGCTTTGTACTTTGCCTTTTACTAGGCTAAATGTTAACCAGTTTGATTTTAACTTAAATGCTCAAATAATGTTTTCGTCCTACCATGAAAAGTGATTTAAATTAAAAGGTATTCCAATGTTAAAAAATAAATTGGTACAAACTAGATAAAATTCTGTTAATATCGTCCAGTTTGTATGTAAAGCACTCCAATAGAAAAATTTTTCTGAATTTTTTTTCCTGATTCTACAGAGTGGATAGTGTTGTTCGGTAAACAGTTTTTGTTTATTAATTAAATGTAGGTTGATTCTGAAAAAAAAGTATAATTTAAAAATTGTTATATCTTTTCTAGACTAGTTTAAGAATAATTGGAGGATTTCTTTATGGTTCTATACTTCTTGTAATTTTTTATATCAGGAAGAAGTAGTTCTAACATAGTACTTCTATCATAAATTTCAACAATTACAATATGAAGCACAGAAGATCAACATTACACATGATTGTATCTTTTTTCTTCTCAGTTATCTTCACTAAAATAATATTTTAAAAATAATTCCTTGTGACAATTACACCATTAATTTGTTGATTGTGACAGAAATCCAAATTGTAAAATACAGTGAATACAATATAGACAGCTTTTCTTGGTACACACATCAAATTTCTATGCTGTAAGTCACTCAAAGAGCAAAAGATTTGAATTATACATTTACTATCTGGAAGCTATTAAAATTTATAACATATTCAAGTGTTTAGGGGCTTGCATGATTCATATAAATTTTATTGACTTGTGGAACTCCTCAGTGTAAATATGTGATCTAGTTTATATTATAAAAAATTTCAGAATCACTAACTTCTTAGTACTGTACAAGACAGCAGTTTAAAATAAGTCAGAAAAAAATAATTATTCATTTGTATAGAAATGCTGAATAAATTGTTACCATCCCAAGGAAAGTATCAGGATGAGGGAGACAATGCAATCCCAGTGGAAGGAAATATAGCACTTCTTCCTCCTTCCTTTTTCCTTCAGCCCAGTAGCTCCAGGGCTCAGATTTTATCCCTGTCCCAGCACATGGGGTCCCTTCATGCCCAGATCATGGGATGTGAGAGCAGATATTTTCCAAAGTTGTGCTTCTGCCGGCAGGCATGCACCACCCTAACAACGGGGATAGTTTTCCCCTCAGGTTGCCTTTGTTCTGCTGGAAGAGAGAGAGCTGCAAGCTATTCTTTCTGTTTGCTGATCCTGTCTTACCTCCCTCTTAGGAGCTTTCTGGGGCCCAAAGACTCATTCTCAGTAAACATTAGGGCTGGAAGAGAAGGGCATCCTGACCCAAAAAACTGGTAAAGGAATCAAAGGAAACCAAACAATAAGAACCCCCTGGCCTTCAGAGATCATCTAGTAATTTTCCATTCCCTTTACATATATAACCAACTGTCCTAGGTTAGGCCAAAAAGGCCTCTCCGAATGAAAGATGGCACCCCCTCCTCTCTTGAAAGAGAAGAGCTGAAGGAATAAAGAGATTTGAGTTTAGAAATTATTGTAAACTACTTTAATAGCAAACGAAACAATAAATCAAATGAAAAAGGAAAAATACAAAAAAGATATACAATGTACACAAAACTGTATCAAGTTCCCAGGATGACAATCACATACTCAGAAGACACAGGAGAGGTCCCAGACTGGGGTTAGCTATGGTCAGGGGCTGGATGCCAGATCTGGAGTAAAGAGTGCTCAGTTGGGATCAAGGGCAGGTAACCAGGCAGAATATTTTCTACACATAGGCCAATGAGGAAAGAGAGCTGACCCTTTGATCGCTCAGCTTTTATGCTGAGCTTGGGACAGATGGGATGGAATACTCCTGTTGGTTAATTATGGATCACCTGCTCTGTCCACTCCTCCTTGCAGGTGGGACTCCTCTATGTCTTTCCATTTCCAGCCCCTGGCGGGGCAAATGAACAATTGCAAACAGATTAATTGTAATCTAAAAATCCTATGTATTGGGTTTATATGTAATCTAAAAATCCTATTTACTGGGTTTGTGTGCATTTGTACAAAATCTTCCAGTTAGTCTTCATTTACCCAAGATCAACATTTACAGTCCATTTTGTGGACTGAATTTCTAGTGAAGTTTCTTTGCTGAAATGTTTAAAGTAAGTGAAACAAAAATGTCACAAATATGATTATATTTTATTAATTTTTTTTTAAATGCACAGTTTCACTAGTTCTGTTGTGGTTGTTCTTATTGGACTAAATGTATGGTCACATATTATAAATACAAAACTATTCAGTTGTCTTTACACAATATAATAGTCTTCCTCTGAAATAAAATAAAATTCTATTGTAATTCTAAAGAAGTATTCTCAGAAATCTTTTAGCTTTGATGGACTCTACTGGACATTTTGACATGCCAACTAGGATGCCAGCTAATTTTTCTATTTTTAAATTGCATCATACATTTTAGCCAAGTACCTAATCAGACTCCTTTGTTCTCTGTTTTCAGAATTAACACATGCCAAACAGTGTTTGCTTCATAGCCGCCTGTGTGTACCTTTCACATTGTCTCAGAGTTTAGAAACGAGTCCGTATTTCAGTGCCATTTATGAAATATATATTCACATCTTTAACCTTGCTGTTTTTCTAGTATTTTTTACTATTTAGTCATGTTTAGCACCAAAATAAATGCATCTGTTATTTAAATAATGTATATTTTTAAATTTGTTTGAACTTTGAGTGAATTTGATGGGGGAGAAGAAAGAAGAGAAATTTTAACCTTCACACTAGCCCTCACATTCAGCTCTATTGTAAGGTAATAGTTCTAATAGGTGAAGTACTGTTCATGAAGGTGATGTTTTGTGATTGAAAATCTGGGACTAGAAAGAAATGGATAGGACATTCTTCTCCCTAGTGGGAAAAAAACCAACCAACCAACCAAACAAACAAACAACCCCCCCCAAAAAAACCAAACAAACAAACCAATTCTTGGGTTTTTACCCTGCTGCTATTTCGGTATTTTCATAGAGAGAGACAGCCTGGCAGGTGAAGTGACATGAAGTAAGGGAGTCTCAGCTGTCCTCCCACTCCCTATTCATATAAGAAATGCCTTTTCCTTGACTTGAAAGTTCAAATCTAAACAACCTTGTTTTTGTAATGAAACACAGAATTAAATATGTCTCCAAATAAGTTTCTGTTCAGTTTTGCTGTTACAGCTACTAGAAGTCCAAGAATATGGTTTTGTCACCATGAAAAAATTTTGCAGCTTTAGTGGAATTAGTAAAGTAAAATTAGATTTGGACCACTGAGCAGTGAGCATGCCTACTGTAGTCATATTATTGCTCAATGATTTATACTTTATGCCTCTTTTCCCCACTGAAGAATGCTGTAACAGCAGTCTGAGGAAAGAAAAGTTTCATGTAAGATCCCTTTACTAGTCCTTCATTAGGCAGGCTATTTGTCTGTCCTCCTGGAAGAGCTCAGAGCCTCTTTTTCCATTATGCAAATCTCAAAGGATTTTTACAGAAATTAGACTTCATGAAGACTTAGTTACCAGGTGGGCTTTGAAGTTTTTTCTCAATTTTTTGGCTATGTTACAGCTGCCTAACCAGGACTTACTGGATAATAGCATATTATATTTTCTTTCAAATTCCAATGGGACTAACCTATAAAAAAATCCCAAATAAATGTTATATCACCACAGTCCCTATAGAGAGTATTGCTAAAAACTAGCACAGTGACTGAAGTCCAAGAAAGAGCAGAAAAAATTGTAACGTAGTGAACATATCATTAGATATTGCAGGATTATATTGCTAAATACTGTAACTTCTTGCATAATCTAAAATCCACAATTTAAATTTTTACCTGAAACAATGCCAGAATAAGGTGTTAAAAGAAAGAGAATAAGAGAATATTAGTGCAAATCCTGGAATAATATTATCTGTTATGAACCAGGCTACAGATATTTGTTTTGGTGCATACTGTAATTATAATTTAGTGATTTAGTGAGTTTGTAAGCATAATTTCATGACTGCAAATACAATTTTGTAATCTGATTTAGTTTATTGTAAATCTAATTTAGTAATTTAGACATATTGAGTAATTGATCCAGCATAAAATGTGAAATGATACTGGATTATAATATTGGGAATTAAAAGAAACAAGAAAGAAGAGTCTGCTATTGATTAATGAATCTCAATATTCAACTGTGAAAAAGTAGAAACTGGAAAAACAGGTCTGTTAGACCTCTAAGACAGAAAGCATTTTAACACAGCTATATATATGAATTTACATTAAAATTGTATTTTAAATGCTTTTCTCATGGCGTTTTTTGTTTGTCTGTTGTGATACAATCCAGATTAAAAAAATCTTAGCCATATGGAAATTTTGCAAAGTTACAAGAAACTACATGAATTTTAAATGCACTGGAATTCTGAGCAATGCAAGCAAACAAGCAAATATGTAAAGAGAGCAATTCTAAGTAAGAGCAAAGATCTAAGGTTTGTAAGAGTTTAAAGTTTCCTAAAAGGGCTATAATTTCCCATCATCAGGCTTCCTTTAAAAGGGCAATTCAATGACATTACTCAGTGCAGGGGACAAGGTGGGTAAAATGAAATAAAAATATTGTTATTCTTTCTTCTCTTCACCTACTGAACTTAACAAAGGCAATAATATTTAATTTACAAAGTTCAGTTGAAGTCACGTTTGCTATTGGATGGTATTTATAGCCTCCCTCCTGCAGCCTCCCATGCCTGCACAAATGTCACTGATTCCTCAGGGTTGTTGAGTGAGAAAGACCATCCACTGCATTTTATTGAAACACATGATGGATAGGAAACAATAAATTGGATAGCTACAATTTACAATTTCACTTTCATAACACCTAAGCCTTCAGTAATGTCAATTTAAGGTGGTGCTATGACTCAAAAGAAGAATTCTCACAAAATTGACTCATCACAGTTCACTGATGGAAAAATCATCAGGGGCCCACCATACTCTTTTCAAACAGGAGAGTCCTAGAAATACAGATGACATCATGGACCAGCCTCTAAAGAAGCCTAAGGTGGCATAGCTTGACTTTACATCTACACTAATCACAGTAAGGCTGTGTATAAAATGATGACTTTCAACAGAGGATTCATGATAATATGCTAATCAATTCGTTAGCTGTTCTTTTTCTAATTTAAAACCATCATAAATTGAAAATTATGATGCTGATAAGTTTAAAAAAGCTTTGATACATACCATTGAACAAAGTCTGGTATTTGCAACCTGAATGTACAGAACTAAGAACCTTAAAGTTAACTATCTAACCTACTTTCTCTCAATGCCAGTGAGAGATTGGCATTTGCTTATTTTTTTAAATCTTCCTCTCTGTTTGAATTTATCTATGTAAGAGTGCATAGAATACAGTTATGTGGTACTGTTATCTCTGAAAATGAGAGTAGGTTTTAACTACAATAAGGTGCTTAATTGTGAGAAATAATCCATTCTGTCTTACTAGATTTGTTTTCGCTTTTATTCATATGGCTTTTTAAAAAATAAAATATGTATGAGGAAGACCATATGTTCTAACGAATATTTTAAGAAAGTAATTTGTCTATTTTACAGTAATTAAAAAAAGTTACAATATATTTTTATTTTTAAAGTATAATATGAAAAATATCATATTCAAATATTTAAATGTTTAAGCTATGCAAGATATGGCAATAGGTATGCATGATATTTCAAGGACAATATACTGCAATATAAGAAATGATTTTGATATATTGTGCAGTTGTGAAGTCAATCATAGCCTCTCTGAATCTAATAGGAATTTAATTAAGTTTTGTAATCAATACTTTTACAAAATCTCATGCTACATGTAGCATGATATTTTGGAAGAAATATGCATAATTTTGTTGTACTTTTCTTCATTAGGAGAATATTAGTCACAAGTGTGTTGGCAGCCAGAAGCAGTTCTGTGCTATTATTTTAATTTCTTGGATTCATTTTGTATCAGTTAATATGTGCCATTTTAGTAACATGTTTGAATAAAAGATGTGAATGCTCAGGTTGACATTTACTTGCAGAGAGTACCTAATGGGAGCACAGGTATGTATGCCTTTACTACTGCATAAGCACTAATGCACTAAGCTATTTTACATTCACAGTCAGTCTTTCTACTCTGTATGAATGAGATTGTATATATCTGAAATTAGGGTTTTAAAAGGAATTCAGAAGTTAATGCGATTTACACACAATAGAAAAAAATATTTTTCCACTGAGATATTTCTAAGATTACCAAGAAATTTAAGTGGCAGGAACTTTCCACCGATTAGAAAATAAACATATATGTGTCACTGCAGTTTTTTCAGAAAGAGGAAGAGCTGAAATAAATGAATCCATCATTTGTGCTCATTTCCAAATTGAGTAACATTCAGTGTCAAGGGGGAAAAAAGTCTTATTAATCTTATTTTCATCTTAAAAACTCAAATACATTGTAAAGAAAAATGTGTTATATTTACAGTACTTTTAGAGTCAGAGAACTGTTAAATACTAGACCCTTTTCTCACTTCCTGCCTCTGTGTTTGACTTTGAAAAGCATCACTTTGAAAGGCCAAGTTTTAATATCATTACAAGAATAATTTAGTTCAAGGACTGATCCAAAAGGATAGTTGCACCAACTTTAGTTTTTTCTACCTCCTGCTGTTCTCTTCACTTTTTTAGCAAGCTTTGCAGTCTCAAACATTCCTACAAGCTCTTATGCTACATCTCAGGGAATACAATGTAAATTCTCCGTTTTGTCATTTTGTCCTCTAGGAATTGCTCTCCCTGAACTATTACACTGAATGGTATTCCAGACACTTCGGATTACATTAAAAAAAAAAAACCAAAACAGCAAAAGAAATAATTATACTTGGGGTTTGAGAGTTACCAGAAGGCCCCTGAGGATATTAGGAAATCTGCTTGTTTGTGATTCCAAAGGATATTAAGATAGTTGTTTTCAAATTTTTACATTCTTTAATAAGTGATGAAATATGTAAGCAGATGACTTCTTTCTTTAGTGTCTCAAAAAATTTAGTTCCTAGCTTGATAATGGAAAGGGAAGCAGGATATGTAAATTACATCTTCAAGATGTTTTAAAATCTTCAAGCAGCTAATGAAAGAGTAAAGGCAAGATAAGTGTGAATAGTACTCACTAGACTACAAAATCATGGAGATACAGGGACCTACGCCTTTTCAACTGTACACTATTTGAACCTATTTTAACTTTTAACAAAGCCTACAAATCTTAGCTGGTAGGTTTTAGCTCCACTGTACAGAACAGGCAAATGTATGTAGTATATTTATATAGTATAACGTGTGTGTGAACACTGTTTATGCACTCTCTATCTAGATAGAATATAACAGGCAATATAGTAAGGTAGAAACCTTAACACATTTGACAGCAGTTTCCTCCTACGTCCTCACATGCACACTTGAAAACAGGGCTGGGGATAGCTCTGACAGTATGTTGGAATTACATTACCTTGCAATTTCAAGAGCTGGCTGCTAATAGCTACAGTTAGTTGTGATTGCATCCTTCTTCTTGACATTCTGCTCATTCCCGTGTGTAACAGGAAATGAAAAAAAAAAAAAGTGGACGCAGTCTGGAGGCAAAGTAATTTCTCTGTGTCAGCTCCAGCAACTCTTCTAACCATGCAGGGGATTTGTTAGAGACTTTTATGAACAGAATGTGTTTAAATGCTTACTTTCATGGGAATTTATGAGACAGTGTCACATGTTAGTCTCTGTAGGATCTCCCCAAGTACCGGATGACCTGAGGAACAGAATGAAAGAAATTTGGTAAGAAAGTAGGTATTACAAGACCTTATTGAATATTTTTCCTTGTTAATCCTTCATATGTACAGATTTGTGATCCAATTGGCACACAAACACTTACCTAAACCATTATTCCAGATGTAGTTTTTTCTATGTACAAACTTGCAGTTACAGAGTAGGCTTGTCTGTACAAAAGGATATTTATTTTTGTTGAGAAGACTTTTTTATCTAGCATATCCTGTTGCTGTGCAGGTGTTCATGGCATCTGCAGGGGAATGCTCACCTGGAGTACTGCATGCAGCTTTGTAGTTTTCAATACAGGAAAGATGTAGACCTGTTGGAGCAGGTTCAGAGAGCTGGAAGATTTACATCTATGAGGACAGGCTGAGTGTCAGTTTTGTTTAGTCTGCAGAAGAGAACACCCGGGGGAGAATTTATTGTGACCTTTCAATTCATGAAGAGAGAGAAAAATGGGAAAACACTTTTTAGCCTGTTGCAAATGGTTGAGGGTTAATGAATTACAGCTGAAAGAGTGTAGATTCAGACTTGCTACAAGGAAAACATTTCTTTACGATAAATGTGGTAAAACACATGAACAAGTTGCCCAGATGGATGATAGATGCTTTATCCCTGGAAACATTTAAGGTCAGGTTGGACTAAGCTCCGAGCATCCTGACATAGTTGAAGACACCACAGCTTACTGCAGGGTAATTGGACAAGATGACCTTTAAATGTCGGTTCCAACCCAAACTGTTCTACAAAACTATGATTTTCTTTGTACCATCCCTTTAGATATGTACATTGTTCAAAAAGATTTCCATGGGCCTTTTGTTTTCCAGGCTGAATTGTCTTAACTTTCAGACATTTTTCACAAGAGAGATAGTCCACCCCCTTCATCACCTGTGTCTTTCATTAGACTCTCTCCATTGTATCCATCACTCTCTTGTACTTAGGAGTCTAGATCTGGACATGTTACTCAAGACGTGGCCTTGCAATAGGTAGCTGTTTAATAGACTCAAGGTAACTTAACTCAGGAAACATTTTAATGTTTATAATAGAATTTTTGGGGAAATGAAGAAAGGCTTAGATTGTTACACCTCTGATAGCTGTATAAGCTATAGATGTATAGCTCATATATAAGATCTCTGGAAAATCCCTTGCAGTATGTGCAGAGTATCAGGGTTTAAGTTTCTGAAAGTGTGGTACTTGTTGAGAAAAATATTATGAATTACTAAGTTGAGAGAAGAGAAAATCACAAAGAAATAGACTGGGCATGGAAACTAAAAATGTGAAAGAATCCACAGAGAAACCTACCTAAGCAGCTGCTAGAGATTGAGTGCCATTTCCCTAAATGAAACTCAAGAATTATTTCCTTTGAATGGCCTCATTTATCAGCAATTTCAGTTAGCACAAAAAGTCTGTAACCTCATCAAAATGTGATACTGTTATTAATGGACAAATATAGTACTCCAGATGATTAATTTTTCAAATACTCTCTACTCTTCACAAAGGCAAAACAGTAATATGATATTCACAGATGCAGACCAACTGATTAGCTTATTGGTCTGTTATTTAGAAGTGAGATTAAATTATTATTTTCCAAGCATTTGCTACTAAGATGTGGATCTAGTAAAATATCTTGAGTTCTTGAATACTTCCCTGAGAGTAAAAGATGCAAGAAATTTATTTTCTTGCTCTTCTACATTTTAAAACTTTAATGCATTGTGTGTATGTAAATATTCATCAAAAATTTGATTTTGCATATCACAATTTAGGTTTTCAGTGTCTGTGATTGCTGTGAGTACTGCTAAAGATATTTTGACAAGTGGCAGCTATTCATTTCTAATATATATTTTTGCATGTTGTACTCAGCATTTAAGTAATTTTGCAATGAACTGTAATGGGAAAACAAATTATTAAAGCTAAATTCAGAAGTTCTCACTTAAGCAAAGTTTCATGTCAATTACTCTTTTTGCCTTACCCTCTGCCCTCAAATTGTGAAAACATGTGACTTTTTTTCTCCTTTCTTTCCAAACAGCACTTGTGCAGCAAATATTCCCATTAAAAATCAGAGAAAAATATAAAAGAATCTGAATGACAAATGAAGTGGGATGTGCTCGGAAGTCTGCAACAGCTGAACAACATGATGTAAAGCTGTCATTTCCTACACTTCTACCATTTATGTTTGAAGTGATCTGTGAAGTATTGCCAGTATGCTGAGGCAACTGTTCTAAGCAAATGACATTGATTCAGATTCAAGGATGACATGAAAGCATCCAGATGTCATGCTTTACATTATAAACATCAGATAAATTACAATTTAAAAATTCAGAAAGGTGGTTACAGTAACTATTACATTAGTAAATGGAAAAAATAGATTGGTAATGGGTTTTCAAAATAGCAGTATACATAAGCCTTGTTTGTCTGGGAGATGTACCACAGGATATAATTAAGATCTGAAACCTAATCAGAACCAGCTGAAATAATTATTGCCCCTTTCGGAATCTTATGTTATCAAAATGAAATAAGAAGGAATTAGGAGACATTTTTGAATCAGCTGTCATACAAATTTCCTGAAGAAAGAATCTGTGAGTGAGCTGAAAGTAATTTTGAAGGAAACTCTCTGAGGAGGAATTTTCTTATGACCTACAATTCATGTTAGGAAAAGGAAAGTATAATCTTATACTACCAGCTGATCCAGTAATCATATTAAAAGGACACTGAGGATTTGCTATTCTGTGCAAAAGTCAAATCTCGGAAGTTCACTCATTTGCAAAACCAGACATTTTGGGAAAGGTAGAGGAAATAGCCTAAAAAAAAAAAAAAGTGCCCATAAAGAAACTAATGCTTACAGATGTTTTCCTATGGTAGGAAAAATAACTTTGATGTAAATATTAGTCATAAAACTCAAGCCTTGAGGTGTGAGAACTGTAAAAATTTTTCAAAGCTATTTGCTATGTTTCAATGTGTGTTGAATATCAACATCCCATTGGAAAAAAGAGCAATATTTTAAAGCTAAACTTCTCTTTATCGTTTTCTACGGCTAGTGACAGGATAACCCTTGCATTTTTGATCTGGACATCTTCTTAATGCAAGAATATACAGACTTCAATGGAACACTTAAAATATTCTTATGCAAATTCACTTTTCTGTAATTGTCTTTAAAATAATTAAGACCTCTTTGTTTCCAAGGACTATTCAGTAAAGATTAGTTTAAATGCAGGAATAATGATTTATTGCAGTAGACAGACAAAAGAGCTTTCATAGTAAAGCTTTCAATTGATCACATAAAATGTATCAATTTCCTACTTTTGACAAATATTTTGCTAAAAGGATTAAGGGAATGAGTTATAAGTACATGGAGGACTTAAAAAAAATTATTTATTTCTTAAAACATTTAACACATTGTAGCAATATTATGCATAGCATTAGCGAAGATGGATGAAGAAATTTCACTCACGCTGGATAAACAGATTAAGAGCAACATGATGGAACCTTTTTTGTCCATATATAGCGTAATAATCTAAGTGAACCTTGTTCTGAAGTAATTTAAAAAATAATACATTTTTTTGGTTAATTTAATCTATTAGTGGATAGGATAGGATAGGATAGGATAGGATAGGATAGGATAGGATAGGATAGGATAGGATAGGATAGGATAGGATAGGATAGGATAGGATAGGATAGGATGTTTCAGCTGGAAGGGACCAACAGTGATCATCTAGTCCAATTGCCTGACCCATCCAGGGCTGACCAAAAGTTAAAGCATCAACCACCTCTCTATAAAGCCTGTTCCATTGCTTGACCATCCTCTTGGTAAAGAAATGTTACCTAATGTCCTGGATACCTGGGAGAAGAACTTGGCACTTTGTTCTCTCCACTTCTCCTCCTCAGGAAACGTTAGAAAGTAATGAAGTCATCCCTCAGCCTCCTTTTCTCCAAACTAGAGAAACTTGAACTCCGTAGCTTCTCCTCACAGGACAATAGTTACAACCCTTTCATGAGGTTTGCTGCCCTCCTCTGTACCTACTTGTGATGTAAATGAATCAAGAGAAGTACTACTTAAGTGATTCACTATTTATGTCCTATTTAAGTGATTTGATGGGTATGCTTGAAATTGTTACTTAAAAAGCTTCTTCCTTACCACAAGCATCTAAGCACTTTTTACTACATCAGATAAATTATAACAGATGGTTGTTGCATGCTGCCTCATTTTAGGGCAAAAACCTTGTTCTGGACTTGTGCAGTATTTTTTGGCCCAAGATAGACAAGTTCAATCAGAACAGCAGATTAGGTTCAATTGTTAATAGAGTTATTTGTTCCTGATCCTATGAAGAACTGAATCTACTTAAATTCTAATACCAAGTGGTTTGTAGGCTTTTCAGTTTTATAATATATAATAGTTTTTTCCCATGGATCTTGCTTTCCTCTCTGTAGACAATTTAATCATAAGCAATTTCAAAAACAGAGAAGAAAAAGATCAATTTCCCTATGCCATTTGTATCCTACTTGATTTTTTTTTATATGCTAGATTTAAAAAAAAACAAACAAACAAGATCAAGTGGTTGATCTTTGCTAGACTCTTCCCTTTTTGAAAGTAAAGCCACTAATTTATGTACCTAAATGAGAAAATAACCCTTACCGTTCTACTTCCTTACAGACATATCGACATAAGAATTGATATATTCATATAACAACCAAACTCATAAGAGATGGCCAGGACACAGTCCATTTCCCTGTCCTTGAAAAATTTTATACATATAGAAAAATATTTGGGACCCCTTTGTTAGAGCAAGGATAATGCTATATACTCTGTAAGCTAATTATAATGGTTTTCCTGAATTCTGTTGACATAACTGCTGTTCACATCTTCACTTATAATTAGTTTTAAGGTTCATATAGGAAATGCTTTACTTTGATGTTTTCACAAGTGGGAAAAAAAATTGTGTCGTTCTGTGCGTATCTCAACAGAAAGTAAACGATTTTAATAGCCTATGGGATTGCTAATTAGAGCTAATTGTGGCTTGATTGACCTGTCTTGACAGGAAATACCTTAGAAAACTTGCTTTGTTCACAAAAGGAGGATTTGCTTGCATGAGTAACTTTCATGCACCAAACCTCAGAGACATAGAGTTGTCTGGCTTTCTTCCTCTGAATTTGTTAATTTATATTTCATAACTTCTTATCCATTTATAAAACAATGGTGACAACTCAGGCTCATCACTTGTGTATTGAAACATGTACTTTCTTATTCCGTTGTTGTCTACAAAATCAGAAACTAACACAGACAAAATCTCTAGTGAACTGAGATCTGAATATCATGGATAAATTCAAGTTTTCTATAACATAGAAAAAAATCAAAATGGAATTATGAAATCCCAAAATCTTAAGGATAATTTAGATGTTCAGTGCAAATGATGAAGATGAGATTACTGACTTCTCCAGACCAACAGAAAACCTTTCTCTCATTTCACCAGACAAAAGTTTTTCCCAAATTTTTACAAGTTTTCTATGAAAAAACTCAGCTGTTTATTGCTGAATGCTTTCCCTAAGACTTGGGCAGAAGTCTAGAGTGTAACAGAAACTAGAGATGTATCCAGTAGTTTACCCCTGGGATGCAGAAAATCAAAGAGAAAGAAATCATCAGTTTGGCCTCATCTCTGTTTGAGGTCAATTATATACTGAGCCTCCAAGAAAATGCTCACAAGCTTCATGTCCTGGTTTGAGATAAACTAGAGCAAATTTTCTAGTTTGTAACTTCACTTTTCATCTAGGCTACTTCTGTCTGACTAAACTCTGAAATCAACTGCACATTGCTTAGAAACTGCTCTCACACTGATAAGACCTAATGATACCAAGGAATGGTATACAAGAGGCTCTTATTTTTATTAGTCACTATGGTGATCAAGGTCAGAAAATTCATCATTTGCCCCACCAGGAGCTGGAGGCGGAAAGATGTAGAGGAGTCCCACCTACAAGGAGGAGTGGACAGGGCAGGTGACCCAAAAATGACCAACACGAGTACTGCATCCCATTTGCCCCATTCTCAGAATAAAAGCTGAAGGGTTGACGGGTCATCTCTCTTCCTTCAATGGCTAATGTCTTGGAAAGATGCTGCCTTTAATCCCCATCCAAGCACTCCTGATTCCAGATCTGACATTCAGCTCCTGACCAAATAGACTCCAGTCTGGAACCTTCCCTATGTCTGGTGGGGATATGACCATCATCCTGGGAGCTTGATATGGTTTTGTATGCATTCCATGCATCTTTTTATTTTTTTTTAAATTTTATTTATTATTTCATTATCTACTGAAGTAGATTAGAATTTTTCTGAACTCCTAAATCTCTTAATTCATTCTACCCTTTTGAGAGAGTAGCAGGAGCCATCTGTCATTTGGAGGGGCCTTTTGGGCCTAACCCCAGACGCTTACATTGCTTCCTATGACAAAATTATCTGAAATCCAGAAATGACTCTGTGTTTGTAGGGTTTAAAAAGTGAACACTTGCTTATTACCAGGATCCAGCTACGTCAAGATTTCTAGACAGTGGACCAGCTATTTGACAGCAAGTCCTTCCTTCCATGAAGATAGCAACAATGTTATCACAACAGTAAATACACCTATTATTTTAACAACTTCTCTAGAGCATCTTTAATATCAGAGAAATAAAGGATGAATATGATCCTGTAAAGGAAAATGAAATATGATCAAGGAGGGAATATAACATATTGGATTAATTAATTGACTTCAGAATACATAAATATATGTAATAACATATTTATAAGGAAAATTCATGGTCATAAGTGAAGAACGAACCATTTCTTCATGTGATCATTGGGTCGTTAAACTGTCTGTATGTATTATTTCAACAACCGCAATATGTGAATCTGCTCAGATTTAATTGCTTCGGGTCAATAGGAGCACTGGCTGCCCAAGCAGGAATTACAGATAGCCAAAAGATGGATCAGCATTTTTTTCTTGCTTCATACATTAAAACCAAGAAGTCTTCTGGCCTTGTACATAGTGAAGTACCAAAATCCAAATACTTTTCTTGTGTGGACTTAGGAGAAGAATATAGATCATAGTCAGAAAGAAGCACTCTCTGTGAGGAATAAGCAGACAAAAAAAGATTTTCCTGGATAACTGAATTATTTCCTTAATTTTTTAAAAGAATTTCCTAATGCCTTCTGCAGATTAACTGTGGGTTGAAAGTTTTAGCCATGTATGTTGGACAGATTTAATTTTATCTTTTCATCTGCAACCTTGTTTATCTTGCCCTGTTTATTGATCCTTTCAAATTCTTTCATTTATTTTATAGCGTTCTAAATAACTTCTCTGTTAAAACTGTGTGCAATAATAAATTTTGTGTTCATTTTTTCAGAGACTACTGGAATATAAACCTTTGGTCACATCACCATGGGATTGAGGCCTTTCCTATGGGCTTTTCCAGGAGCTGTGCATCTTTATGCAGTTTTATGTAATTTTATGTAGGTGTTGAATTGCAGAAAGAAGAGCTTTGAAGTAGTTTTTATATGAAGTATAAAAAATGCTACATTCTCTAATATAGAAAGCTCTGAAACTGAACCAATTCTGTAAGGTTTTCAGACTGTTATCTGTGGCAATCTTGTCCAATTTCCACAAAATCATAGAATCACAAAATGTCTCAAGTTGTAAGGGACCATCAAAGGTCATCTAGTCCAAACCCCTGTAGTGAGCAGGAACATCTTGCAGTTAATCATCTAGCTCAGTTCAAATTTTATGACTCTTGTGTGATATGTGGGCCAAACACAGAACATTTCCAAATTTTAGACAATTTTCAGTTTGAAAAATAGCCAAAGAATAACTAACTTACACAGTTCTGTGTCTGATGGTGCTTCACAGTTCTTATCTTTTTATTGATGACTGAAAAAGCTAAATTTTACACATCATTATCAGTAGATTTGACAAATATGCTATCCCTTAAAAAAAATTCAAGTAGAAGTATTCCTTTCCTGCTCTAAGAAGAGAGAAAATCCTCATAGATTTTTGTCATAGGCCTTCTGCAATAGCATTTCCACCAGAAAAGTTAGCTAAATAGTCTTATGAGCCAGTACTAGTTCTGGCAAATTATTATTATGTAGCAGAACAACTACAAACTATATTGTTTGATGTCTTGAAAGAAGAGCAAAAATAAAACTAAAAAACACATTTGGACAAGCCTGAAGCTTTAGACATCCCTAACAATGCTATATCTCTGTGTCAAAATTAAAAATGCAGAAAAATCCTATTTGCTGGATTACAAATTTCCCTATAAGCAGTATTATGAATAAAAAACCCCACATTTTCATTAGGCAGTATGCTTGAGTAAAGAACACACAGGCAGACAATACATAAAAGTAAAGATTCGTGAATTTCTTAGTGTGCAAAAGGCATAGTTCATGTCATTTTGACTCACTCTCCATAGTGTAAATATCATTGAGGCAATGAAAACTATGGTAGAGCAACATGTAATGTTGATGGTCCATGTTAATAGTTTCAAATGGTTTCTACTTTTTTCAAGAACCTCTTGCAAGCAACAACATTTTCACATCAATTCCAGAAAATATTTTATAGGTGAAACCATATATCCTTCCTACCTATATAGTCTGAGATAAATTAAATCATACTTTGGAAATGATAAAAGTTTGTGATAGACCTCACAGAGGATGAGATCTTTCCAGTTCAAAGGCACGTGGCCATGAATATATTGGAGGTTGAATGGGTTCTATGGTCAGGCATTGCAATACAGTGTATACGTAAGATCTAAGACTCAAATCAGATCACAGCAGAAAGACAGTACCAATTCCATGTTCAGCCTTTGTCAACTTTTCTTGTTGCAGTACCAGTGACATTAGTAATTCATGATTGAGATAGACTTATAAGAAGGCATACTCTGGTAAATTGGAGTGTTATACTCAAACCCAAATTTAAATTATGATAGATTCAAGACTCTGAACATTATGTTTTCCTCATCAGCAATCCAAACCATTTTTTCCCTACTGTGATGCTCAAATAATATGCAATATCATGTGCAGTATCTGTACATTATATCTTTACTTTTTCAGAACCGTTAAAACTTATGTATATTTATATATGCAAAGCTCAACCATTAGGTTTTGCAGGCTCAGACCTTTAGAATTTTTCTGAATACCCTTTGAAATGTTTTAATTATGAAGGTGTGGTTATAGTTTCAGGGCTACATATTCAAGAAGACTCAGGTGAGTAGTCTATAGACTAGTCACACAATTACATGCAGTAAATACTCACAAAATGTAATAAATTGTTTTATCCCATGTATAGTACTTTAATATATATTTCACAGTGCTTTCCAGACCACCTTAATCAGTTATTTTTAGCCTCCCTTGTTTTTCATGTATTTCTCTCTAGATAGGTAGATAGATAGATAGATAGATAGATAGATAGATAGATAGATAGATAGATAGATAAATAGATAGAGGAACTATATACATCAGAACATTCTAAAAGGAGCAGAAAAGGAGCATTTCAGCAATTCATGAAAGGAGAGTTGAAACAACAAGCTATTTACAGAAGACAGTATCCAAAAACTCAGAATGGGGGCCTTTACATCTTTTCTGTTTATTTGTGTGTATATGTAGAAAAAACCCACATATATGAAATTGTATAGTGAAATGCATGTGCAATGCAGATAATACAATATTTATTTTAATGCTTGAAAAGCTTTCATGGCAAGAATTGCTAAGATTTATAAGTAAAACTGAAATCTGACTTTACCAAGCTATTTGGAGAAAGAATGTTCTGTCCTGTGGGTTTTGTGTCAAGACAAAGAGCAATTGCAATTGAATTTTCTATTGCTTTTATTCCTGTTGCCTTGACATCCTGTATTAGCTGTTTGTGGTATTATATATGCCCCCCATGATAGATGAAGGGGCATTCTGGGGTGATTATTTTCTTTAAATAAAATGGACCAAAAAAAAATAAAAAGAAAGAAAGAAGAGAGAAAATAGAATTTTATTTGATTTCCAATAGAAGGAAAAATTGTAGAGGAACCACAGCTCTTTTCTTACTTCATGTCCCTAAAATTACTAAGGACAGCTCATTCAAAAAGGTAGAAAGGGAAGAAAGAAGAAAAAGAAAGGTAGAAACGGTGAAGGAGAGAACCGAGAAAATAGAAGTGAGAAATCTTACAAGTAATCATGCCATAATACTCCATTACTAATTAATAAATAGGATTATATCAAATTCAAATGACAAGAACTTTTTCTAAGGAAAGAAGATAAAAGGTAATTACCAAGACTACTAATCAGCTTTTTGTACATAATTACTTCCTTACTATGCTAATAAAAGGACAATAAAGGGACAATAAATAATCTAATGTATTGTAAAAAATAAATGCTGATGATCATATAGTGTGTATGAATATCAATCAAAATGACTAGTTAAATGCTAAATGAAAAGTGGTTTTTGTGATAATTTTCATGAGCTGAAATTTGTTAAAAGAAATCAGAACTGTATACCACATTTTACTAGTTTCATAGACTACTAGGATAGCTGCTAGTGACTGCAAAAGTTTTTTTCAGAGATCTCCATGTTCCTTGCAAATATGAAAGCAACCTCAACAACTTTTATTCAAAAATAAAACAAAGATCTGTACAACTTACCTGTGTTACCCATTATCAGTTCAAATATTCAGCATGTTCTTGCATCTAAACAAATCATAGCAATTTTAGTGAAGCAGTAATGATGAAACTTCTAAACTTGTAACTCACACTACAGTGGTTAATAGTGATGTGAGAAAATTATTAGATTGTTAAGACAGAACCTCAAATTACTCTAAGAAGAAGAAAAAAATTAGATGCTTGACTCAAATGCTGTTTTGACTTTTAAAAATAATCCCACATTCATCTTTAGGCACATGAATACCATCCTGTTCAACTGAATTTTGATTGTTTGAAGTTAGATGAGAAGATTTTCATTATTACACTTATGTGTTCAACACATGAATGAATATATGAGCTAAATTGAAGGCTGAGTCTCTAGTAATAAAATAGATTTGTTCAGGACAGATCTTTGGCTTTAAGACTGTGGATTGGTCAGTACATAAACTACTAAACCGTCTCCAGAACAACTAGTCAGTATTCAACTTATTAAGCTTTAGATATTTATTGGATAACCACTCCAGGTCTCTTTTTATACTTCAAGGAGAGAAATTATCCCTTTTAGGAAATAATTCACACCATCTATTTTAGACATCTGTTTTATGAGAGAAGTTTTTGCTGCTCTTCATTGCTCTCAAAGTGATACTATGTTGAAAATTTAGAAGAATACTTCTAATTTATATTTTCTTATAGTCCACTATATTTCAGCTGATGAATCCCATCCTAGTAATCACTTCATTATATGTTTTTCTATGTAATGCATAGAAACCCTCTAACAAATGTAATATGTAGAACAACATAGCAATGGGTCAGTGGGAGGGTCCACCATCAAGAAAAATGGCGGATACATCAGAGAGTGTCTGCTTCATTACGAAACTTTTTCAGAAATATATTCTTTTCTTTCTTCTATAATAATTAAACTTGGACAATAATTTATTGATTAGACTGATAATGGAACTGAAATGAAGTTCTTAATTTTATATATAAGATACATATTCTTTCACTCAGAGCAAGTTTTGAGTACTCTCTCCATGAACCTCTTCAACTCACTTGCATGTACATGGCCGTAACTGTGAATATTCAAAAGCAAGAAATTCCTCTTCATCAGTCATTTAAAACAAAAAACCTGAAATCCACAACAATGGTTATGTATAGAACTTTTTTAAAAACATCAACGAAATTTCAGATTATTTTAAGTTCCTCATAGATGCAACATGCTGTTAAATAATCCTCATGTACTGTGTTTCTAAAAATACATAAATAGTATATAGTTTTCAAGAACAGTTTTTCTAATTTAAACTTTTCATTAAAAACAAGTAATTTTTGTAATTATTTGATAAATTGTCACTACAATAATATTGATTCTAAAAATAGTATCCTTTGATTCCATTTTTTTGGGGCAAAAGACACCATTCAAAACATACATAGACAGATTTAAACTCTTCCAATTTTTATATAAAATCAGTGTAATATTTAGGCTTTCCATTTAGTTATCTACAGAGAATTTTTATGATATTAACTTCATATTACCAAAACATGTGGAAAGTTAACATTTTAAGACTTTCCAATGTATTTAGACTATTATTTGTTTTGATGTAAAGATATTTTTTCCTTCTCAGCTCAGGCATATTAAAGAATTAGAATACTGAAAACATTAGAACATACTCGCTTATGAAATTAGTGTTGGTCAGTTCTAGCATAAATTTGTAAATAACCTATAATGAAGTTATAAATTATATGTTGATTGTAAGCATTGTGTGAAAACATGTTAATTATCATGTCTTTATTCCTCTAACCCTAGGTATGTTATATTCTAAGAGAAACCTCAAATGAAATTACTTTTATTAAACAACCTTTTTGTTTAAAAAGGTAGCTTAACTGTTCTGATTAATTGCCTTTCCTTTTCTCTAGCTCAGTAAAATGCAACCTTTTAGTAATTTCATTATCTACTCCTAGATATGGAAGATATCTCCAATACCTATGGAAGATTTTTTTTTAAAGGCATGTAGGCATCCTATCACAATAAAAGTTATCATGCATGATTTTTCCTTGATTTTTGGGGGGATTTGGCATATATGGGGTTTATTTACTTTTATCATGTAACTGATATGTACTGCAGTATGAACTGAATAGTGAAACTTCCTTTCTTTCATGAAATATTCTGATTGCAGAGATACAAATACAATGTTTTTATACAATGGGAATTTTACCAGTACAAGCTTTCTATTTCATGCACAGTAATTTTGCTTTATGGTCAGTGTGTTTTAATGAGCAGCACCCTCCACAGACTCCCTGTCTGCAAAATCAAGCTCTAAATGTTCAAGATAATCCTAGCCTTTCTTTCAGCAGAATATGTTTTTGTAGACTGTTTCCAAATATCAAGTAGTAGGACTTATTTTAGCCAGGTAATCCAAATAATCCAGCACAAGAGAATAAGATGGGATTTGTTACCTATGCTAGCCTTTCTTTAAGAGCATGATCCTCTGCAAATAGAAAATCACTATCAGAAGAATTGCAGCACAGAAAAAATTGGTTTCAGAAAAGCTTGATGACATCTTTTCTTTGTCTGAATCACGAAAAAGTGCAGAATTTGGGTTTGGAAGCACTACTTCAAGTCTTCATTGTTTACAAGTGAATATTTGGCAATAAACCGTTAATGAAATCTGGGAATAAAAAGTGGATAAATACTATGCGGTAGTGAAACTACTGGAATTCATCTGTTACCTCCAATAGAGCCTGTTAAATGATACTGTGGCAGGTCATGAGCTGACAGTAGATAAACTACTATGGAAACTGAGAGCAGCATTTCTGGATAGAAGTCCATCATAAAATAATCTATGAAGTATTTTGCAGATTTTTCACTCATGGAAGTTCAGGGTTAAAAATATCAGGTGAAGACTGTATATCTAGGGTGCTAGCAGCTGAGCCTTTCCTCTTCATCTGCAAAGTGCTTTCCAGCACCAGTTAAAATCAGCAAAGGCTCCAGCATAGTCTGTTACAACCAGCTGTAACAGTCTTTTGCTTCGAACTAAAACAGATTGTAATTATTTGCTAAATAAAGATTAGGTGGCATACATATAACACCCATTTATCAAGAAAAGAATTCAATAGATTTACCACCAAAGTTGTATTAGACATGGTAAAGGTAGAAGTTGACAGGTGTGGATACAAAGGAATAGTTCATGTTCTGTAAACTCTGTAATGGTCTGTCTAAACTTCTTGAGCTTTGAAATTGATTCAGCTATGTGTTTGTTTTTAACTTCCATCCATGAAAAATATTTCTGGGTGGGTTGGTTGGTTTTTTTATTAAGGACAGGCTACATTTTAAATTAAAATTGTACTGATACTAACATCAAATTATAGTTGAAATACACTGTCATGTTCAGTATTTTTTTTATGTAACTAAGATTTTTTTTCCCGCATCATGGTTAAAATAAAACAAAAGACTTTTCTTCCATTTATTTCACAGTGGGTCCTACGAGGGAAGATGCATCTTTTTCTCTTCTTTATCAAAAGACTCTTGTGACAGGCCAATTTCCACAAATTTTCACTGCCTCAGCTCAACCTCTGTTATCAGACAGAAAGAACACCAGACTATTATTTGTTGCACCTATCATAGAACCTATCACAGATATTAAGAATTGAATTTGACATTGCACTCTATTTCAGTTTCTTTTTCATGAAACAGGAAGAAAAATGCTTACTAGTTTCAAAAAATGTATTAAATACAAATCAGCAGAAATTCTTGCCTGATCAGATATTACATTCACAGAGGAAGTATTTAGAAATAAATAATCTAATGCATTTTGAACAAAACCTTTCTATGCTTATTTTCTGTTGCTGCTTTCACCCTGAATAAGAACTACTAAATTTCAGGCACATTTTGTTCATTTATTTCATTTATTATTTCTCTTTCTTGCTTACTTAAAAAAAAATTATGACTAGTTTTGCATTTATCTGTATTAAAATTAAATTATATGATCAGACTATTCAGTGCTTTAGTACATGCAAACAACATGGGAATTGGTTAGGATTTTTAATTTTTTAAAATAAGATTAAATGGTGATTTTATTCCAGTATCAATTTTTGACTTATCTTAAAGAATTATGTGACCCTCGCTTTATCAATTCCCAACCTTTTGTGAAGTCCACTATTCCATTTTATACCTCTGGAACAGTCTTTAATTCTGAGTAATTTCCTACTGATGAAACAGTTTAAAAACCTCCTAATGATAAAACAGTTTAAAAATCTATCACAAGACTTAGGTATTTATCTTCCAGTTATCTTTTAATTCTAATGAGCTTTTGTTTATCAAATCATCATAAAAATATCATGCATGAGTTATATCAATTAGGGTAGCATTCACATATTTTTATTAGTTTTTCAGCAACCTGTAATGGATTAAAAAAACATAGTTTTCATTAATTTGTGCCTGTACTGTGGTACTGAGTCCGATATTTTACTTTAATTGCACAGTAAATCAATTTTGTGTAGCACTGAGATGAGGCACTTGTACAGACCCAGCACCTGAGTCTGTAATTCCCCAGATATCTTGTATCTCACAACTTTGGAAACAGTTGTTTCTCTAAGGAAGTATTCTGCTTTTTAGCAGAATATCAACTTAAGAACATAACAATGAGTAAATTCACACTGCTTTAACTGTGATAAGAAAAAAACCCAAACCAGACCACAGAGACATGTTGATTGTTTAAATCACATTTTCCTAAGGTATTCAGCAGCTATTTAACATATTTGTTTCATGAGCATACAGACAGAGAAACCTAACATTAAGATGAGACAGACACATACACATATATATATATATATATATAAAAGAGGCTTTGTCATATATATATAGGCACTGAATTGAAAAAGAGATATCTAGGAGTGGGATTTCTCTGGCTGTGTTCTACTTCTGTGATTAGAATGCTTGCCACTGATATGAAACCCTCACTCACCCCGTTTCTCCCATTAGGTGTTTTTGAGGAAACACTTTATTGCCATCCCAGTGACTGGGGGTTAAAGGCCCCCATACACTACAGCTGCCAAGCCTCTGATATGGAAGACAGGACAAACTGAGGTGATCATGTGCAGAAGCCTTGGCTTGTTCTGTCTAATTAGATTTATAGGTATTAAGGTTTTTTAGGGAGGCAGAGAAAACAAAAATTATTTGCTTTATTTCATTTGAGATGCTGGAATTATTTGTTTTTTAATTTTTGTCTCTGAATCTGAGATTTTTGACCCAGATAAAGATGAGCTACATTCAAAAACTAACCAGAATGTTACATAATATTTCTTTGCTTTACAAAAAAAATTACATGGTAATTTAACCTTTAGTCTACTGTTTTCAAATGTATTTGGTAAATTAAATTAGCAATCAAAATTTCATTTTCTGATCTTTTATATTTTTTAAGTCAGCCATGATTTTTTATGGACCATAGCTGTTTCCTATGAGTTATATAAACACTCAGAATTATTATACAGTCAAAATATTACAGGACTTTCCTGAAAACAGCTCCAGCTAAAGTGTAAGACAATCAACTCCTTCATATTTAAAAGGTCACACTTTCTATAGAAAAAACTCTAATAAAATTAGATTTTGTTCACCATTTAAGTTTCTAAAAGACAGAGAATATTTTGAATCCTTTAGCAAGTAACTCCAAAATTACCTTGGGACATGTCTTCTATATAAATTTCATAAAAGCTCTTTATTCTTGCTCCTCATAGATACTGTCTAGAATCTGTAAAACACAAATGTAGTGCTTAGAAATCCCATAGTAAATATCTGAATCTGGCTAAAGGCTGAAAACTGAATTATAAAAACCATATTTTAATGTATTTTAATATAATTTATATAAGTATATAGTTTTATAGAACATATGCATTTTTACAATTTTTTTTTCTAAATTATATTTGATTGCATTTGAAATATAGAAGCCTGGCAGAGTCACTCATCAGTAATCAGCATGGTAACAATTTCTAACACATCATCAGTTTTTAGTTTAGTTTAGTCCAGCATTTTAAATCTCTGGATAAGGAGAGCACTGTAACCTTAGATTTTCATTGAAAAGAATGGTTGCACCTCCTAAAATCATTTGTGAAGAGAAAAATTGTTTCAGAGATTCCGTCTATGTTTAAAATTTGGGATTAAAATTCCATGAAGTATACTTCCTCAAGAAATGCAAATCAGGATTTAATTTTCTTTCAAGACTAAAGGCATGGAGCCAAACTAGGTGCTGAGGGCAAATTCATGCACATCCCAGGCCTCCTAAATATCCATTCAATTGCATTTACTCTCCTACTTCCTGGAATAAACGTTTTTGTAAGTGAAATTATGAGAGATGTGCTGTGGCACAAAAAAGCATAAATGAGGGCCAGGATGAACAAGGTTTGGATGTAGGGATTGGAATAAATCTATATTTGCACATCATATTTGCAGTTGCTAAGAACTGAAACTGATTCAGACCATGTCAAATGGAACAGAGTTCAGTATACATTTATGATTTCAGTTTATATACATAATTTTTAGTATGTAATCATTAACTAGTAAAGAAACTCTCCTCAGAGAGGAGAAACTCTCCTCAGAGTTTCTTTAAGAAGAAACAGAGGTATCCCATATGTGTCAGCTTTTCAGGACATGAGACCTAATATAGGTAAGTAAAATAAAGAAATTATCTCTCTATTGTTAGACATCTCCACCTCAGAAATAGGACCAGCTGTTACACAATGGTAATTTCTACCATATACAAGCTGGAAAAGCTGGTTTTCATTAACAAGGTTCATCTTGTTTTTTTCACATCCTTTAAAGCAGAGGAGCTCTAAACTTGAGGTATTTCCTTCGCATCTGTTTACTTGATAGCTTAGTTACTGGTAGAATACATGGACAGCAGTAGCCATATTCACAAGTTTACAACTTCCCAGTTTTCATTAGTTTATCTTTCCTCCTTCTGGAAATCAGTTACAAATACTGCTTTCAAACTGGCCCTCACAGATAAATTTATTCCCTCCCAAGCTGCTTCCAGCTTTGTATGATTTTATTATGGAAAAGGGAATGAGTTAATTTTCAAGCTTTCCTAATTGAGACTGCAAATTTTTAGAAGTTTCTGTCTATTATTCAAATAACAGACAGTAATAATTACTAAAAGATAACTCTAATGGCCATTTCTGCAATCATTACTGGGTTCCTGACTTGTATTTTAGAGATTTAACTACTGCTGAAGTCAGCTGTGGTCTAAAAAAGCAATTTCAAGCTAAAAAAATTGGAAAACATTTAGGTGCTTAATTCCTAAACTATAACCAACTTCTCAGGTCTACCCTGAGAAAACAATTTATTTCTCCCACAAAAGAGCCTGGTTGCTATGAAAGTAACTGCTAGGCAAGCCAGCTTCATGATATAAGCACACCGTAATAGGAGTTAGAAAAGAAAAATGCTTTAACTTGTGATCATTTGTCTATAATGGATACATAATGGAGGTAATTTCTCTTTATTGATTCTGTGCAGGCTTAAATCTCTTCACTTAAGAATGGCCTTAAATTAAGGTCCAAAGAAATAAGTCATACTCTGCATATGTATAAGTGGGTAGACAGAAAATCTAATGAAACACAAGATGGAAGAAGGCAGAATAATGGAGACAATTAATCGGAGATCACACTGTCCAGAAGGCTAAGAATTGTAGGAAAGGTTGAGTTTAAAAGAAATATGAGATACAGGAAAGGAGGAATAAATATGACTTGATCTCAGGGTTTTACTCATACCCATATTCAGCTTTGGTGTAATGAAATTTGGCTATTTTCACCTGATTAAAGCCATAAAGCTGGTTTTTCATTTGACATTGTCCTTAGCAGTACTTCAGTGTTACTTATCTGATTAACGAACTTCTTAAATTCTTTTATTTTCATTGTTGCATTAGAGTAGTCCTTATTGGCACAACTATACAGAGGTAAGTCCAAAATCAGGAAAAATAAGGATAATGAGAAAATAATCAGAAAAATAGGGAAAATGAGAACTCGACCTTTGTGTTAATTAGTTATGTGGAGAATCCAGTGAGATGCAAAGTGTTAGAGTTAATAGTACCTCAGATTACACATTTTAATCAAAACTGTGAAAGTAATGCATAATGCTAATTATACCAGAGAAATGAATTCAAACAGATACATCACAACATACTTGTAGGATCAAGCACATTTCTCTTTAGAGGTTTCTAATTTGCTTCCTAATTATCTAATTAGTGACAAGTATTTCTAATTTTTTAAACTTTTAATGAGAAACCTTGTCAGACTGAATACTTTTTTTTTAACAGAAAAACATATGGAATGTTATTGCTACTTTTTGAGCAGCAATATATCTATATTAACTTATAGACAAAATGGCAGGACAAGATGTTGAAGCTTACACTTGGAAATAAAATTAAATTAATATATGACCTTTCTGTGAGGTCTAGCACTAGACAGTGCTAAGGAAAAGGTTTATGGGTTTATGTAGTGGCAATGCATATGTTAACTGAAAATGTACATACTCTTGTCTATTCCCCTTTCATCCAGAACACTAAGGTTTGAGAAGATAAAGTGGAACAACATTAGCTCCTGAATTTGCTTCCTATTCTGGTGAATCTTGGACTCAGTCATTTGCAGTAATTATAAGAGAATGACACATTAATCTTGATCCATTTATAAAACCCATATCCACATGCATAGTACCCATTCTTTAAAATAAATGGAACTGCTAATGTTCTGTTCAGTGGGAAAGGGTCTTTTGAGGTGAAAGAAAATAACAGGTAAGCAAGCTTATAAAAAGAATAAGTGGCTGTTATGCATGTGTTTTTTCTTATACATTTTACTGTAGTAGAATTGCAGTGGATAATTTTTACTAGAAAACAGCCTGGGTAAAAATCTTTGGTTTTATTTCCTGGGAACTTCAGTATAAATTTTTTCTATTCAACTAAATGGAAGACTGACAGAAATTTATCTTCCACCATACACAGCCTGAGAGCCATAAACATTTCTGGATGTATAATAATGGCTTTTAAGTTTACCAAACTGTCCTGGAGACAGCTTCCTTTTTAAAATACAATTCCTGCATAACTCAGCCCAATCTTACCCTTTTGCCTAGAGTCTGTTCTTTGTACTCAGTTTTCTCAAACTTGGTAACTCTACATTGTATATAGAGGGTTCACTGATTTCCTCCCTGCACCTCAGGTCTCCTACGAATGATTTCAGTATGACTGCTCATGCATCTGAAGGATCAGGTTTCTCTCTAGTAATGAAATATTGATCTTTCTATCAACACTAATCTCAAAATGAGCTTTTGAAAAAGTTTCTTTCAAGATTTTGCTCATCTTCCTTCAGTTACCCAGGAAAACAAATAGAATTCTCTTTTTCCACAAAGAAGCTGAACAAAACACTGGAAACAGGGCTTTCGTCAAACAAAAAAAGTCCAAATTTTGTAAGATACATTTTAACCAAAATGTTTCTCATAATCTTTATGCATGTATTTATGCTATCCCGGTTACATCAAAATCTTCTTCTGGACAAAAAGGAACCATATATGCAAAGCCACTGTCAGTAAATTACTATTTTAGTAGCCTAAGAGTCCCAACTACTAGAGAAAAATCTTATTAATTATACAGGTCAAACTGTTAAACAGTGAGTGTCTTCCTGATATCTGACCATTTGATCCTTTTCTCTGATGATGAGCTCAAATCTTGAATGTTCCCTTGGATCACAAATTGAACATTTTCCTTTTTCTTAGGCATAAGTGGGTTGAGCGAGCGGATTGCTAGGAGCTCTTAGCTCTTGGCCACAAAAATATGATGGTCATGGTGGGATGTGTTAACAGGGCACAGGGTGAGCTAGATACTCTCTAGGAAGAAGAATCTGTATGGGCTTCCTCGAGGAGCGAGGCAGGACAGGGACTGGCAGCCAGATCCTGTCCTACCACCAGGGAGCAGAGCAGACAGGGACACTGAGACTGCTGTCCCTAAGAATAAGGCTTTTTCACATGGTACACAAGACATAATCACCATGCTTTTTCAGTTCTGCAGAACAGGGTTATAGGCATCTAGCACAACCAACATATCTCTCAGAAAACACAGATCTTTTATACAAAAAGGTAATATGGAAAAAAATCACAGTAAAATTGTTCACTGGTTACTTGCATTTACATAACAAAACTTTACATAACAAAACTTCATTTGCACTTGTCCTAATTCCTGACTGTCTCATTACACTAAGGGGATTTCACATTTCCTAGAGCTGTAATTTTTAGTATTAAAACTATCTCAGGTAACTAAAGGCTAGATCTTCATCTTATCATCTGCTACTAGTTACTGTTTAACTCTCTGTTCAAGATTGGATTATTTATGTTTATAGAACTTTTGTTTTAGGGACTATCTACTTCCATTACAACACTTTTAAATTAAGCGATCATGGTCGCCTAATTTTGTGGATTTTTACCTCTCTTTAGCATCAGAGCAGCCCAAATCCTGGGCATCTGTTAAGCACCAGGCCACCAGCCTAGCATCTGGCAGTCACACTCCTGAACCTGCCAGCAGCTCCCAATGGTCAGTGACAGTCACATGAAAGGGTGAGAAATCAGCTTCAAGAGGTTCCATCCAGCTACAATTGGCCACTCCAGCCCCTTAAGAGAGACCTGCCTTGACCCCACTGATGTCACAGTGCTGTGGGTGTCTGGGCAGGTGCATACCAACTTCAATCATCAACTGTGAGCACCTGCACCAGGCTGAGATAACACAGTCCCTATGGAGCTGAGAGTAGGTAATACAGACATGAAAAAGGCAATGATGAGAACAGGCTGCTTGGTGAGGTAAAACCCACTGTGACTTGGAATATGAAGTTTAGAAAAATGTTGAAATGGAAAAATGTCCGTTTTTACCTATTTTGGTAGTCTGAAATAACCTGCAATAAAAAAGGAGTGGAAAAAGAAAAGAAACCATTTTTAAAAAAAAGAAATTCAATTTAATTGTATTTTGTAGATTATCTAGCAGATAAACTCACATGTGTAATTTATATGCTAAATATGAAGCTGATGGCACCTTTAGAAACCCCAGGAAGTATTTAATATTTATATATAGTTTTGTTGCATTTAAATATTGCATGTAAGCAATAATGTATTCATATTCTGCAAAATCTTTGTTTTACCCTCTTATTTGTTTTAAATTGTTCTGCCTGTCATCATAATTAACTTCCAAGAAAATCGTGTTGCCATTCATAATACCAGTGATGATATGTGAGTTGATGTCCTTTACTGAATGTCACTCACTCTGGATTTCAAAGACTTTTATTATAGCATCTTTCAGAAGTAATGTTGCAAGTAAGTCACTAAGGTAATCATCCTAATCAGACAGCAGTATGTGTTGCTCTTCCTTCTTGATCAACACAGAGGTACAGAAAGCTGGAATTTTTTTTTGTTGCTGTTGTTTAGATCCATTTTAATGAGTGCATTACAGAGAAAAGGTAATAACACAGGTAAGGTAGATTAGAAGGAAAACATTTTAAAATGCATTTAATAAATGACTCACAAAAATGCTAGATCACAGATGTCAACTTACTCTGTACAATCTCAGATACTTTCTGGCAAAATTTTCCACTCAGTGGGTGCTCCACATTCCACAGTGAACTGAGCAATACCGGTAAAAACAAATTAAATCCACCCTCATTTCTTTATCTTTTCCCCCCAAAAGCCCACCAGAAGAACTGAAGCCAGTTAAATCCAAGCAATATATTTTAAAAATAAATATTCGCAATCAGTAAAATATAGCTCAAGTCATTTACTTTTGGAACTAGGGCTTATTTTTGTTTTAAGTATTAATTACAAAGTTTTACATGTTAGTCCTTTAAAATGAGAAGCACCTCCATTTCAGTTGATATAAACTAATATAAACCATGTTGACCTCGTAATGCCAGTTAAGAGCATCAGAGAAGCTGGAGAGAATGTCTTATCTTTTTCCTTTGACATGTTCAGATGCAATGACATAAAAGCAGAAACAATGATGTAATGCGCATTGTTTCTCAGCAGGATAGTAGCACTTCATTAATAATACCAGACAACACTATTCTCAGGGTCAGTCACCCTCCAGTTCTTTAATCTCCAAGAGCAAACCACTGTAAAAATATACAAACACCCCATCTGGCTAGTTCACGAAAACTCAGAAGCTTATTATTTGTCAAAAAAGTTATCTTGCTCAGGCTTTCCTTCTCTCTCCTATTAAATACAACTGTTCACCCTCATCCCTAAGTGCTGCCAATCCGTCAGCTTTTTTGAAAGAACAGTCTTCTGAAACTTGTGAAGTTTTCAGAATCATAACTCATATGGCCACTTTCTCATATTTCAGCTATTTAGAGCTTGGTACTGTATTTTATGATACAGATTCAGAACACTTAGCTCCCTGTAATTTTCTGAGAAGGAATGGTAAAATATTAATTCACTTAGACTTTATCTCAGTCAGGAGGTAAATAAAAATAAGGTGAAGTCTGTTAGCAGATTTAAATTATTTGCTTCTCTAAACCAGGCTGCTAATAAAACAAACCAATCAATTCAAATCACAGCACTACAAAAATCAAAAATTAGTAAGTTTATACTACTTTCATGTATAAATAAATAGTAGGACTGCTTTTGTAAAATATTTGTGTAAAGATCTGCAAACCAGAAATACTTTATGAAAAATAAGATAGCTAGATTTGGGTTTTCTTTTGGTTTGATAAAAGATTTATGTTTTTTAGTGAGAAAAAAGGTTATTTGAACTAAAAATCACAGGGCAGTAAAACTTCCTAGCTCAGTAAGTATGCTTACCCTCTATTGAGATTTTGTGACATAAGCCTATCTAATTTTCAAGTCCATTTTTGGAGGCTGAGGATTAATTTCTTCCCTGTTAGCATTCCTGAATTTGTTTACCAGTTTTTCACTCATTTTCAGTGTTTTCTTATTTTATTTTGCTGAACATATACATTAGCTTTGATTATATTATAAAGTGTGTAAAGCTGAGAAATAAAACTTCTTGGTGAGTCCCAGACTAACACACTTTCTTTATGATGACACCCAAATTAATTATCCTCATTGACTAATCTATAAAATTAAGAAATTAAATCAAATTTTCCCTGTTCATTTTCAGAAACCATTTGTATGCCTGTTTACAAAGTCTTTAGTGTGTATGATGATGAATGATGTATAAATAAGACACAAATCCTTTTATAATTTAACACCAGTTGAAACATAGATAAAAAATAAAGGTTACGGTTAGTTTTCATAATTTCAGGGGGTATCCAGAACTGTTATCTATGCCATTTCTAGCCAAAAATCCATGTATGGATAGATGGATCCCTTTGACACTCCACAATAAGGCATTAATTCTGAGGCTGCTTTGGCTCATCTCAGAGCTCTATTTTTTTTCTTTCTCCTGCCCTATAGCACTTCATGAAGGAGAAGTCCTGAATGGCTAATCCCTGTCCACAATATCACGGCATTCTCAAGTACTTTAGTCATAAGCTTTTGAACAGATCTACTTTTTATCTGCTACAAGTGGATCCATAGTTTTGACATCACACTAGGCTCTCTCTCAACTCCTCAACCTTCTTGACTTTATTACATTTCTTCCCTGTCTTCGACTACGCAACACCAGTGTGCTATCCCATCTATATTCCAAGCCTTGAAGTTTCTGCATTGATGAACCTTGTCTTTCTTGATCTTCAAGTCCTATAAATAATACAGCCAGCTCCCCAGCTATTTACAAGTTTTTAAAAAGGGGGGAAAGGCATGACAGCCTCATCCAAGAATTTATGCTAGTTGTTATTCTTAAATGACCTGGAAAAGGGAACAAATCTGGTTATTTTCTCAGCTGGACGAATCTGAAAGTGATGGTACCCTCTTGCAAAAGTATTTGAAAACATACACTAGTAGCAGATGGAAAAGAAGATTAAATTAAGCATTGATAAGTGCCAGGCTATACACCTGAAGAAAAAAAAAAATTAACTCATCAAGGCAAATGATACATTAACTTAAAAAAAAAGAAAAACTGGAAAGACTGTCCCTGCTTACTGTATCATTTGAAGCACGTCAAATACTATATGCAGCATTTTTTACACCTCTATCTTCAATTAAAAAAGACTGAAGTACTTCCTAATTTGTCATGGAAGATGTTACCTGTACTAAACAATTCAGCTTCTGAAAATAATCTGTCAGGGAAAGTTTTGTATAGAGAGTTAAAATAATGAATGAAAGGAAGTAGAAGCGATTCTCTGTTTCTGATTATTGTATAATAACTGAAACCTAACGAAATTATCAAGCAATTGTTTTCAGCAAAAGCTTTGAAGTACTTTTGAATGAGCTATGATGATGTGAAATAGGAATATAGTACACATGATGGCTTGGATACATGTTTAGCTTGGCAAAATTTTGTCGTAGGCTGCTATTAGAATCATATCCCAGTGAGGATTTATACAATATGTGCCCTATTTCCTATACCATTTAATTAATCATCTGCCATGGGGCAGAGACAGAAGAATTAAGATTGGTTAGTTGAATGCTTGACATAGTTCCAGTTGACAGATGCAATATAGAAAATAGCATGAATTAGACTTGAAGACATATGGAAATTATTTATCTACTGTGAATTTTTGACAGCGATTGGCAGGTGTACCGACATTAAGCATACAATTATTTTCCTTTTTTCCCTTTTACTTACAGAATACTTGCTTTGCTATTGGTTCCATTTGTAGCACAGGTTCCTAGCCAGTTTATAATTTCCATGATGAAAATTTATAATGAGATCTAAGTATTTCAAAGATAGAGGCATTATTATGAAAATCCTTGATACTTGCCATAGCTGCAATCCCCCACAAGGAAAAAAAAAAAAAGAGAGGAGAAATTCCCTTTAAAAAAGGGAAAAAATCCTTACAATTTGAGAATAAAACATCAGATTTTTGTGGCAAAAAATATGGATGTGACAGCACCACCTAGTGTGACCAAACTGCTACCAGAATGGCATAGATGTTAAAGGTGAAGTCTGAATTAGATTTACAGGGAAAAAATCTTTTTAATGGATGAGCCCTCTTTTCTCCTAGACTCATACAAACTTTTATATTTCACGCATATGAATTTTCTCCCTTCTATATCTAAAGCTAAAATGTGCGGGTTAAAAAAGTTTTCGTAGGAAATTTATTCAAGTAGGGTGAAATTTTAACTGAAAAAAGGAGGAAGAAAAGCAGCAGTGTGCAGGAATGAGTGAGAGAAAATAAAGAGGGAAAGAAAGCAGGTCTTTGAGCCAAACAAACTGGATAGAGTTGAGAGATAGCTATAGTGTGTGCCATGCAGCTATTGAGAAAATAGTAGGGATTTAGAGAATCGGAATGAAGAGGAGGATACTGTAGCTCAGTCAGGTTCAGTGAGCTATATAATCTACTTAAAGTTCGATTAGAAATTCTATTGTGCCTGGACAGTGGGCAGGCTGCTTTGTGAACATGAAAAAAAGCAAAGAGTTCTTAAACTTTCATGTGGCATTGCTGCCTCCTTTTATTTAATGATATGGAGGCAACCATGATAAGTTTAAATGGGCAGAACAGAGATTAGCTTAAGTGAAATTCCTATCTATGAAGCCCTGATATTCTCCTTGTCTGCTGAATTTCTATAGAAACTACTGAAGGGCAGCAGCACACTGAGAAAAATGTAGTGAAACACTTTACAACAGTATGATTTGTTCTCATCTTAAATATATGGGGTTTTTTTTTAAGGATTACTCTTACATTACTGGAGAAACAGTTTGCTTCAGAGAAGAGAAAATATTTAAGAATAAACCAGTCATGTTTACAGTCCTGGCTTTACTTAAGTTCCAGAATACATACAGGCATATATGAATACTCAATACCGATATTTTTAAAATGCATTCATGGTCCCTATATGTTTATTGTTAGTTATTGTAATGCCCTCAAATGTTCTAAGGATGAAATTAAATAATTATTTCTCAGATTTTTCATCTATTTTCTCATTTCTATTTTCTCATTTTTCATCTATTGCTCTCAGAAGTACTAGGGATTATGTGTTTTTAAAACATATTAGTTAAATGTAATTTTAATGCAACATTTAGAAACAAGTTATAGAAGGGAGAAAACAGATTTAAGGAGCCTGTAAAATGTAAAAATTCCAGTAAGGGTTATATCAATGAGTTTCACTATATTATCTCAATATAGTAATCTCTACATAGATGCATGCTGTGTTTTTTAAATATGCAAGCCATTACTGAAAACGTATTTTTGCTCATTTCATGTGGTAGAGATCACTGCATGTTTTGTGTTGCATAAGTGTTATTTGACATTAACAATGAAGATAAGCATGCTGTGCTTTAAACCTGCCTTACATTTACTCAGAAAGTCATGTAAAGAAGAATCCAAGGTCATAAGCTAACCACAATTTTCTACTTTCACTGCATATGCACTAACAATAACTATACACACATTCACGTCCTCATAATTATAAAGACTAATACTGTAGCATTTTGCCACAAGCAAGAAGATGATGTTATAATCTGAGTGTTTTTTCATGACTGTTACTTTTCCTACAGTTTGCAAGGATACATTCATTTTCTTCTCTATAAAGAGTATTTTACTCCAAAAGCAGCAAGGTGATTGCACCTATTGTATCATACTATCTGCTTCAAAAAGTATCAGAAAGATATAGTGAATTAACTGTCAAATCCTCGAAATTATATTCTAAATCTGACAACTTTAAAAGGATCTTCACAGTCTTTAATATAAATTTATAATTGTAATTATGAAGAGCACATGAGGTGATTCTGCCCCTGTCTCTCATGAGACTCCAGCTGGAACATCTCATATAGCTCTTTTCTCAGCCCAAGAGGACATGATCCTGATGGGGAAGGTCCTGAAGAGGTCCATGAAGATAAGGAGCACTTCTCCTGTGAGGACAGGCTAAGAGAGTTGGGGCTGTGGGGCTCAGAGAAGGTTGTGGGGAGAGCTCATAGTGGCCTACAGCTGAAGGTGGCCTACAGGAAAACCAGGGAGGGACTGTTATCACTATGCAGTGATAGGACAAGGGGCAATGCTTTTAAACTACAGCAGGGCAGTTTTAGATTAGACATTAGGAAGAAGATTTTCACCATGATGTTGGTGAGGCACTGGAGCAGTTTGCTCAGAGAGGCAGTGGAGGCCCCATCCATAGAGGCATTTAAGGACAGTTTATGAGGCTCTAAGCAACCTTATGTAGTACAGGAAGTCCCTGCTTACTATAGAGGAGCTGGACTAGATGACCATCAAAGGTTCCTTCCAACTCTGTGATTCTATAATTCTATTCCTGAATAACAATATATGCTAATCAAGTTTGACCAAGTCAGAAAAAAGCTTTCTTTGATTACACCTGGGAAGAGGTCTTCAAAAATCAAGATAAAATGTTCAGATTGAAGAGAGATTTTAAGTTATTTTAATATGGATGTTTTTCCATCCGTTATAACCACTGAAGTCTCATGCAGGATTTCATAAATTTGTCTGTGATGTTGGGTGTGAAATGTTGGAAATTTTTTTTTTTCTGCAGAATTTCTTGCCATTTGAACTAGAAAACTAAACACAGGAAGCATTTGTTCAATTACTACATTATTTAATGTAACTACATTATTCAATTAATGAATTACAATCTGAATGAATTGCAGTGCAGGAAGTTATAAATAATAAAGTCCTTCTGCTGCATTTAATTTGAAATTCAGAGAAATATAATTAAATAGGTATTAGTGACTATAGTTTTGTGTTGATTATGTTTTATTGGAAACACAAGACTAAACAGGAGAATCACAATTAAGCCAGCATTGATTTGCAGGTGTAATGACAACTCCCTAGAGTTAGGCTTTTTTTAAGAACAATATTTTTTTATACCTATGTCTGGTGTAATGAAACACAAAAAGGTAGTTAATGTACATTAAGACATGCCTGGCATCCTTGTTGATGGTCTGTAATACCTTCATGTCTTGTTATCTGTTAATTATTTGTAAAGTAAACTGCTCCTCAGGGTGTAATATAAAAAGATATCAAAATTTTTGGCATATCTTCCGCTTCTGTCATATTCCCTCTTAGGAGCACTTTACTTTTGTTTGTAAGCATTATCAAGCAAGGGTTTTTTTGTATAAATTTACTAGTGCATAAAATTTCACTGTTTATGCATGGCACAGAACAGTCTGGCTATTCTCAATAATAACAAGAAAAAGCTGAGTGATTTCTACTTATATAAGTACATGTAATAGAATTTTATTTTTCTTTTATCATCAGCTATAGCTTATGCAGGTTGTTTTGCAGTTAGGAATACAACTCTCATGATAAAAATATTTAAACCAAATTTTTAAAACTATTTATGTGCAAATTTAAAATAAATCTATCTTACTTTAAAATATATAGTTACTGTTCATAGGGGAAGATTATAGGGTTTATAGGGTTATAAATTTTTATTTTAATGGCACAAACAGATACAAAAATTTACATGGAAAAAAACATGTAATAATTGAAGTGATACAGCTGAGGCAACAACTTACTCATTCTACTTAGTTGTGATCTGGTACAACAAGGAAGATTCTGCTCTGGACAGTACATCAGCATATACTTACGTATTTACTTGCTGACTATTTTATGTTTGTGTCTGCTTCTCCCTTTGCTTTTATTTAGCCTTGACCCAATTTCCATATCTACAGTGATTCCTATTTAAATATCTAAATAAAACACTTAGAACAAGGAGTGACGTTACCCTAAGCTCAGTATGGAGTTTGTACAGAGATAATTAAATATCTGACATTTACTGTAGAAATTCTCTCTTCAATGATAATATCGAAAGCTATATTCCCATGAACTTTCCAGTGGTATGTTCCACTGTTGAGGTGGACTACGTATCAATGCTCTTAGTATGTACATATTCATGTATGAGTGATTTTATTCATACATGAGTGCATTTTTAAATTATGGAATCATAGAATCATAGAGTAGTTTGGAAGGGACCTTAAAGATCATCTAGTTCCAACTCCCCTGCCGCAGGCAGGGACACCTCCCACTAGATCAGGCTGCTCAGTGCCTTGTCCAGCCTAGCCTTAAACACCTCCAGGGAGGGGGCATCCACAACCTCTCTGGGAAACCTGTTCCACTGTCTCACCACCCTCACCGTAAAGAATTTCTTTCTTATATCTAGCCTGAATCTCCCCTCTTTCAATTCACATCCATTATTCCTAGTCCTGCCATCACATATCCTATTAAGAAGTCCTACCCCCTACCCCCATGTGGATCCCATTCAGGTATTCATAAGCTACCATGTGGTGCCCCCTGAGCCTTCTTTTCTCCAGGATGAACAACCCCAATGCCTTCAGCCCTTTGATCATCTTTGTGGTCCTCCTCTGGGCCCACTCCAACAGCTCAATGTCCTTCTTATGTTGAGTAGTCCAGAACTGGACACAATACTCCATGTGGGGCCTCACCAGAGATGAGCAGAGGGGCAAAAGCACCACTTCAATACAAAGGATGTAAAAACTCCTCCATGAGCCAGCACCTTAGGAGGGTTTCTAACTTTTAATAGCATTTAATATTATACATGACTTCCCAGGAACTCTGACACTAATAAGCTGCTTAGGGAGTACGTTGAATCAGTGTACCCTGTAACAGTCTTAGTTGCAATCACTTCCTCTTCACTTTTAAGTCTATTTTGGCTTCTGGAAGATTTCTTAGTGAAAAAAAGAGATGAAAGTTGATCAAAGTTAAGCATTCAAGGAAAGCTTTTCAAAGCAGTAAGACTGTGTGAGTCTATCCTCATCTAAGGAACATGAGGTTGAACTTGAACACTTTTGAAATTGTTACCACTAGCTCCCTCAGAAGCAGTGATAGCAGTTTCAGATATTGCCCAAAGGAAAATACATCAATGGCATGACATAGTTAATATTCAAGCTAGAATAGGGAATGTCTTATGGGAGAAGGGATAAAACCACAAATAATGTGCTAATCTATCTCTCCCCTTATCAATATTATGATCTTCAACAAAATAATTATAAATGTAAAAGAAACCCTTTAATCTATGATTTAATCTACATGTCTGCTTTAAAGAATTGTCGCTTTCATCCAAGGTGGCATGACAAATCTTTGTGTTCTGAACAATATGAAAGTATCAGAGAAAGGATGGAGATCAATGACACACAGGAAGTACTCTCAAATGTCATATTAATTGTGAAGGATTGTCATTGATGTATATAAATAGTCAAGTCATAGTACAAGAAGAGAACCAAATTCATGGTACCATAACAGAACCTATTCTGGTCTCAAAGAAATTAATCTGTATGACATTCTGATACAAATATAAATTGTGACAGATGCTTGTAAATGCTGATGGCCTCTCATGATGAATAAGAAGTTGTAAAATGAAGAGCAAAACAATTTAATTATTTTAAATCTGGTTCATTATTCTGACATTAAATAAAAATATCATAATTAATTTTTTTTTTCAGATAATACAAATGAAACAAATAATAATATTACTATTTCAATTTGAATTTAAGTTTCCGAACCTCTTTTAAATGAAAGAAAGTGTTGGGGGTTTTTTTCTGCAAGATTCTAGTTAAGCTGGATCCTCTGAATTTATACATAGTGACATCATATTCTCAGGAGAAGGGATTTGACCTAACCAAAGCAATGGATATTATACATGCATATGAACTTTGAGATAATTAAGGCCCATTAGGGATTAGCTAAATGCTAAACTCTTGAACTGCTTGGCAGTAACTTCTTCACATTACTTGAAACTTCATATGTAGATTCACTGGAGTTTTCATGGCTTCATTACCCAGTGCCCTTGTAAAAGTGCATTTCAGCAGTCTCAGTTTATAGTTTAATCATCACCCATATGGGTGAGATAGGCAGAAAATGGTGACTCAGATCGAGCTAGTATAGACTTGAATTTGCTAAAATGCAAAACGAATACTGAGGCAGAGATGAAAACATCATCTCATACTATATAAGAATTGTCCCAGCTATTTGATCTAAATGTCACACCTAGCCTTGTTCATTCTTTCTTTCTTGAACAATTAATCTTTAATTCTGTTCACAAAAAATAATGTCCTGGAAAAATCCTGTCAGACCATGGATGTGACCTCTTTCCTCACAGAAAAGAGCAATTGCCAGTTTCTTAAGTAGTATCTCAGGTTAGGCCCAATAAGTCACTCCAAATGACAGATATCCCCTCTCCCCCTCAAGAGACGAAAGTACGAACAGTTTTATGAATTTAGAAAATTTCTAAACTACTTAATAGGAAACAAAATGATAAGTAAAATGAAAATGAAAAAGATTTAAATGTTATATAATGTTTGAAAAAACTTTATCAAGCTCCCAGGATGATGATCATGTCCCCAGCAGACACAGAGAAGGTCCTAGACTGGGGTCAGCGATGGTCAGGAGCTGGATGCCAGATCTGGAGTCAGTAGTGCTCATACCAGGATCAAAGACAGATGAACATACAGATGTCAACCATCGAAAGAGAGATGACCCCTTACCTTTTACACTGAGCATGGGGCTGATGGGATGGTGTACTCCTGTTGGCCAGTTTTGGGCCACTTACCCTGTTCACTCCTCCTTTCAGGTGTGACCCCTCTATGTCTTTCTGCTTTCGACCCCTGGTAGGGCAAATTATGAACTTGCTGACCATGATTGCCACAGTAATAAATAAAAATAAGAGTGTCTTGCATACCATTTCTTGGTATAATCAGGTCTCAACAGTCCAAGAGTGAACAGCTTTTGAACAATGTGCTGTTAATTTCAGAGTTTAGTCAGACAGAAGTGGTCTAGCTGAAAAGTGAAGTTACAAACTAGAAAATTTGTTCTATTTTATCTCAAACCAGGATAAATAGTTACCAAGTAAAAATAAACATTACATTCTGAGTACATGAGCTTTGTTTTGACTTGTGGGTTTTGTTGGATTGTTAGGGTTTTTTTGAGTGTGGTAGTTTGTTTTTTAACATAATGGACTAAACAACAAAAGTTAAGTGGCAGAAATTGTGGTGCAATATTCCTCAAGAGGAGGAAGCATAAATGGATTATTTGTTTCTAGTATATGTTTTTGTTTTTGGACTGTCATGGTGATCAGATTAGCGAGATTTCTATTTAGGTTACTGGCTGCTGAGAATCTCTTTACCACATATCTAACAATTTTCCTCACTGTAAACAATTTCTCCCCTAGACCTACACTCTTTCAGTTTAAAATGACTACCCTGATCCTCTCACTAATGACCCCAGTTAAAAGTCTTTTTCCATGTTTTGTATGAAATCCCTTTAAGCATTAAATGGCCACAATAAGGTCTTCCCAGAGTCTTTTCCCAAGAAGATGAAACAATACAAGCTCTCTGGCCTTTCCTCATATTTGAGATGTTCCAGCCCTCTGATCACCTTTTGTAACTGCCTTCTGTACCCACTGTAACAGGTGCATGTCTTTCTAGTACTGGGGGGTCTCACACCAGAGTGGAGTAGCAGGGGGGAACCACTTCCTTTGACCTCTTCACCGCGCTTCTTTTGTCACAGCACAGGATACAATGGGATACCTGTCCTGCAAGGGCACATTGCCAGCATGTTATCACAGAATGCGATTCCAAGGCTTTTGGTTTCTGTCATTTTGAGTCAGGTACTTAAAAAGTACTGAATTTGTACTGAATTTGTACTGAATGTTGGAATTTTTAGGAGAAATATGTCTATACATCTACAAAGTAGCTCTTTCTGAATTATGCAGTGGATAAATGACATATTTTAAAGTGGATTGTATGAGATCAGCATACTGAATTGCTCAAATAGAACAGAATGAAATGGTGATATGGGCAATATCTTAAAAATATCTTTTTGCTGTCAAGATTATCTTTTTAAAAAATATACCAAGATATTTTCATAGAAGTTCTTCAGCTGTAACTGATCAATAAATCATAACCGTTTTTATAAGGCTCTTTTATAAGGCCTCTTCATCTACAAAGTGTGCACTGATTGATTGTTTACTTGGTTTTCCTTTCAAATAATTTGTGTTCATATCTTGAACTGAACATTACTAACATGCATATTGCTCAGACATATACAGGAGATCATGCCTTTCTGCATTAGGTGTTGTTGGGCATTAAATGAGTGTCAGGAAAAGAATTTCCAGTTTTCTCTCTAGGAAGGTGGTGTTTGAGCTTTGCTCTGGGGAAAAAAGTTCCTCTTCATCAAGGCTCATTAAAACTGCTTCAAAAATCCAACCACCAAGTGAAATGGGATGAATTCTTCAAAAACATATTTTTGTACCAAATTATTTCAATATAGATAAAAACTTATCTTGGACTGAACCTTTATGCAACAAAGGCAAGTACTTATGAGAAATTATTTTCTGAACTTCAGTTCAAAGATGTTCTAAATCAATGATATTATGGATCTTGAATTTGTGATTATTTTTGTGATCTTTTTAAAAAATATATTAATCTTCTTAAGTATCTAAAGATTCAAGTAGCAAATTGCCAAATTCAAGGCATGATTTCTGCAAACACTGATAAATTGCTCTTGGCTTTCATGTAACAAGATCAAGCTCAAAAATTTGCTAAGCCTAATTATGAAAAAAGAGAATGTGGGTACTAACACTGCTGTTTTAGACTTTCTAGGTCCCTAAATTATTAATTAAGTAAATTACAGTGTATAGAAAATTTTCTATATTGCATCTTCAGTGAGTTACAATAATGTAGATCACACGGTAACATAAAACTGAAATAGAATGTTACCTATTTAATGAAAGGCATGTTAGTTTCATCAGTGTATTCATATTTTTAATTTTTAATAAATGCCTTTAAAACTTAGAAATTATTAAACTGAATAATTTTCTTTGCCCTTGCAACAAATATTTAACAGAAATGCTACATACTACATTATTTATATTTCTGAATATTCCATAGCAACTAATACTGAAGGGATGAAGTATTTTAATGTTTTTTCTATATTGAAAAATTGTAAATGGAGAAAAATGGCATATTTTGTCTTGCCCCTGAGGAAGTGTTTATTTTGATAAATAAAGATTTGATCCTGTATATATGCCAAGTACTGATCTAATCTGAAATCACTTTGAGTTTCTAATTGTACATCTGCTAAATTCTGTACCAGGAAATCTAATGGAGTCATATTGTAATTTGTTAAAATTGACTAATGACTTGCAGTGTTAAAGTGTAAATAAATGGAGTTCTTATGTAAATCATCATTCATTTGAAATGACACTAACATCCCAAAATGAAGAACATTTAAAACTTATACTATTACCAGAAATTACAACATAACATCCCAAAAAACAACATATCAAATGATGAAACTATTTTATGCCATTATTCCCAAATTAGTACATTTATGTTCAAAGTGACTGCCAAAACTAATAAAAATTATTTTGTCTCTCCTCTCCCTTCCATTTTCTCATTCCAATATTTTAAGGAAAATATGTAGAGACTTCTTAATTATATAATTTTCAAGTATGGGAAAAATAATGAAATAGTATTAATTATTCTTGGCATTATTTAATGAGTTGCACAAGCATTACTCTTTTATTTAATTTATTAATTCTGACAATTACAAGTGGCAACAAGTTTTTTTATTGCCCTCGAGTTGATTTTTCCATGTTTGTTAAATCTGTATTGTATTTTGCTTTTCGTTTAATCATTAAAAAAAACCCCAAAACGTACCGTGCATAAAACCATAATATATTCTTTGCCAAAATAAAGAATTTAATAAAGAAATACATGTTATTGATCAGAGAAATTACTATGGGAGTTGTGAACCCTGTGACTAAACAATAATTTATTGAGTGAAAAAAAAAATCTATGTCAATCTTTTTCCTCACTTTGCAGAGGAATTTGCTCATGTTCTGTTATGTGAAATTCCTTTCACACCTCTTAGAAGGCAGATGGTATACGTGATTTTCTCCTGCTGCTCTAGAAAATATGTATGGCAATATATGGCTTCTGTATGACAATACTTCCTCTTAGTTGCCAAGTAAGTACAAGGATAGAAAAAAGTACTAAAAATCTGCCTATAGTTATTGTGTGCCTATAGTTATTGTTCAAAACATTTTTAAGAGGCAACGACTCTTATAATTTGCAGTATTGTGATTTTATGATAACAGGAATTGTTCCTTATGAGGAAAAGAGCAGAACAATTGTTTCCAATTGTGAAAGTACACAGTGAATCAGAGAGAACACAATGTACAAGGTCAAAATTCCATCTGGTTTGTTGAAGCAAGCTCAGTGGTGTTCAGCCTGAGAACAACGAGTTCCATTTCATATTGATTGTACTTTGGAAGTTGTCATACTTATAGTAGTTTATAAAAATGTATGGCCTTGTAAAGGTTTGTATATGCTTTCCCACAGACTTGACTTAAAACAATCTAGAAAACATGGCATTTAGAAAAGACAGCTAAATTTTTAATGAAAAAAAACCTAATCCAATGCTAAAATTAAAAAAAAAAAATGTTGCACTGTTGTTGATACCAGGAGCATCTTAAATCCATTCTCTGCCTGCAAAATAATAATTAACTGAAAATACTATATGAAAATCACAAATTTTTTTAGCTATTAATAACTGTAACTATGTGCAATAGAATTAAAAATGTGACATAAATATTTAAACTCAGGATTGCATAGGTATATGAACACTTGTCTCTTTCTCAATGACACAGTAATCACGACACAAATGTCAGGACATTTTATTTACTATTACAATTTCTGAGCACTTAAACTATCTTTGGGCACTGAAATGTGAAAATTTTCTTCACAGCTACTATCTGAATTGAACCATAATTTTTTCTACTCAGCAAAATCAGGTATTTTAAAACACTGTCAGAATTAAAATAAAAAATAAAAAAACGCAAAATCAAAACAAAACTGGGTGGATAACTGAAACAGTTTTAAGAAGATGAAAAAGAGACATATGCTTTGGACATTGTGAAAACATTTTTGAAATCCAGCAAGTACCTAACCTACACACTTCATTATTCTCAACTGCAATGGTTTCTGTTATTATTGAACTGTTATGGCAGTATTAATATTTTACTTTTTCTGTTGTATAGTATCTTCTTCTCACATGGTTATGTACTTAGAAAGTTAAATTTGTATAACAGTATTAAATGAAACTGAACACTTAAAATTAAAGACTTAATGTCATTAACAGATTTTTCCACTGACAAATCACATGCTAACCATGACTAGGTCATACCATTGAAGATTTACACAGGAAAAGGGAAAGTAAAAATTAATTTGGATGTACCAGAGTACTTGAAATTGTTACTCCCTGGATATGCATTACCAAGAGTATCTGGAATACAGCTACACTGAACTGAAAAGGCAAAAGTGTGTTCGCATTATGTGTGACATCTGAGGAAAAAGACATTTCCATTTGAAAATATTTTCTGAAATATTTTGGCAAAACTACAGGAAAGCGAAAAAGGTCTAAGACATATGGATCACATTTTCACAAGCTTATTTACCACATTTATTTTGAAAGTGAGCAAATCAGAGTGAAGCAAGGCCATGATAAAGTACTAGTACTTTGTTATATCTTGTTCTTTTACAAAGAAAGCTGTGCCTGCTGCAACTGTGCCTGGACTGTCATTTTTTTTTCTGATGCTTCATTCATGGCAGAGCACCGAAGACCCATGTGACTAAGAATCAACTAGTGCAATTATCCTTTCCAAAACACCATGATGCACCACATGGCCTGTCCCAGGTGCTCTGTGCCTTGAGAGAGGACTGTCAGGATCAACAGAGGAGCCATGAAGGCCTCAGAGATTTAGGAGAGCTCAGCTATTTGGGAACTATCTATCACAGCCTAGAACTAGACTCCTATTATTTCTGTAACAGCATGATGTTTATAAAGACATACTTCATGCTGCAGCCACCTGATTTAGAGCTCTGAATCGCATGCCTTTCATATAAAAAAAAGATCTCAGGCCAAGGAAACTTTGCTCCTAAAACTTTTTGTCTGATGTTTTCCTCCAGAAATCTTAGCACATGCTAGCCCATATTTAAAGGTCTCTATGAGAAGCTCAGTATCTTAACAGGTCTTAGGAATCCATTTCAGCAAGTGTATCTTGGGATGTCTTGTGTCAATTTTAACTCCTAATAGGCACTAAGAACTCATACGATGTGGAGAAGTCCATTATGGGTCTACTGTATCTGTAAGGTGATTCCTTAGTTCTGGGATGACATAGGTCTTGATCACATTAAATGTAGCATCTTCTATGGATTTATAGTTTTATAGTTTTGAATGGACGCAAACTTTTATAATCTGCAAAATTATCGACACAGAAGAAACTGAGATTATTTTGACCTAAAATTCAGTTTACTCTCTCTCATGAAAGCAGGCTGTTTCTGGGAACAAAAGGTGAGAGAGGGAGCTAAGTGCTTCAGTTTTAACTGTCCTTTAATTACAGGTGAGCAGTAACAACATGACACAAAACACATGGATACTTATGGCCAGAGACTGAGGTCTCTGAATGGCAACCATATCAACATATCAGCAAACTACCTTTTTAAACTTTCCCCCAAATAAACAAAACAGAAATACTAACAAAACCCTTCCTAAGATAAGTTAACAGAAATTAGTTCCTTTCATACCCACAGACAATAAAGCAAGTAGTCTCAGTCCCTATCCATATGCATATTTATTAAACATTCATCTTTGTTTCTGCAGTCCCAGATAGTAACAGTTAAATAAGAGGAGGAAAGAGGGAAAGAAGAAAATCAAACAAAACAAGTGCAAAGACCACTGCCCAAAGAACACTCACAAAATCACAAGCCAGAATTGCTTCCCTCTCTTTAAGGGACTTTAAAGGACAAAGACACATACTGAGACAAAGTGAGTCACAATTTCCATAGACTCTAACAGACAAATTTAACCAAATTTAGGATATCTGAGAAAGTAAGGGTTCAGTCACTTTGAGCCATGTGCTCAAACTTCGAGAAGCCATCACAGCTCACACAACCACAGGAATATATGCTGAGATATATCAGTATAACACATTTCATTGTGAGCCTTCATATGCCCCACTTAGGGATGTCTTTCAAGTTAAATAAGCATTCTTTTGCCATTGGCTTCTGGCTGTGATCCAAGGACATAAAAGCAAACCACCTTTTTTTTTCTGAGTCCTAGTCATGTCTCTGGGCCTTTCAGTCATTATCACATTTTTATAGATGTTAATAACAGGCCAACAGACTAACCAGCTAGCTGAATAATAAGTAGGATTTTCTGCAGCCTGCAGGAATAGCTTTTTTACAGAATGCATACAGACACATTCACAGATACAATATATGTAAAGTGTGTTCTAGGGGATGTTGTGTGAAAGAAGTGTCTTGTGATGTCTTATACTGCTGGAAGACAAATAATTTAGATGATTCGGTAGGAAGTGTTAAACTAGCTCTTTCACTGTCTATATCATTGGTAGGGAGGAAACAATTTCCATACTTGCATTCTGATTTTCTCCTAAAGGAAGCTTTTTGCTTTGCTGAATATGAACTACAGGAACAAACTAACACAAATCCATTACAAAGGGTTTAGAGATTAGAGGTCTAGGTTGAAACACAGATTGACCAGATAAGACAATATAAAGCCTGTTGTCAATCATTTCATTGCGCTCTCGTAACAAGTAAAGTCCATTGACAAGAACACATGACTGAAGTAGCAGCTTTTGTATCAGAAAGCAAGGGTATAATAAAAAAAATAAAAACACTGCAGAGATGTCATAGCAATTACCGAAGGAAACTAGAGAAAAGTGCCCTCAGGTCAATTTTCACTTACACAGATGAACAAGCAGGGGAGTGGAGATGAGGTAAAAACAGTATATAAACATACATGAAAGAAAACCTACTTGATATTTATTTAGATGGGTAATTCTTTTCTTGTAAGACACTGGTTTACTTTTACTTTGTATGCAAGCATTTTCTAGCTGAGTGTGACTATTACCCACATTCTGCTGGATACCATCAAGGATATATTCCACAGGACTGTTGTGGAATCACTCAGGCAACTCATCAATGCAGTCAAGTGTACAAGTGTTACTTATGAGAAGTGTGCAGGCATGCAACACACAAAACTATGTGAGATAATTTGTGCCTGAAATGACCATGTTAAAGACAATCATCATCAGGATTAGACAGCAATCAGGAAATGGCACACCCTTCTGAACAGGACAGTCTTAAAATAAGTAGAAAAGCAACACAGACTGAGGGAGAGTCAGAAGAAGGGAGCAGCAGCTCTCACAGAAAGCCAGCAGCATCCCCAGGATGTTCTGACCTCTTCCTAGTCTGGACAGAGCAGCTCTCCTGCAAGGCATCAGGTGGTGGGCTGTCAGTACATGAAGCATGAAGGCACTCCTCCAACTCAGGAGGATGATCTCTGGGTGCATTAGGAGTAGCAGAAGGGTATGCCAAGGTGGATAAGGAAGGATGGAAACCTTGATATCCAAAGGCTGTGTCTAGTGTGTGTGTGTGTGTGCTGGGGCTAGACATTTAAAGAATTATCTCTAGAAGGGTGTTTATTATAATCTAATGTATCTATAATCATGATTTATCTGTAGTATCCATGGTGTTAATTCTGAACATATAACTCATGGATTTCCAGTTAGTTACATGTCATTATAAATCAACAAACTGCTTCAATGCTGATTTGATTCAAACCAAATGAGCTGAAAGCATTTTCCTTGTGACCACATAGTAAAAAGAATTACCAGCAGTCCCAGAAGGACAGGCCCTCTGATAAAAAGAATAGCTTGCTGATGCAGCATCAATAAAATGTGTGATAGCATGCTTTGCTTTTAAAGCCTCCGAATGAATCTTTATAGCTTTATTGTCTTCAAGCTCTTAGTCCAGAATGCACCAAAACACTTTGAGTAATTTAATTTTAATCATGTTTTCTTGCAGATTTGGGAGTTTCATGAGGATCTAGCAATTACAACTTCTCAGAAATAATACCTAGCTAGTTTAACACTGCTCTAAAACTTCTTTTTTTTAGCTTGCTATCTTTCCTTCTACAATATGACACTGTGTTAGAAAGTATAAGTTAACCTTTCACTTGTTTCCTTATTTTTCCTGTCCCAAGTGAATCCCTGTATATGTATCCAACACAAACCTTACGGGAACAAAATATCTAGGTTGCCACTCCAGACAGTATTTTGTCTGTGTAACAAGCTCTTCCCCAAAGTTCAGGAGCAGCTCATCACAACTCCCATTGATGGTTATGGCTCAAGGAGGAGAGAAAAGGAAAGTGCACATAGCCACAAGGCCCTAAATTTCAAGGTTGAGATTCCTACTGAAGTAAAGAAACCCTGAGTACAGACCTGTTGCTCTGAGAAGAACTATCTAAAAATGGGTCTCCAGTAGGGCTTCGTTTTTATCTGAAATTAATCTATTCCATGGTCAAATAGTCATATAGCCCCTCCCATTGGCTGAGGACCTCAACTTCTTTACCCTTCAGCTGAAAGCTACACGCTGACCACCACTTTGTGAGCATGACAAGAGCTGTGGTAGCAGGTGTTTTTAGACTTCAGTGGAATCTTTCTCATTTACAGGTCTTTGTCAGGTCTTCATCAGGGCAAGTGCATCTGCCACAAGTGTGATTGGATAAATTACAATAAATAAGGGATTTATAGTTTGACATGGTCTTTTTGTAATGCAAATTGGTAATTAAATTATGGGTTTGTGTTTGTAACTGGTGCAGTGACATTTTGGAATATCAGACTTGCTCTCTGCATGCAATATCTGTACAGTATTCACCTGCTATGCAACACTTTCAATTACATGGGAAAAAAATAGCAAGGTCTCATATCTTGGAATCCATTCATATAGTTTTTTTCTAAACTGGAAATGAACATTCCATACCACCATTGTTCGTAGATGGAATTCATATCAAGCATCTTTAAAAACAGAATGAAAAAAATCCATCTACTATCTCCCACTGAGCCAGTTTGATATTTGCAAGACTTTTCATGTATAAGGGGTAAGTTTCCTCATCCAGTTTATTTTACATGCCCTCTGGAGGTTCCAGTCATCTTATTTTTAATGAAATGAGCTCTGACTAATAAACTACTGCCTTGGTTGCCTGTCTTGTGTGGCTAAAGTGAGATGGAATTAGGGCTATGGATTTGCAAATACAGATTTATTTGTATATATTTGTATATTTGTCTATACACTGAAAAAGCTTCTTATTAAATTAATTTTTGCTTTAAGGCTTCAATTCTACTTTAAGTAGTTTCAATTAATGATTTCATTACAAATTATATATACATTTAAATCACAGACAATCAAAAAACATTGTCATTTCAATTTTTTTTCAAATGCACAATGTAATTCCTCATCCTAGCATTCAGAATAACCAAGACTCTCATTAGCCACTTAGCATGGTTGCATACAGCTTTAAATCCCAGGACTTGGAAATCTGTGTCACTGAAGTGGTAGGATAATACTGAAATAAGTCACGTTATACTTCTATTTCATTTTCTTTGAAAGATAATTTCAGACAGTCAGGGGAAGATTTCTAAGCCAAGTAGACTCTCAGCTTCTTGCTACTTTCCCAAGAAAGTAATTAGTGAGACAAGCAACAATAATGACAAATATGTGCTATTTCCCCACATGGAGGCAATGCAGAAAATTAACCTCAGAGGGTTTTTTCACACCATTGAAGAACTACCAATTTTTTTATTTCTGCAGTCATCTAATTTGTGACACAAGTAAAATAATGATGATTTTTCTCAGCTATTGACTCAGTCATCTGGTATCTTTAGATTGCTCCTAATACAGTATAATAAGACATTTATTTACTGCTACCATTTAGTTGCTTGCTACTTTTTGCTTTTGGGCCTTTATTAGTCTATGAATATGACACAAATGTAGTTTTGAATGTTGAAGGCCAGAGCAACAAAGGTAAATACAAATTAAATCCAACCTGATACTGAATCAGAATCTTCTAATATGCTCCATACACTCAGACTTCATCCTGTGTAAAACTTCATGAGCAGGTAAGGATATAATAACAGTCATTCATTTGTAAAGTTTCTCTTGAACTCCTGAATTGTGAGCTAATTACTGGTAATACCCTTCAAGGATCAGTACTGGGGAAGAAGCTGTTTGATGGCCTGAATGTTGGGACAGAATGGCTCCTTTGTCAATTTTCATATGATACTGAGATGGAGAAGGCATTCAGTACACAAAAGGGGTAGGGTTGAAATTCAGAGGAAGCTCAACAGGTTGCAGAAATGGTCTGACAGGAATTTTATGAAATTCTACAAGGACAAAGAAAATCTAAACCCTGTCCTGTTATAGAGAGGGAATGAAAGAACAGGTGGTTGAGGGTCTGGCAGCCAGACAAGGTCAATCCAACTCAGGACTTTCGTATTCTAACATAAGCTTCAGATACTCTTTGAAGTTTTCATCTGTATTGCAACAGAAAATCTCTATCTGTATTGACTAAGAGTATCCTGTCTCTTCCTTCATGCTCCATGAATTACAAATCCTTCAGTTTCTGCCATTTGAAGCCTGATTTCTTGCATAAAGCTAAAATATAGTAAGTCTTGGACCTTTCCACTGTGAAAGAAGTCTTGCGTTCATACAGAAAACAATATGTGATCATGTAATTAATTGAGAAATGCTCTGACAGTAAGCTCATGAATTTCAGCAAAGGGAAAAGCCAAGTCCTGTACGTGGGAAGGAACAATGGCATCAATACCTTCAGAAGAGCATAATTTTTACTAACCATCTGGAAAGCGGCTTTTCAGAAAAAGACCTGGAGGTTCTGGTGAACATCAAGTTGAATATGAGCGAACAATGCGCCCTTGCAGCAGAAAAGCTATCAATCTTCTGTTGCCAGAAGATTGAGAGAGATCTTTCCCCTTTCCCCTCAACTCAGCCCCAGTGAGGTCACATGCACAATCCTATATCTAGTGTACTAGTTCTGGGCTACCCAGTACAAGGGACTCACAAACATACTAGAAGAAGTCCAAAAGAGGGCCACTAAAGTGCCTGAAGATCTGGAGCATCTCTCCTCTGAAGAAAGACTGAGAGATCTGTGACTGTCTGGCCAAGACAACCTAGGAGAGAATGAGCAGGGAAGATGGAGCCCAGCTCTTTCAGAGGCATGACCAAAGTCAATAGGCAAAAATTGAACACAGAATGTTCCACATGAATGTAAGAAAACCCTTTATCACTATGAGGCTGACCAAGGAGTCATATTGATAGTAGAGAATTTTAGACTGTCCCTCCTAGAAGAGGTCACCTGGACATAGACCTAGGCAACCTGTTGTATGGGGCCATAAAGGGGTGAGGGCGAGGGGGACAGGGATGGCATTGCCCTTATGCAGAAGGAATTGAACCAGGCAATGCCAGAATTCACTTACAATCTCAAGAATTCTGATTCTGTAATTAATGCTGCTTGCAAGAGACATTTACAAATAAGGCAAAACAGAAACAATTGCTTTTGAATTTAACTCAGTTCTGAAATGTTATCAACTGAGGTCATGATTTGACACCATCGAGTTTTTAATGTGGTCTTTTCAGCATTGTTTTATTAGATTAAGAGTAAAATGAAAAGCAAGAGAATATTTAATTGTCCTGCATTCCAAGCTGTATCATCTGACAATAGCAAATTTATGACACAGATTAATATTGCTGATTGAGCTGATCATCTAAGTGACAAAAACCATGGGATTTTGTGCAGAACAGATGCAAAAAGAGATAATACACTGTCCATACCCTTCCCTTATATTTTTCTTTTTCCTTTTCTTATCCATTTCTTTTTTCTTTTTCCATGACATTGTATTTTTATTCTGCTCTAACCCACTCTCCATTCACAGGTTTTGCCTTAATTTCTTCTATTTCACTAATTCTGCAATTCAGTAAACTCCTTTATAAAACACCCTTCCTCGTCTTCATATATATGCCAAGCTGCCTTTACTTAACCCTTACCTATAGGAAAATAAATCTGCTTTTCCCTTGTTGTTCCTAGCATATGAGTGACGAGACCAGTGAGAAGGGTTAACGTTACCCTGTTACCCTGTTTCTGCACAAATCTGGGAAGACATTCCTTTTATCAGTATGTCAAGTCTATAACCTAATTACTGCTCCTCAAAATAATTGCAAAAATGCTTTACCATAGAAAATGGTAAACAATTCTTAGAATTGCTTGAGTTGAATACTGTCAAAGAAACTTACCAGAAAAAGAATCAGTATGAGGCAGATTGTGAAATGTAAATGTTCAAAGACTTGGGAATTATGTATCAATATAAACATATTGTCTTACTGCTGTGTTTTCTGCCGCTACAAAACTTGTTTTCATGGAAGATGAAACGTAATATACTGTGCCCACTATATTACTTATTGCTAAAAGAAAGTAATTATAATTTGTCCAGTGGAACTAACTAATTTTCTGTTAGTGGAGATCTGGTTTTAAAGTTGTTTTTATGGGCTTTAATTTTTTTTCAAAATAGTCAAGTAAATTAGCATGACAAGTAAGGCATTTATTCCTTAATATCTAAGACCAGCTGTTTCAATGTTTTCAATTGTATGCTTCACTCTCAAAAGGCAGAAGACTATTCTCTGCTTCCTCATTGTTGTTTTTTGCAGAGATGAAGAGAAAACTGTGTTTTTTCTGATGTCAGGTAAATGACATGCCATCCATTTCCCATCCTCCTCCTCTGCTTTCCTTCTCTTTCATGTTGGTCCTGGGATTCCTCCACCTCAGAGAACAAAGACAGTCATTCATTATTCTTGCACAGTCAACATTTCTGTGAAATACATTATTTGTTCCAGCAAAATAAGGCAATCTGATCTATTTCTACTTATATTAGAAATACCACATCCCAAGTCTGATTGGTTTAGTGTGTGTGCTTGTTTTTATCTGTGAAAAAATCTTTCTCATCTTCAAGGCCATGACTGAAAAAGCTGAGAATACAATTAACAACTTAATCAAGTTGTTCATCATAATCAAAAAAGATTTGAGGCAAATGGTAGCAGAGTATTTAACATAAAGCTGTAAAAGGAAACACAGGGAGAGTTACTTGGTTTTGGGGTTTTTTATGTTTTGTTTGTTTTGCTTTTGATGATTTGTTGTTGGAGGTTTTTTAACAGTCTTTTAGAAGTCTGTTAGACTCAAATTCCTGCAATTACAAAAAAATACGTAGAAATACATATGGACAGAGTCAAAACAATATAAATAAATAGTAAGTTCAAAATATTGCCTACCCAAGAGGTCAACAGTTTCAAAATAAAATTGCAGCTAATAATTCCCAAATCAATCAATTAACAGTATCTAATATTAATGTTGAAATTACCCTGCATAATTTAAACTTCATAGATTGGTGTCTATTTTTTAAACATATAGCTCATAGTGCAGAACAGGAAAGGACAATTGTAATTTTCTTCCTTCTATGGTTTTAGTGATTCAAAATCTTCAAGAAAGCACAAGAAACTCTATTTCAGGGTCAAAATGCCGGTGTTCAAATGAGATGCTCCTTAGAGATAATCAGTACCTTTAATGGCTTTCAAGTCCATTAATAAAAGTCTATGGAGCTCCTTGGCTCATTGTCAAATTAATGCTATGATAATATTTATATCAAAGCTTCTTGTCAACAAAATATACACATATGACATAATGAGTCACACTAGGGAAGTCGTTTGAGCTTATTTTACTTTCCTTTTGCTTATAAGTCCACATTGAATATATTTTTTATTTCACAGTATTTGATTATTTATAGCAGGATGTTTTAAAAAGTAGCCATTAATTTTATAGTCCTTTTGAATGACTGTGACGAAATAAATTAGCATAATATCAAAAACTCCAAAGGAGACATTCCTGACAATCAAAATACTCAGCGAGCTCAACTATTTATTTATTTATTTCTTAACATATGGTTCCTGTTCTCATTTACGTTCTAATCC
>VZTY01019026.1:86507-102974 GCA_013400935.1 Turnix velox
GAAAGTAGAAAGCTGCTCCATTTCAAAATCTCACCTGGGCAGAGGTAGGATCTGACAGACCATTAAATTTTTTTATACCAGGTTTTACTGCTAATTCAGGCTAAATTTTTCTCTCATGTTATCAGGATTCCTCAAGATCCTTCATGTAAAATTATTCCATCCCACATACACAGTAGCCGAAAATACTCATAAAACCCCTAAATTGTTTTGAAGTGCTTCACCAAAACATGTATTAATGAGTGCATCCAATGGTAATAGCAAATTACCTGTAGATAATGTTCTTGTCGATACAAGTCTTCCTCAATGAATATGCTCAACTCTCTAGATATGCCATAGAGGAAATTTTGACCACCAAAATTCAGAACTTACCCAACTTAGTTTAGTCACTTGAATTATGTAGGATAAATGTGAAACAGAATGTTGATACATTTATTTTCTAAGAAAATTCACCTTTTTTCCAGTTACCTTAAATTAGTGACAGAAATTATAATTGTCTTATTTTAACAAAACAACTTCCAGAGATCTTTAGTGTAAAACCACAATGCTTTCAATAAGACAGAAAAGGTAAGGCTCTAAGTTATGTAGTAATTATTGTGCATTACCTCTAGGCATAAGAAAGAACTAAAATAAGGAAAAAAAATCTCAATCCCAAAAGCCAACACATACACACACTACTAATATGCTCTGTATTTCTCTGTAAAAGATCAGTGGCAGAGAGCAAAGTTCTGTCCTCTACAGCAACTGTTAGCTTCAACAGTCACAAGATCAAATGTTTTTGCTCTTGTTGCTCCTGCTTCTTTTATTCAGCTTCTGATAGCTACAATTATCTTACTGACAATAGCTGGTTTAAAACAGCTGATCTTTTCTATAAGCCTGATTACACACATTTACTCATTGAATTATTGGTATGGGATAATGACGCTATGGTAAAAGCAATATAACTAAAGGCTGTATGCTAACAATATTTGTCTTGAGCTGAAGTAATACTATCGATTAAAGGTGGATATTTTGTAGAAACACTATGCAACTGTAAGACACTTCTAATATAAGTGGAGACTAATTAACAAGTACTTAATCTGAGTTATGCAATTGTTTATTGGACTAATAATGTATATTAATGTCCTTTCATATATGTTTTAATTATCTACAGAAGAGGAAAACAACTGTGCTTTAGTTATTGATATGAATAGAACATTGTTATTAAAATAAAAAGTTTTCCCAAGATTAAGATACATTGCAAAATTTGTAGTTCATTCTTTGAATATTAGTATGAAACTTACAAAACTACAGGGCAGGACTGTTGTAGAGCTGGAGATGAGCACTACTGCAGCTGCACTGCACTACTGATATGGGAACAGCAGCCCTGGGCTGGACTGGAAGGAGATCCTGGGCTCATGGGGATTTTCATGCATAAAAAGCCACTAAGAAAAGTAAGAAATGAAAATGTAGTTATTGATTTGTATTTAACAGATTCTTTGCTGCCTTCGTGTCTTAGCATGGGATGTGAGCCTCTTAGCTGAGCATCTCCCCTTGTAATTGATATCGATTTCACCACTTGGCTAGACCCTGAACTTGTAACCCTCCTGGTTTTATTTTCTAATAGAACAAGGGAGTACACCCATTGCTTTTCTTTAGTTTTATTTCTCCTCAGACTTGCAATCCGTTAGTTTCTTGACTTATTTGGTTTGATCTGTTTATTGATTCTTCACAAACACATGCCTTCTTGCCCTCCAGAATTAGGCCAGGACATTAATACTGAGACAGGAGAAAAAGGTGCTTCTTCTTTGTCCTTATCAGTGGTTTTCAATTTAGATAACCACTTTATTTATTAATTTGCATATATTTTCCTGTCAGGCTGTTACTGCTAATTGTTTTCTTATAACACTGATAGACTTCCATAATCATGTATCATCACCTATACAGAGAAATCACTAGATTAATAGCATGTATTTCAGACTGCATTAGGTCCATATCTGCAAGTTAATAACATAGATGATAGCTTTGAAATCCCCTCTCTAGTAATAATATAGCAAATGCACAAAAAAATCTGCAAAGTAAAATTTAAAAAAAGAAAAATATAATTATAAATACCTGCTTCTACTGAATAAATGTAATATATTATCATTATTTCAAATGGAAGCACTTAATGAGAAAACTTCTGGGAAAACTTCTGGAATTTCCTTGAATTAGGTAAGTAAAGAGTAACAAGAGCAATAACAAAAATGGTGATAAAGGTCAGAGCTAAGAGAGGGAAAAAGAGAACAAAGGAGAAAAAATAGGTGAAAAAAAAGAATAGAGAAAAAAATGGAACAAAAAAGAGAGAGTGGGAAAGAGAGAGAAAAGAAGAAATTATAAAGGAGAAAAAAGAAGAACCTTTCCTCATTTGAACTGTGGAAAAAAAACTGCAAAAAGACAAGATCTGGCCAACAGAGCTCTCAAGTTCCTCCATCCAATTTTTGTTATCTGAATTCTTATTAAAAGAAGTTATGTATTCCCACTGGCTATCAGAGAGGCAGCAGGGTGTGGTATGTGAAGCTGGAGGTAGACATTTTGCCTTTTTAAGATGTATTTCACAGTTGAGAAATCCTAATTCAGGAGGCAAAATTACTCTAAGAGTAACTGAATAGTTCTGCAGGTGTGTTCTAAGATTATTAGAACAGTATTATTTATGTTAGCACACCACAAAGCATACTTGGGGAAATTACTAAAAAATTTTACTGATGCAGAAGTAACCTTTTTTGCGTCACTCACTAATGTTTATGTTTTGCTGTAATAAACATATCTGCTATCCTCACTTTACATTTTTCCTTAAGGTTAAATAGGAGGACTTTCTGCAGCTAGCACTATTGAGCTAGCCAGTAATGTAATTTCTCTTCTATATTCTTCAATGTTTATAATTCACTTTCTTCATCAGGACCATGTAGCCTTGAATATTGCAGAGATGTAGTCAAACTGGTTTGTAATGGCATTTTTCTCAAAGCCCAGGGATTGAAGATATGCTTTTTATTAATCATATATATATTTTTATGAACAAGAAATTTAAATGTGTGCATCAACTGAGTGCCATCAGTATTAATCCATCAATGTGAATCATTTATTATATTTTTTGGTACAAATTCAAATCCTCTTTCTAATTGTAGCATAGTGCTAAAAGTCACAAGTGTCTCAGAAAATTTTCCAACTACCCATGGAATGAATTCAGTTTGGATAAAGAGATCTTTTATGTATAGCATCCATACATTCAGTTATATACAGAAAGTATGTTTTACATTCTCTGTGTTTTACACAGATTTCTCCATAAAAGTTTTCTTCTTTAGTTATGAAGATAAATGCTGATCATATATAAGAATTAGGTTCATTAAAATTTTGTTCTATATAATCTTCTCATCTAATTTATTAATTAGAAAAATTAAGGAGTTCTGCTTTGTCTTGTTTAGTTTTAATTTTTCCTTTTCTCCAAAATCTGCTCCATCATATTGTGTATAACTGTCAAGGTTTTGGTTGTGTGGGGGTTGCAGGGGCAGCCTTTGTGAGAGGAGGTTGGGGCTTAGGAGTTTAGCTTCCCTACATTGGCGATTCAGAATATTGAAGGTAGTCTAGCTGCAGGCAGAGGTCACTTATATTTAATAGTTTAATTTACATTATTTGGAACAGAATCAGATTGAGATATATTGCTAAATTGTGCAAAACATAGTTTTAATTTACCAAACAGTCTTAGTAAATCCCAGCTGGTGTTTATCTTATCTGCAGTCAATTAAATACTTTTATCAGCATTACCCCACAGCTGAGTTAACCTGAGATCTCTTTGTAGTTATAAAGGAAGGGTAAAAAAAGAGGAAGAGAACAAATCTGCAGGGTTCCCAAGGAAAGTATCTTTCCATCCTACAATACCATCCCAAACTTGTATGGTACTAACAATAGATGAGACTGTAATAAAAGGCAGGCAATTTAATATACAAAACGTCTTTGGAGCCTCAATTTGATCTAATTATAGGATTTAGTTTGTTTTAGTGCTGCCCATATTCTATAGCTATCTGAAGAATTATGTAGAAAAATATATTGCATGAAACAAATGTAGCAGCCAGGTTTGAATAAGAGAACACAATGCAAAACATTATTTCAACATTTTATTATGGTAACATTTAAGCTGAACTTAAAGAATAATTATCTGTCCATCACAGCTATTTGTAGGAGAAGCAGTTGCCTAAGGTAAAAGCCTCAATAACTCACTAAATTAAAGTTCCATTAAAAATTTGAATCTAAACAAAATAATTTCTAATGCATGGATACTACAGCCATAAATACCTGGAAGTAACTGGCATTCATAAGCACTGCAAAATAAGTACAAATTATTTTTATCATAAAGCAGTTGTGATTTTTTATCATAATTCTCCTAGAATAATCACTGTTTATATCCCATTAAAGCATGAGAGACAACATCCAAGGAAGATGTTAACCTTACATATAAAACATATTTACAAAAAGAACCAACAAACAACACAACACAAAAAACCAATACAAAATAAGTTACTTCAGTTTGAAAAAATTGGAACTTCTAGAGTATCTTCCATGACACATATTCTTGCCTTTTTTTGGCATATAATTCTGTTTTCAAGGCTTGAAGAATATCAATAAGAAGAATTAAGGCATGAATGTTCTTTCTGGAAAAAAAGAAAGCTCCTAACAATTCTTCTTGGGACTTTTATAAATGATGTAATGCATTATTATAATGCAAAGTATATGTAATGTAACTCAGCTGTAACACAAAGAGATTGAAACATTCAAAGACTTACTCTGGTACAATTATCATGCATTAAATAATGGTACTATGCCAATTAATATATTAATTATAAGTTCTAATATAATTAAAATCAAATCTATGTCTTGTTAACTCCCCTCCAGCTATCTGCAGTTGCTAAATCATGTCTTAACTCTCCTCTATGCAAGACTGAAGTCCACATCTCTTAATCTCCATGTCTACTTTTGTGTCTAGGCTCTAGACCAATTTAGTAGCCTTCGCAAGTTTTTTCACATTCCTTTTGATCAGAAGGACCCAAAACCGTACACAGCATTTCAGATGTAGTCTCACTAGCACTCAGTAGAGAGGAATAACAACTATTCATTCTGCTGATCATACTTCCCTTCATGTAGAATAGCTGAACATGACTAGCTTATTTAAAATAGCAGCATACTGTTAGCTTATAACCTATTCTAGTATACATTGTGTCTCTGTTACTTCCAGTATGTACTTCCCAGATTCCTCTGTTGATATGTGCCCATGTCTCCTCTTTGCATTTCTTCACGTTTCCTTCTGATGAAGGACTGCAGAACTTAAAGGATGCATGATCTACCTACCCTTGTTGAGCAGAAGTCTGTGAGTTAATCAGGAAATAAGACTCTGAATCATGGATATCTGCAGACAAAGACACTGATTTTAAGATTCAGTCTGATCTTACATTTCTTATTATCATTGTCTTTCATAATGTTTATGTTCTTTTGGCCTTTTTGATTTTTGTCCTGTTACAGGCTATGGAAAGTGTAGCTACTGGTTCTTAGATCCATGACAACAAAAATAATGCAGTAAATGTCTTTTATTTTCCCCAGGCATTTTTGATTTTTGTCCTGTTACAGGCTATGGAAAGTGTAGCTACTGGTTCTTAGATCCATGACAACAAAAATAATGCAGTAAATGTCTTTTATTTTCCCCAGGCATGCCTGTAAAATCAAAATAATCCACTTATTGTTACCCATTCATCTAGCCATTTAAAGACACGAAGCCACAAGAAAAAATAGTAGAACAGATAATTTACATTTCCCATAGGATACATGGAATAATACCTGCTTGGAATTTAAGATTTATTTTCTTCACAGTACTTTGAAATATCTTTTCAGAAACTGCTGAAAAACAGGCCAATTTATCTGAAAAGAGAAGTGAGGAACAGAGGGTTCTTTGGAAATTTGAACTTCATTACATAGTGAAAACTGCAATAAAATTTTTGGAGTAAGAGATATATCTGCTCTTAATTCTTACATAGTCAAATAATGACATAATGCCTAGTTCCCGGCAAGGAAGTTATTAATGGGCATAAAACAAAGCATTAATTATTTCTTGGTTAGAACTTCCTCCTTGAAAATAAATACAGTACGTGTATTGGTTAGTCTAGGATGGAATCCCTTTTATTTACAGCAGCCAATGTGTTATGTTTTGGATTTGTAACAAAAACAGCATTGACTGTTCACCAATAAATACTGGTTCATTGCTGCTCAACAGTGATTATACAGCACTGTAGACTGTATCTTTTTTATTCTACCCCAGCAATGAGCACGGAATGCATGAGAGTCTGGGTGGGAATATAGCCAGGAGTGCCTGAAGGAATTGGGGTTGTTTAGCCTAATGAAAATAAGGCTGAGACAGCTTATCACTTTGAACAACTGTCTGCAAGGAGGTTGTAGTGAGGTGGGGTTTGGTCTTCTCTCCTGAGTAATGGGCAATAGGTTTAGAGGAAATTGCCTCAAGTTGCACCATGGAAGGTTTAGATTGCATACCTGGAAAAATTTCCTCATGGAAAAGTTTTTCAACCATTGGAATAGGTGGCACAAGGAAGTGGTTCCTGGAAGTTCTTAAGACAGTAACTGGACCTGGCAGTGTGAGTATAATGATTTGACTTAATGATCTTAGGTGTATTTTCCAAGCTAAACAATTTCATTATACTATGATTTAAACATCTGAAATAATTACTTGAGTCCTTAATTGTCAATAACACTTAAGAGAGTTTGTTTGCATATTATATAATATTGTAGTATGCCATGGAATCATAGGGTTGGAAGGGACCATCAAAGACCATCTAGTCCAAAACTCCTACAATGAGCAGGGACATCCTGCACTAGATCAGGTTCCTCAGAGCCTCATCAAGTCTGGCCTTAAATGTCTCCAGGGATGGGGCCTCCATTTCTTCCAGTGCCTCACCACCCTCATGGTGATAAACTTCTAGGCTAAACTAAACCTTCCCTCCTCTAGTTTAAAAACACTGTCCCTCATTCTATTGCTACATGCCCTGGCAAATAGTCCCTCTCCAGAATAATTATAGTTCTGGATGGTTTCAATCAGATGTTTCTAACTTAGAGAGGATGTTGTGGGGAGTGTCCAGATAGCTGTATCCATGGATCTTCCCATGTCCACTGATGTAGTCACTACACTGTAGAAACCACTAGGTTGGTCAGGCATGACTTTCACCAGGGACTTCATCTTACTGCTACGACTTCTCAAATACCATGGAGACCAGATTAGCAACTACATCAGCCAATTCCCTCAGGGCTCTGGGATGCATCTCATCAGGTCCCATGGACTTGCAAACATTGAGGTTCCTCAGGTGGTTGCAAACCTTATCTTCACTCACAGCAGGAGGGACTTTTCCCCCCTGATGTCCAAGTTGTGTTCCTTAGATTTGGTTGTGAAGAGAGGGCTCCCCAGGAAAGACTGGGGCAAAGAAGTTGTTGAGTGTCTCAGCATTCTCCTCATCAATTGTCACGATTTCACTCTACTTGCTCAGCAGGGCAGGTATCCTTTCTTTAACCCACCTTTTCTGGTTAATATATGCAAAGAAGCCCTTGTTCCTTTGCCAGATTAAGCCCCAGCCACACCTTGGCATTTCTGACCAAATCCCTACATGAACATGCAGCATCTCTATACTCTTCCCAGGAAAACTGACCCTGATTGAGCTGCCTGTGCAGTTCCTTCTTGTTACTGAATCCCAGGATGCCTCCAATCTCATATTATTATGCTATCATATTATAATATTATTATCATATTTTATTGTTATATCTGTTTTGGAGTGTGATTATTTGTTCTCTAACCCTCCCTCCTCCTTTATTGATTAAAAAGAATATTTTAATCTGATACATATACCTACATCCAGTGAACAGAACCTGACCTTGTGACAGGGATCCTGTGTTCTGACTAGATGTACCTTTTAATTGGTTAGATTTCATCCTAACCCGGTCCCCTGACTTACAGATTAAATGTTTTGCACTCAGATGTCCAGGAAAGGACAACACAAGAATACCCATTCTTTTATAATGTAAGATGTTGGTGACTTGTGTGATACAGCCACTTTTAAATAATGTCTTATGGTTAGATATGACAGCTCCACTAGATATTGTCTAGAATATTCCTTTTCTATTAATAAATATTATTGCAGCGTATTTTGATCTAACTCAAGTATTTAATGTGGCTAATGTGATGTCATATAGAAACATAAGTTGTAAGGGACTTTCAGATCCTGTAGTCCAACCATCAACCTAACATTGATAAAACTCATCAGTAAACCATATTGCTAGGCACTATAGGTATCTGTCCTTTAAATGTAATTACATCAGTTACAATATCCAATCATGTCTCTGAAAACTGAAAAATGAAACAGCAGCCTTAAGAAATGCAATTAGAAACAATTCCTACTAAGTAATGATTTCCATGGCATGAAGCAATTTATATATCTTCTGAAAATTGTTGAGTATAACAAGAGAATACATGAACTTCTGAGGCAGTTGGCTAGTATGGGTCTTTATTGTCCAGGTTTAAGCACAGCCTAGGAAGGAGCAATCAAAAAATTCACAAAATATGAAGAATTATCTGTTTGCTTTTTTTAATTTATAGGTGGTATATTTAACAGTGAAAATTTTAGTTACTGTCTAAGCCCTAGCACAGTACTATGAGGCTCAATTGTTCTAGGTATAGAAATCTCATGAAATGTAATTAACATCTTTTTCAATGACATTTTCTGGTTCCAAAATGGCCATGTAGTTTTATTTCTTGTATTTTTGCCTTGACTTTTTCCCCAATCAAAGAGATATATTTCACCTATTGTATGTCCTCATCTCCTTTGCAGTAAATTTCTCATGTTTTTTCTGCAACTTATACTTCATAGAATAAAAACTGCAATTCTTAATACTTACCACTAAGTGTTAAGAAGTCTGGATATTCTACAAAGACTTTTAATGAGAAGTGAAGCTTTGCAGCTTGTCTAGAAGTTCTTATAGCTGAGTAGCTATTAGATTTGGTCAGAGGAGTCTTATAGAAGATAAATAAAAGAAAATCATATTGATGAGTTTTTAATCTACATAAGTAATATGAATCTGTTCCAAATTTAGATTTTAAAAAACTTATAAAATAATTAAAAATCAACAAGACTTGTGTGGTGGCAAATCATTACTGTGGCATTTGTTTAATTTATGTCACCTAAAAAGTCACAAAATCTAGGAGCCTTTCTACAGTCAATGGAGATCCACAATACAGATGTGGGATACCACAGCAAGGTATTTACTCTCAGGTGGACTCACTTTCCATGAAAGGGCTCTTGCAGTCAGTAATTAGGTTCACTTCACACGTGATTGGAAAAACAGTATAAATTATGATCAAGCATTCATCATTACCTTATTGTAAAATATTATTTTGTATTGCAAATAACTCCTGTGATTAGAAGCAATATGAATTTGGTTAGGCTTATGCAGTAATTATTACAGTTAGTCTATTCTCTCGTTCGATGCCTGAGGGAGAATTTGGAGTCTGAAGACATAAATAGTGAATCCAACTGAATTTATCTGACAATAGACATGTGAGACCTCATCAGACCAATACTTTAATTTAAAATGCTGAAGCAGCTTCCTCCAAAAACAATTGTGAACTACAAATATTTATAGGTAAAACAATTCAAGCTGTAGAAGCCTGTATTTTCTTTTCTTGTCTGAGATAATGGGGGAGAAAAAAGGTCATCATAAGATGAAATGGGTTCACTGACTTTTCCTGAGATGTATTTTGTTTGATAGCAATGTGAAATACACTTCAGGTGGTGAAACAAAAACATCATCACCAACAAAACCCCCTCAAGTACTCATTAATTTTTGAGGTTATTTGTGTTACCTTGCAAAAAATGGATAAAATATTAAAAATTAATATTCTTACTATTTCTGTCTATTTTGTTTATTTAAAATTTTAATGAGAAAAATTAAAAAGAACAAAGCTGCTCAGCTGTATGGAGTGAACTCCTGGATTCCTTCTTATGTTTGCAAAATTACACTGCCTACACTTAACATGATTAAAGACACACATGAATGCTAGTTTGCTTTTATTATACTTGTAAAGAGCAATCTGGGCTCTTCAAAAGTGTAGCTGGCAACTTTGTAAAGAGATAACAGTTGGTTAGTAGTGGTTTCTTCCAAAAGATAGGTAGCAGCTATTCATATTTCAACTGCCTTATTTGTCACTTCGCAGTTACTATTCTCACTGTATTCTAGTTCATAACCCTGTACTGAAATGAAAAACAGAAATAGGGAATAACTTGAACACTCATGGGTTGCATTTTATTTAATTTCTCATGGGAGCTATTAACATTTAAATATTACATCTGCAGAAGCTTGTACTGGTTCACAAATAATGTTGTTATATAAATGACTTGAGTTGTCGACTAATTTATTCACAAAATATCTTGACAGTTTCTTGATTTATTATGCCTTCAATCACAAAAAAAGCTCTGAAAGTTGACTGTCAGGTTTCTCTATATTACTATATAAAATCCTATGTATATTAAATAGCTTGCATTGGAAGAAGGAAAAAATAAAAGGCAAAGTCAAACTTTCACCTATGCATTTTAATTTCTGTGACCCAGAATTAATTCTGACATAACAGTCAAATGCTGTTCAGATTAAAGATAGGTTACCAGCTTCTATCATCATCTGCAAAAGTATTCTTTTTTTAACATGGAATTTTTCTTCCCCATCACCACTAAGAAGCTAAATGGGAAACTAGATGATGCAAATCAGAGATGTAAATTTTATCCTTCCTATTCTCAGAAGATAACAGCTTAAAAGATCAGCTGAAGTGCCTCTACAATGCACATGGCATGGTCAACAAATGGGGGGTGATGTAAGCCATTGTGCTGATAGAAACCTAGATATAATTGCCACTGCCAAAACTTGGTGAAATGATTCCCATGCCATTTGGTGGGCTAATGATGGCTGTAAGTTGTTCAGAAAGGACAAGTGGGGTGGAGGTGCTACCCTCTACATCAAGAAACTGATAGACTATGTAGAGATGTCTCTGAAGAGCAGCCTACAAGGAGACTGAAAACTTATGGGTAAAGGTAAGAGTCTGAGGCAGCAAAAGGAATCTTAGTGTTGGTGTCTACTGCAGGCCACCTGATTAAGGGGTGATGAAGCCTACTGATGAAGCTTTGTTACTCCAGCTTGCAGGCTGTTGTCTTATTGGGGGACTTCAACCACCCTGACATCTGATAAGCAGTGTGGCAGTGGCAAGTTGCAGGCAATCCAGGAGACTCCTGGAGTACACTGAGGATGACTTCTTATGCCAGCTAAGAGATAACCCCATCAGATGAAATGAAATACTGGACTTGATTGTTACCAATGCAAGTGAGCTAACTGGAGCACGGGAGAATAACTCCACTGCACATGCAGCCAGGACAGACTTACTGAAGGCTTCTGACAAATTCAGAAAGAAAAGGAAGGAAAAATTATTGATAAATGCTCTGTGATTCTGAAGGCATGTGGAGACTACTCAAACAACAAAGAAAGCCAAAGAATATTGTCATGAGCTCAGCATGTGAGAGCACTTTGAACACCATTTGGTGAGATAATACCTAGAATTTTTTTCTTGAGTGGGACTAGTACAGTAGGTGGACAATGATTTCCGTCCTAAGGCTCCCTTTCTATGACACACATTCACATCAGTTTGGACTCTAGGTTCTCTGCAACAATTTAATCTGTAGACCCACTGACTTCTGACTAGTCACTGTATTCAAGTCCTGGCTGGAAGCCTGATTTCCTTGCATAGTAACTCATCCTTGAGTTCAGCTTTCTTCACAGTGTTGGGAAGTGCAATACCAAAACCTTGTCACATTTTCCCACTGAGGAACTATTGTTTTCACTACTTATTGTTCTGTAACTTAACTGACCTTGTTGGTCAGGCTCCAACAGGCCAACCTTTTTGACTTTCCTAACATCTAAAGCCACTTAGCTGTTGCTATCTGGTCTGCTATAACTCTGTAATTTCCTAATTCAACTGTGTTACACAGATGTGTTATTTCAACAATTCTGTGTTACTTCTTTCTGTCTTTCATGCCTAAATTGTTAAGAGGTCAGGTGAAGTCCATTGCTTTTTGTAAGCTTTCTACATAACAATTATGTGTTTGCCTTAGTTTTCCCAGCACCTACTAGAGTCACCTACTGACTTAGAATCCCTATATAACCACTCTCCTTTGTCTCTGATTCATAGGATTTAAACTGTTCTCTGCTCTATGGAGACTGTTTTGCTGAAGGTAATTATCCGAAAAAGATGTAAGTTTCAAATTCAAATCAAAATTGCTTTAAAAAGGTAAAACAGCTCTGCCCAGCTCTAGTGAGGCCATATCTAGAGGACATTTTTTTATTGTCTGGCTTTCTAGAAAGATATGCATATTCAGTCAGTACAGTTCATGAAGATGCTCATTTGTGAACATTTGTCCCATGAAGAAAGACTCAGGAAACCACAGATTATCAGAAGGCTCTCGGAAGGATCTAATCAATATACTTAAGAACACAAATAGACAGTACAAAGAAGAACAAACCAGGGTCTTCTCAGAGCTGTCCAGTGGTAAGACTGTAGGCAGTGGGCACGAACAGAAATACAGGGAATGCTATCTGAATATCAGGAAACACTTCTTTACTGTGAGAGTGACCAAGCACTTGGCATAGATTGCCTGGACAGATTGTGAAGTCCTCATTCTTGGAAATATTCAAAACCTGAATGGACACAAGCCAAAGTAAGTTGCTCTATACTTGACACTTTCAAAGTAGGCAACTTGACTATAATCCCAGTAGCCTAAGTTTTGCCCTCTCCTGCCTTTGAATGAATTGACACAAATGCATACATGAAATAATGACACTATAGAGTGATATTCACACTACCATATTATAGTATGGTATTGAACATAAAATTTTTAAAGCATAATTTTTTAAGATGATTGGATAGTGACTAATGATGCTTACAAGCCAACACACCTACAGATACCATTTTTCCTAATGCTCTGTTTCAGTTGTTGCCTGGATTTTCAATTTGCATTTTATTTGAGGTTTTTTGGTTTGTTTTATTTTGCTTTTTAAAAAATTGAATTTACCTGTATTTAAGAAACAAATAAAAAGGAGACTGTATGTAGAATCAAAGAATCCTTTAAGTTGGAAAAGACCTTTAAGATCATCCAGTCAAAACTGTCAAGTGCACCACTACACTATGTCCCTAACAACCACTACTATATGATTTTTAAATACTTACGAGAATGGTGACCAAACAATTTTGTTGGGCATCCTGTTCCAATGCTTCACAGCTCTTTCAGTGAAGATTTTTTCCTAATGTCTATATGATACTAATGTCCTGTTGCTTGTTACATGGGATAAAAGACCAACCTCTACCTCACTACAATCTCCTTTTATATAGAGGGTGATAAGGTCTCTTCTTTTCTTCAGACTATACAATCCCGGTTCCCTCAGCCACTCTTTATGAGATATGTTTGTGCATATATACATATACCCACACACATACATAAAAAATATACTTAAAAACCTGAATGATTAAAAAGTGCTGCCAGTGGAATAAAGTGCATGTCAGGTAAACTACTGTAACCTCAAAAGATAACTAGATAGGAAATAACTTAAGTATAAAACAAAATATTTAACTGAAACATTTTTTATTTAATATATTGTCACTAGAGAAAAATTTGCAAAATGTTATCTGGAGTGAATTGTTTCCCACAATTGTGAATGCTCTACAGTGGTAAAAAATACAAAGAAACATATTTTAGGAGTTTATTACGAAAGTTCACAAGTTACTGCTAGTGTCTGAATATTCCTATAAGATTTTAACTGGTTTTCTAATGGTGGCTGTATATCACTTTTGACTGTGCTTTAAGTGAATTTGTAGATCTACATGATCAGAAGGAAACTACTCCTTCTAGTAGTGCAATATATTTCTAGTTTAGTCTGAAAAAAGTGTCTCCTAGCATGATATAGAGAGACTGCAAAACAAATTTTGCCTGGAGTCATTATAATGAAATGAAAATAAAATGAGCTTTAACTGACAACTGACAAAATTAATGCAATATTGTGATGACAGTGATTAAGATAACAACTAGATTTATAGGACAGTTTACAGACGCAATAAAGTTTTCTAAAGAGTAAGCATTAAAGTGAAAGCTGAAAAAAGCATTGTGATTAAAATAATTGCACAGCAGTAATGCTTCTAGTCTTCAAAGAGATTTAGGATGAAGTATAAAAATGCAGTGCGTTTTTTCTAGTGTTTGTGCTAATTGAAAAAGAACAGTAAGTATTAAAACTCCTTAAAAAGCACTCGTAAGTTTAATGAGTACTGTGCTTGGACAAAACTTGTGCTTCAAAATGGGAAGTTGTGGTGACAGCAAAGGTGTTGCCATTTCTTTTATTTTTTAAAATTAATTACTAGAGAGGCAAATTCTAGTTCAGTGGGATTTTTCAGATATCTTTGATGGCCTAATTCACAAGAGTCTATGTGAACAGAAATAGTTCAAGTATGAGGGTTTGGAAAAGATTAATTGTTTAATGAATTGTTAGAAAGCACACAATGAGACAGTGAAAGAAAACATCAATATGCTTCTGCTTTTATTATATAATAGAAGTAAAGCAGAGCAGATCAAATCTGCAACAGAATCCCTGTCAGATCTATATTAAAATCAAACATTCATGTTTGAGTTAACAAAATTAAACCTCACTCTTGTTTTCATTTTCCAATGTGAAAGACAGCAGCAGCTGTGAAAAACAGATTCAAAGAATTTCCAAAGCCAGACACAGTTTGTGCTATTATAGAAATAAAAAAAAAAGTACCTGCAACATTATTGAATTTCCAGAGGACATCCCTTCCATTTTCTACTTTTATATCAAGGAGAAATTTTAGTGGTTGTCAAACATCTGTTTAAGAGAATGAGTCATCATCTGTACTTCAGGCAATTATTATTGGAAGTATAAATGAACAATTCAATTATGTAATTTTAGCAGCTTGTACTGATAATATTGAAATAGTATTCAATATTTAATAATATTGAAATATCTCGGACTGGTCCAGCATATTTAACACAATTCGTATGTGTGAAAGGAAGAGAACATACTCATGTTTTAAACGTATGAGAATAGAGAGGAGATATTCTAAGGGCAAAATTTATATTAGAGACCTGAACACCAAAATGCATTTGGAAACATATTCTTTGGCAGATATTATCATCCAGTGGAGGCTGCTAGTGTCATCTCAAGTCTTTTCAGTACTGCAGAGAAATGTGAAACTTACTGTCCTCAAGGGTCAGAGGGCTATGATTGGGCTGCTTCTTTTTGACAGTAAAGAAATGGAAAAGGGATCAGACTTAAAGAGCTGGTACTTGCTGTTCCAGCTGCTCTGCATTGTGAGCTGGGTATTCCTTCAGAGCCAAGTTGCAGTTACCATCACATATTTATTCACTGATGGAAGTAACAGTGACCTATAGGCCACAGAGGAGTCAAACACATAATTCATCAATGTTACACACTGTGCCTCACCAGACACCCCATGGAATAGCATGACAGAGCTAGATAACAGCTATATACTCTTTGTGGCAGCATGTGAGAGCCGAGTATCTCTCCCTTCAAATTTAACCTGGACAAAGATGGAAGTAATTTACCCATTTGTGTAATAATAGCTGGAGTGACTTTCATTTCTTGGTTCTGTCATGCAGAATTTTATTTGTCTGGTTTAGAAATAAATGTATCCATGAAATTGTATTCTTAAGCAATTCTCTGTTTGCTTATATGTGCAAATTGTGCATTTTGAAAAATGTAGCACTATATCGTAGTTGCACCATACTAGTGCAAAACTAGAAGCAACAAGAATGCAGAATGAAATACTTAAGGCAGAATTGGGTTGCATAATACCAAAAAGCAGTGTTTGTCTGACAACATAATCCTTCATTTCCCAAATATAAGGGAAGGGATGCCATCCAGAGGGACCTTGACAGGCTTGAGAGGTGGGCCCAAGCCAACCTCATGAAGTTCAACAAGGCCAAGTGCAAGGTCCTGCAAGGTCCTGCACAAGGCTGGGTGGAGAGTGGCTTGAGTGCAGCTCTGAAGAGAAAGACTTGGGGGTGTCAGTTGATGACAAACTCAACATGAGCCAGAAGTGTGCACTCGCAGCCAAGAAGGCCAACTAAATCCTGGGTTGCATCAAGAGGAGTATGACCAGCAGGTCTAGAGAGGTGATTTTGCCCCTCTACTCAGAACTGGTGAGACCACACCTGGACTATTGTGTCCAGTTCTGGAGCCCTCAACACAGGAAGGACATTGGAGCAGATCCAGAGGAGGGCCACGAAGATGGTCAAAGGGTTGGAGCAACTGCCCTATGAAGACAGGCTGAAGGAGTTGGGGTTGTTC
>VZTY01019026.1:105358-127256 GCA_013400935.1 Turnix velox
TCCTCTTCTCTTCTTCCCTCTCCTTCCCTTCCTTTCACCTGACCTATTTCCCCTTCCCCTTTCTCTTTAACCAAGAGTTTATCCTCTTTTTCCCTAGACAGATGAGTCCTCTCTGAATTATTCCATAGCCTGTAGATTAACAATATTTGCCATTTATTTACTGAAGATGAATAGTGTCTCGAAAGGAAACAAAAGAAAGGTGGAGTTGGCAAGATGTCAACATATGCTATCTTTCTATGTACATTATTTAAATAATATCTATAAGCACACACACATATATAATGTGTACATAGCATATCTACTACATAAAGTCTACATATAGTAAGCTTATATAGGTTTGATACATAATGTGTATATGTACTGTAATATAGTAACAATAAAAATGTATTTGTCTGTAATATGTTAAATTCTCTGCTCTTTAAAAGCATTGAACTGGTTTTGCATGACTTCAGTGCATTTACTCTAATAAAGTGAGTTTCAATGAAATTTCATGAATTTTGCATCAGCATGAAATTAGAAAGACCTTTTTATAATGAAAGATTGTAGTAAAACCAGCTTCTGTGAGAATTCATCTTTCCCTTAATTCTTTCCACTCTGCACTTAGGGTTTCTGTCACTGACTTTTTTCCTTTCAGAACTATTTGTTTCAGGTAAGTTATTTTTTATATTTTTATAGTGCCGTGTGATACAATGTCCACTGCTTCATTAGATCCCTTCAAATTAGGTTTTTTTCCAAATTCTTTATTTTCTCAGTAGAAGCACATAAGGCTAATGACCTTTCTAACAGAAGCCCTCTTGAATGGCATTTTTCTACTCCATGTCTCTTTCACATTCATACTCAGTTGACCTCAGCCATCAACTAAGTATTCAAACTACTACCAATGGGGTGAGGGGAAGAACTGTAAGAGGAAAACCAAGAAAAAACAAGGGTTGAAATAATGAGAGATTAGCAAATAAAGGAAAAGTGAGGAAAACATCCACAAGTGATGCAGAGGCAATCACTTTCCACCTGCCCATGCCCACCCTCAGTCCCTAATCAATAAATATTTTGGAAAGATTATCCAGTTTTATTGCTGAGCATGATGTCGTGTGGTATGGGATATCCTTTTGATCAGCTGGAGTCATCTCTCCTGTCTGTGTCTGCTCCTAAACTGTACCAGCCTTCTCACTGGAGTAGAGTGGGATACAGAATGTGCGAACACTACTCAAGAACAGTCAAAATATCGGTGTGTTATCTACACTGCTTTAATTACAAATGTAAACCAAAACACAGTATAGGCTTCTATCAAGAAAATTAATACCATCCTGGCCAGACCTAGCACAAAATTTTACCACTAAAGTTGGTGAAAACAGTCACCATAATTTTGTATGCAGTATGCTTATTTGATACTTTCCAGTAGGAATTCTGTTACCAAAATTTGATCCTTCTAAAAGAATGATCTCCCTCAGTATCTTTTATCTATTCTATGCACTGCTTCTCACACTCGACAGCAACCATTACAATGTGATGCAGTTTGTACTAGATGCCAACAAGCAGGACTTGTGAATTTCATTTTATAGTTGCATTTACCAGTTTAGATGTTGCCCAAGAATACTGGCAGGAAGCGGCCAGGACTTTATTTCCCCATGCATAGGAAATGTTACCTAACAGGTGCATCTCTCTTGAGACTGTTATTTTCCAAGGGAACAGTAAAAAAGCACCTGCCAAATATTCCCCATCTTTTATCTGGACAGCACTATTCCCTAACTATACCCCAATGATTTAGTTCCTAAGTTCCAGGTGCTGATGGTCTATAAAAGTGATTCTGCTTCTGTTCTCCAAGTTTTAGTAGAAATTATTTCCAGTAACAGGCCATGAACTTGTTAGTGAATTTGCAAGACTTTGGGACTGAGGATCAATCTTGCTCTGTCTTAGCTTTTCTTGACATTCCTGCAGGTTGTTTTACTTGCTTTAGCAGTGACAGCAACTTTCCTAACTGACCAGGTGTCTATGGCTGTTTTGTTTTACTGTGGTTTCTCCGTGTGTGGTGCAAATGTATTTTTATAGAGATGGGGCCCTGGAGATGTCACCTCTATGAAAAACTAACCCACAGTTAGTTGAAGAGAAGTAGTCTGGGACCGGGACAAGACTGTTTTTGGGGGTAAAAATGAGAACAAATAAATACTATCTGATATAGTGTACAGTAAACTTGACTGTAATATGGAGGTCAGATCAATGAAAGAAGAAAAAGGTGTAAAACTGTGTTCACGAACATGTGAAAATGACCCTACTGGATCCAACTGAGGCAAGAAAGAAACCATTAACATGAACAGCACATTCCAGAGGACTCTGGATGCTGACGACTTGATGTAATACCTAACATACCACCAAAATAAAACCAGTATCCCCCATGAACTCCATAGAGCAGTGTAAGGGTGAGCATAATGAAAAGAATAGAGTAAGAAAAAAATATAACATTATTAATTGCATTATTATGCTTTCTCTGCTGTAAAAGATAGATCTAAACCTGCAGTGATTCTTGAATGAGACTGTCAAGATTTGTATTATACTGACGAAAAATTCTTGTCTCTGTGTATAATTCACTTCCAATCTGCCCATAAAAGTTATTTTGGGTATGACACTCCAGCCTTTTTCAAGATTCCTTCAGAAAATGTTTAAATACTACAGTTCTTATTTCAGACTATTTGTTCCTTTGTTTTACTTGTCAGGTTTTGGCTATTTTTGACTTCTTACTCTCAATGACACTTGCAACCATCTTCTCTTTCTGGGCATTTCCCATAGAAATAGCTTTTCATCGGGGGTATTTTCTGAAAGATCCTCAAGGGCAGATGAAAGTGAGAGCATTTTTATATCCAGGTCTCTTATGAATGAAAGAAAACGTTTTCCTTCAGAATTCTCAGTATAGAACATATCTATAATTCCCTGGCATTTGCACACTGCTCCATTTTCACCTTTTGAAACTGGAGTCCATTTTAAGGAGGCAGAACAAACTTTATTGGTAATGCAAGTTATTATGCAATGAAGGTCCCAAGCATAGTTTATTTGGGCATTGTTAGTGACAGATTGCAGTTCTGGCTGCACAAAAGAGAATCAATCATGAAGCAATGGCAAGACCACACTGCTCTGTGTGAGATCGTACACATGGTTACAGGAACTGGTTCTGTGCTTTTTTCTTTGCTTCTGTAACATAACATTTCATTCCTTCAAAACAATTTGAGTTACTATTTCTCTTTCCTCTGTCTTTATTAAGTAGGATCTCTGTTCTAACCCCGTCTCACCACCTTAACACTTGGTGACATATTCCACCCTTCTGCATACTTCAGATATTCTGGTTCCAAAGACCAGGCTTAAAAGAAATATCTGCAGCTGTAGCTTTACAGAAACCTTTATCTTCCTGTTTAAAAATAGATGGAAGTCAATATTATACTGTGCCTATGCACAAGATTGGAAGATACATGAGACAGCATCAGTTACTGGATCTCCTTGTAAGCCAGCAAAGTGCTCAAGGATCCAAAAGGTAGCCCCTGTCTTTGCCTGAGGGTAGCAACTGATGAAAGCCTGAAGCAAATTTTTGATTCAGACTGCACATTTTGAATCATAGGAGGTCTCTTCTTGCACTACATTCCTGAGCTTACAGCAGAGTCAACTTTTTACTCTAGTACAGATCACTCTGAGGTTGTCATTGTACACCTGGTATCACATATATGGAATGTAGGAAACTTCATTCAATTGTGTTGGTAATAATCAACATTGTAGACTCAGACCTAGAGCCGTTAGACTGATCCATATTATTTTTACATTATTACATATTTATGTGAGATAAGGTAATCAAACAGATTTATCACTTCCCAAATCATGAGCAAAATAATGACTAGTAAGATCAACTATGTTTCTTTTTATAATTCACGAGCTCATGCAATTTCAAGGTCAATCATGAAATTAAGAGTCCTGCCAGTTTGCTTCTGCTCTGCTAGAGGTGGTATTTCAATAGCCTCACTTTTCCTTTAAAATCAGATAAACTGTAATTAAAACAATCATGTAATTAATTACATGAAAACCAACAACTTTAGAAAAGTACTCCTAAAAGTTATAGTAAACCCCACAGGAATTTCTTTAAATATGATTGTTAAAGAACAATGCTCACATATGAATGTTTAAACAATCACAATCACAAATGACAACTCCAAAAAAAAATCTTTTCAATTCCTGAAGTGTGATTTAAAGCCTACATTCAGATGTATTATCCAACAAAGCCAAATAAAATCCGATTAAGGGTCCAGGAAACTTCCTTATCTGTCCAAAAAACTATTGTGTCTTATGTACTGCAATATGAATTCTAAGCACCACTGTCTTTAAATAACTGAATATCAAGATATTCATCCTGCTAAAAGCTACTTGGGATCCAGATGCTAAGCTTTTCAAATTTATTTAATAAAGGTTACATCAGTTGAAAACACAAAGAGCAAGCCAGTAATTTAAAAACTTTTTCTGAAAAAGTGTTTTTATGGTTCATTTTTGTCTGTGAAAATATGAAACTGACTTTACTCACAAAGCATCTTAAAAGTCAAACTTATTTATTTTAAATTGGGTCTAACATATTTCCAAGCAAGACAAAGCCTGATTATATTTGAGCTGGAAAGGAATTCCCCCAAGAGTTGTGATCCATGTCTATAATGCCAGTATACCCAGTTTGTAGTTTTATTTTCTGGTATTATCCAGCTTGATAAAATAACACCAATTTTGCCCAATAGCAAAATCATAACTTTCCATTGGGAGCTTGCTCAGTTAGAGCAAGTACTTTACCCTGAGCAATGGATTCTGCTATTTTCTTTCTTTTTTGGATATATTAAGTCCTACTTGCAGGTATAGATAAAATTTTAAAGTTTCAAAATATTTCCATTTAATCTGGGAAAATGTCAGAGTTTATATTTTCTAAAAAACATACAAAATAAATAAAATACCAAAAAATGTCCTGGAAAATAAAAAGTAGTGTGATAGATCCCCTGGTGCTTTCAAAAAACCTAATTTCTCATGTGTGCTGTACCTCTGGCAATGCCCACTGCTGCAGCACAATGGGCCTGCCAGCGGTGCCCACTCCTGGCACCAAATCTCAGGACAGAGGAGGAAGGGACTGTCTAACCTTGAATTTTTCACTCTTTAGAGCAGTAGGACTCACTGGAAACTTCCCTTTCTGCTCTTCCTGAAGAAGTCTGAATTGATCTCTTAGTGCCCATAGAGACTTTGAAGGGAAACACAACACCAAAGAAGACAGGTAAGTATTAGAAAAGTAACAACTTATTGATTAAGGTATTCTAAAAAAAAACCAACCCAAAAACAAAAAATAAATTACAACTGCCAAGAAACCTATAAACTGGAACGTAAAACTGTTAAAAAATTACACAAACAATAGATATTTTAGCTACATATTCATATTATGTTCTCTTTGATTGATATTAGCATTTTGAGTAGAGCAGTGCTCTCTTTCTGACCCACACATTTTGCAGTCCTACATACACACTGTTCAGCCCTCTGTAGAAAAAGGGCAATTCCATTCAAGATACCCTCAAGCTTATAGTTTGCATGTTTTATTGATGGGTAAAAGAGGGAGAGGCAAATCTCCTCAGTGGGATGGACACGATGCTCATGTCTCACCATCAATTTTTGGGCAACTTTCATAATGATCATGGAAGTAGATTGCTGCTTCTGTGTTTAAATACTATCAATATCTGAATGGAAGTGAAAGAATTTATACTTACAATCACAGATTCACAGAGTTGTTTAGATCTTGCAGCCAGAAAAGGACTCAAAGTCATGTAAACTACATTATTTCAGGTGTACAGAGTACATTGACTTTGTGAGTTCCAATCTAGAGGCATTTGAAGCATAGGATACATCAATGCTTTGCTCAGTATTTTAGGGATTAGATTATGGAGACAGCTACCTGAGTTTATTTTTTTTTTTTTCAGAACTGAGCAGAATGTGCTAATGTTCCATAGTTTGCTTCTATGTCCATAAATCAACAAGATTAATTTTGAAAAATATTGAAAGATTAAGACAATTCTAATAAAAGAAACAGAAATTTGAAACTCATTGTCAATTTGTAACATATGGACATGGCTACAATAATACTATGATAATCACCAGAGTGTCAAGATTAGTTAATCCCAAACAGATGTTATAATTTGCTTACCAGATAGCAGTAAATTATATAAAATGGACTTGAAGTGACTACACAGCATTGGTAAAAGTCAGCACTTTGGAGACTTTCTGGTCTACCTATGTATCTTTTTGCACCTAAAATGAGGGATTGCTTGTGAGAGTATTAGCACAAATATTTATGACATGTCAGAAAATCTTACTTTGTTCTTTATTTCATTCCTAATTTCTTTTTTAGGGATAGTTGAAATAAAAGTCTTCTCTCACTTCATATTTCTGATTATTATTTTACCCAGAAATCTGTACCTCTTCATGGAATTAAAAGCAGCTAATCAAGAAAACAAAATCAGTCAAATGACTGGGTTCTAAACATTCAAGGTTAAACTACAAAGGAAAGTAATTAGCTAAAATGCTGAAGTGGAAGCAAACAAAACAAATAAAACCTCTTAAAGCCTTAATCTCAGGAATGAAGACAGGAATAACACAAAGTGCACTTCAGAATTCACTGTCAAGAATTTAAATTATAGAAAAATGGCATACTGAAAAAACAGACTAATAATATATATTAGAATATCTATGGTTATGAACTAACATGCCACAAATCAAAAGTTTCCAAAACTATAGAATTGAATTAAAAAATGTAAATGACTGATTAATTTTTTGTCTCATTTCTTGATCTATTTTGCTCACTTTTATGTTTAATTTATTTGGTACAAAACATTGAGAAGAAACTACAGAAACAGAAAAAAAATCCCTCTCTTTAGTAAACGCATTAACATAAAATCATTCCTAAAAGTAAGTCAAAAATAAGTAATGGCATAGGTGGAAATGCAAGATGAAATGATTTTTCAAGTAAAACCGAAATTCATGTTAATGTAATCATGCTAAGAATAACATTTTTCAATTATTGTAAGACCTTGTTTGTTCACAATAGAAGTGTTACTTCATTAGTAGTTTAATCTTTAAAATGCATTCCACAAGGGCAAAGGGTGGCAGCTGTTAATAGGCACATGTACAAGTAGGAGTAGGCTGCAAATGCAGCCTGTGGGGAAAAAGACGTGCAACGTGCACATTGAAATTGGGTCTAGTTTGCCTTGAGAAAAAGGAAAACAACAGCAGAAAATATTTACTCGGGTTCAAAACTTAACACCACTATAATGAACTTGATAGAAATCTAATTGAAACATCTAGGTGTCCAGCTAAAGCTAAACTAATAAAGATACTAGCAGCCATTAGGGGCTGGAGAGAAACAATCTGCAGAGGCATGTCATGGTATTTTTAGCAGCACTGGGATCTGTGGACAATTCATGCCACATCAGTTGACACCACAGAGGAATTAAGTCCATGGACAACCTATGCTGGGGTAGGGGCAGCCCTGACAGTCTGCGGGTCACAGGTGACATAGGCCAGGCAATTGCACTTAGGAATGGAATGATGGGAATCAAAGACGAAGACAAGTATCACCTCAACCTGCTGTGGCATTCATTACCTGGCTGGATGAACTGCACCTACTGAGCACAAACTGTGGTGAAAATATAGTGTATTTTAAAACACTGCAATAGCATCTTAACACTTTCCCAAAATTAAAAAGAACACAAAACCATTTTTATTGAAGCAATTTGCAGTATTTTTTTCAAATCCCAGAACTGTTGTAAGTGCTATTTAACAGGAAGCTCTTGTAAAACACATATATTAACTAACTAAAGCTGAAACAACACAAAGGCAGTAGACTAACTATCTAAAGCTGAAACAACACAAAGGAGTAGAATCATAGAATAGTTCGGGTTGGAAGGGATCTTAAAGATCATTGAGTTCCAACCCCCCTGCCATAGGCAGGGACACCTCCCACTAGATCAGGCTGCTCAGTGCCTTGTCCACCCTGGCCTTAAACACCTCCAGAGAGGGGGCATCCACAACCTCTCTGGGAAACCTGTTCTAGTGTTTCACCACCCTCACTGCAAAGAATTTCTTTCCTATATCTAGCCTGAATCTACCCTCTTCCAGTTTACTTCCATTATTTCTAGTCCTCCCATCAGATATCTTATTAAAAAGTCCTTCCCCGGCCTTTCTGTAGGACCCCCTCAGGTATTGAGAAGTTACTATGAGGTCCCCTCTGAGCCTTCTCTTCTCTAGGCTGAACAACCCCAACTCCTTCAGCCTGTCTCCATAAGGCAGCCCAGCCCTTTGTTTATCATTTGGAATTCTACTTAAACCACTCTTTAGACATTCCCAGAATGCTCCTCTACATACTAAGTATTAGATCAGCTGAAAGATTAAGGCTAGGCTTGAAGACCCCATCCTGTTTACAGCCTGTGTTTTAAGCTGTTAAATATTCAAAAGAACAAGTAGCTAAAGATTGGTCTTTTGCTGGATAAGAGCCACCACCTCACCAAGAACTCTCCTTTTGCCATGTTAATTGGTGGAGAGATACAGAGATTTTAACAAATTAAATTAAGGAAAAAATATCTCCAACATTTCTTGTCAATATAACGATTTACTTTAGTGAAGAATCGATATATTTCAGGAAGCACACAGTTTTTTTAACTGTCATCTCACAGCTACTTGTATAATCAAAATTTAGGCATTTTTTCTTTTACTAGCATACCAGCTAAAAATGACACTGTTTTTTCAGAGTACATCAGACGTGCATTCTCTCAGAACCCTTACGTAATCCTCTGTCAATCCCAGAGCTAACAATATTTATACCTTTATTGTTTCTTAGTCAAAGATTTATTCTTGCTTCCATCTAACTTCTGAAGAATCCTTTAACAACATATACTAATCCAATAGGTCTCCTCTGAGTGCAAATGCAAATTCATTCAACAGTCTTTTCAAGGTCAGCAATATCAAGAAGGTATCTTCAAAGTATAGCTATTATGAAAAGATAATAAGCAAACAACCAAAAGCCCCCAACGCACAGAATTCAATCCATTCTCATTTAAGATGGATTGAAGAACTGATAAACTCTATCTACTGTCACAGGACACTTTCCTAGAAATAGGATACTTCAAATTGAGATTTTCTGAACTTTCAAAGAAATCCAATTAATTTCAATTCAATTCAATTCAATTCAATTGAACTATTTTCTTAAAAAAATAACAAAGTCTCTGTGAAGCTAAATATCTATAGTATCAATCCAAAGACCCATCATAGTGCAGTGATAAGAAGTGCTTTCCTTTTTGTTTCTGCTATTATTTTATCAGTAGAGGAAATTACTAATGAGTTAAAAAAAAAATCAGTTTTTTTTATTTGAATGTGAAAAACCACACTCCTTCCAAAAATATAGAAGAAATGATACAAAGAAATATACTTCTGTACTTGTTAAGAGTAACCATATTTGAGAATTTCATTCCTTTATCTCTTAGTTTTATTGGAGATAAACGTTTAAGAAACAGCTACAACATGTTCTTTGCCTTGTTCCAAAATATCAATAACTTTACAAGTGATTTGTTAATGACCTCTGGCACATTCTCTTTAATAAGTCTTGCTCTACATAGTTTCTAAATATAGACATGCCAAGGTAAGTTAAAGTATAGCATGACTTATTCTCCACAGACAGGCAGAATTTTGGACAGTCTTAACTGATACAATTTTTTTTTTTCTACTCAAACATGACTTAATAGTTTCCAGGTTTTCCCAGGGGTTCTCAGTAGTCTTTTGGGAGATTATTTTGGGAAGGAAGTAATTTTCCCCAAATAATCCAGATCTTGTATCCAGGGCATTACCTCCTTCAAAGTCATATTCAGTTTCTTTGTAACAATTAGTGACTCTTAGAGTTGCAGTGAACACGACTCAGTTTTAAACTCAAAGTATTTTGTAAATAGTACCATTTTGATTGTGATTAATAAAAAAGAAAACAAAACAATAAATGGTTGATGACAAGAGTGATTTGTCTTACTTAAGCAAGCGAGCAAACAAAAAGCACATTCTCAATATACTGTAGGAGGTACTGATATTTCTGGTTGAATTGTGATAAGCGAGGGAGCATCTGGTGTGCACACAACTATGGTATTTTATCAAACAATAACTCTTAGCTATGGCTGGGGGTAGAATAGAAGGAATAACAAAAAGAGTCTTCAGCTCTTGGTCCCAGAGACTTTCAGAGGCAACTGTGTTCAGTGGATTCAAGATAGAGAAGTTCCTCAGGCTGCTCAAATTTATGCTGGAGGTGCCATCATCTCAAAAGAACTATAAAAAAACCTACACATTTTTAAAATTTTACAACACCAAACGATAAGTTTGCCAAATCACATGCACTAGTCATTTGAGGTGAAATATGGGCCAAGGAATCTTTCCTGTGTCAAGTCATACATCAAAAGTGACATGATGGTAAATTACTTCAGCCATCATATTTTTATCTCTGAATTACCCTTGTTTCCTGCTCTATTTGATATAGCATCAGCACAGCATGTGTATTGTTATAGTGTATTTTCCCTATGGGTCAGAGAAAACTCTTGTTTTTGAGGGGGTAGGCATAACTGTAGTTCTCCTGAAACTCAGGGTAGGATAAAGGGAATAACCATGGGTGATGTAAAAAAAAAAAAAATAAGCTGAATTTACCTGAAAATTAAGAGAACCAGAAGATGGCCTTTGTGTTAAATAGAGAAAAGACTACACCAGTTGTGTGAGTTATGTGGTTGTGTAAATGGGTTTTCTTGAGTTAACCAAGAAGTACAAATATCTTTCCAATTTAGAGAGATCAGCACAAGGGAGCTCTAAATGTGGCTCATAAAAATTGGGCAACCAACAAAATGAACCTTGTAAATAGTACTGGGCTTAAACTGACTTCCACCTACAGAACTCCTCCTGACAATTAAGACTGCCAGTTTCATGCCAGCAAGCATTCTAGTAAATCAAAACCTGTGCGAAATATATTCAAATAAGTAGATTTGATATTAAAATATTAAACCTTCTCCGCTCAGCTTTATCAGTGACACTGGGAGTGACACCGATCACTGGTATCAACTGGTATCAACTCCAGGCAGTGTGGGAAGACATATGTCAAGAACAACTGAAAACTTCTCAGTCTCTCAGTTAGCTTGGCATAACTTCTAAAATCAATGTTTTCAAGGCACTAAGAGATTTCTGTAGAGCAGATTATCAACAGTCAGTGAGAGGACTGTGCCCAGAATATGCAATTTATCCCCTATCTTTCATCTACAGTGAGTCCTGATTTAAACAAGAAAGGAGATGTTAAATCTGTCACAAAGTTTTACTTCCAGTGACTGAGATTTTGTCAGGGTGGCTCATCAAAGAACTTCTTTTTGATCCCAGTACATCTGACTAAATGGTGACACTAAAATAATGCCAGTGTCCTAAAAGAGACATACTGCACACCTATATGGCAAATTAAAAAGCACGCTGAAACCATAGAGTTCAACAAAATAGCACAATGACAGTGATTTTCCTTCTGCATGTGACATCAATTGACAAATACTGTAGAGTTCTTATGAGTGCCTGTTGAAAGAATGAAAGTGTGGGGGAAAAAAACCAAACTTCATGAAAAGCCTGCAGGGTTGTTGTGGTTTGACCTAGAAGAACCATGTCTCCCTTTGTGGGGCAGCAACCTTGTGGAGGGAAAGAAAAGAAAAAAAATAACACCACTCGTGGGTTGAGACAAAGGCAAAAAGCAACACTTAAAAGAACAACAATGGCAATAAATGAATAATAGCACAGGCAGGGAAATGTACAGACACCATTAAAATTCCACACGTGGCTGCCAACTGTCCCAGACGCATGCAGCTGCCACCAGCTTCATCTCCATCTCCCCAGCGACTTTCTGCCCTGATGTCCTGCCCTGATTCCTGGCCAACTCCTGGCTACCAGTAGGTATAGCTTAGATAGAAATGGGATACCTGTGTCACTGGAAAATTAACCCTGTCCCTCCCAGAACCGGGACAGGAATTATTAAAGGCCATAAAGTGATTTCATTATGCTTTCCAAAAGTGTCTGTTAATGACAGTATTTTCAATGCAGAAAAAAAAAAAAAAGACATATCAAGAGCCACAACAGATAAATGGAAATGAACAATAAGGTACATCCAGAGCAGGATGATTAACAGTTGGTGCAAAGGAAGACTTCAGCCAGTGGTGCTGCCTTACAAAATAATTGGGAAAAGGTTAACACAGCTGCTCAACTGCATCAACACAGCTACTCCTGGAACATGTCAATTGTGACATGCAATGGCCTCATCTCTCTATATTCACATTCAAATTGTACAACCTTCTGTCCTGTGACTACTGGCCTGAAGATAAACTGAATTAAATTACCTGTGCTAGTACAAAGTAACTGAATTACACTTTACAAGTTATACATGAATTCAGAATAAATGTCGGGCTTTTTGTCATCTCTTTGTCAGGTCATTATGCTTTTGGAGATGGATGATAGAAATGTAATTTTTTCCCCACAATATGTATTTTCATACTTTTAATCCTCTTTGGCAGCTAATAATCATAAGAAATTTTAAATAGAACTTCTGTTTTTTTGCTGACTCTCAGAATCACAGAATGATATTTGGATTAGAATGGGCCTTTAAAGATCACTAGATGCCATGGGTGACCACATCTTTCATTAAATTAGGCTACTGAAATCTCCAAACATTTCCAGTGACAAGCAGCCCACAAACTGTCTGGGAAACCTGCTCCAATATCTCATCACCTCTGTCATAAAGAATTCTTTCCTCATGCTCCATCTAAATTTACCCACTTTTGGTTTAAAAAATAATTACCTTCTGCCATGTGCCTACAGGCCTTAGTAAAAAGTGCCTTCCATGTTTCTTCTAGCCACTTTTAAGTACTGAAAGTAGGAACAAGGTCTCCCTGTACCTTTCTCCAGGCTAAATACTCCCAATTTCCACAGCTTTCCCTCATAAGGAAGGTGTTCCAGCACTCTGATAATTTTTGTTACTTTCACTGAACTTCTTCTAAGAAGTCCAAAAACTGGACTTTTTGCTGGGGGCTTCAGGGCTGGATGCAGTACTCCAGATGAGTGATCACAGGAGCAGAATGGAGAGGAAGAACCACCTTTCTTGACCTGCTAGCCATGCTTCTTTTTATACAGCCCAGGATACAAGCACGTTGCAGGCTTATGTCCAAAGTGTCCACTGGAAATCCAAATTTGAGTTATTTTTAGGTAACAGAAAAAGTGAATTACAATTCTGTATGTAATAGCCTTTTCTTAAAACAGTATCCTGGATATTCTGGGTTTCTGCTGGGTCATTTGCCAATGTCTCTTCATTAGAGGAGGAAATATTTTACAGGGATCATGCAGTGGCGTAAACTGGCTTTGAATCTTTTACTAAAGCTGACCGTATATCAGCTTTTGGCAACACCTTCCATCATTCATTCACTGAGACATTGCTTCTCCCATCAGACTATACCATTAAGAATGCTGATTTTCCAGGCTGAAGCTTCAGACAAGTAGTCCTTGGTTTGAACTCTCTTGTCAAAATGAAAATATTACTTATCTACTACTTAAATGTCATTTACTAACAAAAAAGTGCATTAACTTGCCTTTCTTTCTAATAGCTGTTATTTGGGGGGTTTTGTGTACTTGGGTGGGGTATTTTGTGTTTGGTTGGTTGGTTGGTTTTTTTCTTAATGAAAAACCACTTGACTTTAAAAGAAGAGGAAAATTTTCAAACTCTTCTTTAGGAAGATTATAATTCCATTTAATGGGGCTATTCACAAGCAGGTAGGTCACTTGGGAGAAATTCAGACAAGCAATATAAGCTTTCAACAAAAGAAACTGTCCTTTGCAGAGCCAGAATTAAACTCAGCATTATAATAGTGCTTTATGAAAATAAAAAATATTACATTAGAAATACTAACTACTCTAAAAAGGGTACTTCTTTCCCAAAATGCTAATTTTAGCACCAAATTGATTTCCTCCTCTTTCTTCTCGTGGTCACCATCCTCCCATTTCCTTTAAATAACAACCTTGTCATGTAGTTTAAGGAAATACTAAATGCTGCCTCATATCTAAAGCATTCTAAAATGGAAAGCACTTTGTCTACATGCAACACTATTAGCATCTAGAAAGTGGCTTAAAGTAAAGCTCTCTCCATCAATAGTATAAATGTTCTCTTCTCAGTAATTGCCTCCAGTCACAGTATTTCATCGTTATCCAAATTTTGTACCTATGCTATTTTCTCTTCCATCAATCTCTTAAAATTAAAACTTGAATTGGTTCCTGTCTCTACTGCTTTCAGCTGAGATAATTCCATTTAATCATGTGTCCCTAGGAGGAGAAATCGTTCTAGAAGTAATGAACAGAAAGACAAACAAATGGGTGGAAGAAAAATCAAGCAAAAAGATATAAATCTTCCTAGGTAGAAATCACAATTGGGCAAACCTTACATTTCCATCTCTTTCCACATTACTTTTATGATCCCAGGATATCTTAGCACATCAACGAAACACAGCTGATGTGCAAACCTCTGTGTAGAATGTACTCCAGCATACCTATTTTTTTTCTAAATGAGGTATGTGTGGAAGTAAAGAAGATACTTGATGTTTCAAAAATATGAAAGGTTTGCAGGAAATGAGCATTCAGAATCTGACATCTACATACTATTTATACCCCATGAATTTAAGCATTTTTTTTCTGCAATTATCACCGTTAGCTAGAACATGCAATTATCTTTCCTATTGTGGTAACTGCACATCTCAGGGGAACAAATTATCCTTTTGTAGTCTTATGCCAATAAGAACTATTACAAATATCAGCAGAATGATAAATCTGTAGCTCTAAAAATACTGTTTTGTGATGATGTATGTAGAGACTGCTTATGAAAGCACATGAACCACCAATGATGCAGACAGAAATAATCTGAGAGCAAGTCACTGTTGCATAAAATACATGTTAAAAAAAGTCACTTAGATCAGCTACTTATATTTAAGATATGAAGCTCCTACATCTTCTTTTCTATTTTTCTTTAAATTAGAAGATGTTGGAGAAACAAAAGAACCACTGACCTTCCTCTGTGAAATGTCAACTTCATGGGGAAAAAAGGAGGGTTTTTTTCTACTCTCTGTTTTGTCTACTCTCTATTTTCCACAAGCATTCTCAACTTAAAATTTTAGAGAAAGCAAAAAGTTTCACCAAAAAAATCGTGACTTTTTTTTCAAAGGTAGGTTTGTAGAGTTAAAATAGAAACTAAGGGGTTTGGTTTTTTTAAATTTAACACTGTAAATTTTTAGTGTATATTGTCAAATTTATCATTTTAATTCAAAAAATGTAAGCTGTTAAAATGCATCTATAATTCAATTTTATGTTTTGCAGAAATTATAAATAAAATTGCTATCAAGAGTTCAATTTGGCAGCGATTCAAGAATTTTTTTCAAGTTTGAATACTAGGGATGAGACTCTATATTCGAGAGACATGAAAAATAGCTGTAACATTCAGTTCTTTCTAAAAATATTTAAATTTGTAGTGAACTTTCCAAAATTGTTTGATTTACCCTGACAGAATGTATTTTATATGAGTACCAACTATTGTATTTTGTAGATAGTTGATGAAATGTTCTGGAGTTTTAGACTTAAAGCCATTTTCCTTATTTTCCAATCTAATTGCTAGCTTTTTCACCCTTTTATAGAAAGAAATAGTCTTACCTGTTTCCTGAATTACAAATACTGAGTTTTGTAAATAAATGATAACTGCTATGGAAGAAAATGCACTTAAAAGCACATGGTCAATGCCCAGCATGACTCCTCATGGTTCTTCTGTAAAGCCTGGAAATCTATGTACTTCTGTTTAAATTGCTCACATAGTTTTTTATTTACTATTTATTCCTTCTGCATTATAATGTACAATGAGATTCCTAGGCCTTGCAGGCACCAAGAAATTTGCAATGGTTGAGAGAAGATTAAAGACCATAAAAGTATGAAGAAGCATAAAAACATTCCAAGGCATCTTGTTACGCTGTCAGGGCCAGACAAGAAATAGATGTTGAGTCTCCTTTTGAATAACTTGTAAAGACTGGAATCATAAGTACTATAGTAAGAAGAGACAAAGTGAAAATAAGAGGCATTTTACACCTGAATTATAAAATGTGTCTTAAGCTGTTTAGCAATCACAGTTCAGTTGTGGGGATACAGGATGTACATTTGTCTCCTGAAGCAATCTTCCTTTTGTGCTAGAATGAAGTAGCATTGCATTTCTCGCCTGCAGAATTATTTCTCTCTGTTCTCTGTATTTTCTTAAAAAAGCAAAATAGCTGGAACAAACAAAGCTATTAATTGAAGTGTTGGATACAGATATTACATGAATACAAACTCAAATTAAACTCTTATTAATCAGTCACTCTCTTAAGGCTAAACAGGTCTTCTTGTTGGTGCAATAGCACCAAAAATGGTAGGAAAAGTAGTTTCAGTCTTCCCTGATAGATAGAAGTCACAAGTGTATACTCTATGCTGTATCCCCACAATGTGGTCACTGGTGGTTCTGGTTTACTCCTATTTTTTTAATTCCTTCTAGCTGCTAGAATAATAACATTTTTTTGGTGAGTTGACCTTGACTGGATGCCAGATGCCCACTGAATTATCAGCCCCCTCCTCAACTGGACAGGGGGGTAAAATGTGACAAAGGCTCATTGGTTGAGATAAAGATAGGGAGATCATTCAGCAGTTATTGTCACAGGCAAAACAGACTTGACTTGGAGAAATTAATTTAATTTATTGCCAATCAGAAGGCAGAGTCGGATAATTAAAAATAAATTTTAATAAAACTCCTTCCCCAAACCTCCCTTCTTTCTAGGGTCAGGTTCACTCTTGATTTCTCTACTTCAGCCCACAACAGAAGGGAATTTTGTTTTGTCCAGATCATTGATAAATATATTGAAGAGAACTGGCTGCAATACTGAGCCCTGGGAAACACCACTTGTGACTCTCCACCAACTGGATTTGACTACATTCACCCACACTTTCTGGGCCCAGCTTCCCAGTCTTTAATCCAGTGAAGAGCACTCCTAGTCCAAGACAAGGGAGGCAGTTTATCCAGGAGAGAGAAACTCCAGAGAGAGTTCGTCATCTCTTTGCATTGTTATAGAAAAGAGTACACATCTGATTTTAGCTGAGTTGGTAAAATGCATAAAGACTGGCCAAGAGTCATTCTCTGAGGTGTTTGAACACTTACATTACTAGTCTGAAGGACTCTGACCTGAGTGCCACGGTACAAATATCATTTCAATCAAGGAAAGTCATGCCAAATTAAAGATAGTTCTTTCATTAACCTGTAAGCTAAAAACTTGTCCAGTGAAAGAGAAGATTAATGTGTTTGCCTTGAGGAAAGTATTCTCTGAATAATAATTTGCGTATTTATTTTTTTCTTTCCTTAAGAAGTCTGTAGGGACACCTTGTGGATTTGAATCTCTTTTATCTGAACTGTTTGTTAGTGGAATGAATTACAATGCAGACGGTCCAGCAGACTAAATTGTCTAAATTGTTACAAAAACTCTACATTGTTGATTTTCTGTCATATGCTTTTGTAAACTACTGTTATATATTAAAAGGTGAAAGGCAAGAAAAAAAAACAAAAAGGAAGTTGGTAGAATTCTGTTTAAGAAAGAGAAACTAATTTTATGTAACAACAGGCCAAACATAACCTTGAAAGGTGTCTACTAAGTCATCAGATTTACACTGTGTGATGAATGAGATGACTTTAACCTGTAGTTTAGGCTTGTCAGAGAACATCAGGTTATTAAGAAACTGAGAAGTTAACAGAGTCTTAATTTCCTCACAGATAACTATCCTTCAGAAAGCATTCTTTTTCCCCTTTTGTTCAAGTTGTTCATGTAGTTTATTTATTGGTTTCAAATACTGATCTCTACTGTTTCCCTATAACTACACCAATCTGGAGGCAGAAAACATCAGGGGAAAACTGACTCCCTTAGGACAAGGTACAGTCATACAAAATATATGACAGAAATTACAACATTTATGTATGAAACTGGATTCCATCTCCAGTTTCATTATTTTAGAATACAGAAGTAAAAAATTTATAAGAAAGCTTAACTGCTTATATACTTTATATGAATATACATATACAGTCTAAAAATCTGAGCTAATAGAATGCTGGAATGATAAATACAGTAGCCCAGAACTCATCAATATAGATTTCAGATAATTGTGGTGGCTGGTGCACACACTTTTCAATTAAAATGTCCTCTAAATTATGCATCAGTTTGGGGTTTTTTCTTCCTAATGAATATACAAAGAAATACCTATGAAGTTATATAATGGATATTTTCAACTGTCTTTTATTATTTTATACTTAGTGAAAAGAATATATATTTGAACAGTTGATTTCCAGAGCATAAAATGAGATTGTTTCATATACAAAAATTTCATTGATAGATTGTTGTCACTATCCAAGGTAAACCCATTCACATTAAGCTGAGATTTAGCTTTGCTGCCAAAAGCAACATGTATCACTGCATGGTGTAATGTATGCTTGCTGTAGTCAAAAAAGAAATGGTGAGCATGACCTATGCTGTTACATAAGCAAACCTCTAAGGCACAGCCATTGACCAGTGAGATATCAATATCCATCATCTAATTATCAGCAGTTCAATCAGACATTGTGAAGTTTATAATGTTATTTGTTTTGCTCCTGCTTTTCAGAACAATTTATTAGTATACTGGATTTCATAAAGCCATTTCTGACTTGCTTAAAGCCTTTTAAGAACTGGAAAATAATCTTATAATCCTATTCAGAAGCTCAGGCGTGGGTAAATGAAGTGATAACATAATGAGGCAAATTTTTTGCAACTTTCTCCATTACCTTCATAGTTATGATTTCACAACTAAATCTTCTTGGAAAAGAGAGAAACAGAAAGTATTGATGTTAAATTTCTATTCAACTTCCTTTATAAAGTCCTAGAAAGGATTTTACAGTTTCCAAATAAATGTGCCTGTTATCTCAATTATTATGTATACCAACTGCTATCTGATTGGTAGTGAACCACACAGTTTTTATCAGTGTTCTTGAAGAGTCTGAGGAATTTTACAAATTAAGGAAATTCAAAGATGAGATTTTTTTATTTTTGTGTTTTTTTTAAAACAAACAGAAAAAATATCCGATTTAGTTATTGTTACTGGAATGGAAGAGTGAGTAGAAAGAGCATCTGACTCTCGAGATGTAATTTGAATCTTACAGTTCTTGAAAAACTGAAAATCAAATCCGACACAAAACCTTCAGTAGATAACTTACTGTCTGCCTTCTAGCTTTAAGCAAGTCTGTTCACAGAGTTTGCAGTGATCCCATGAACTTGTTCATTCTCTTCAGTAATTAAAACAAACTATCTCTTTTATGTAGGTTTCTTAAAAGTTACATCAATGGAGCAGTTTAATTTGAAGACTACATACCTCCTGCTGCTCCATAAAATTATTCTGGAGCATTAAAGCTAAAGAAACTTCCAATCATTAAAGCACATTAAATACAGAGATAATTTTCATCACTTTATTTATTCTGGATTTTGGCCAAATTAACTCATTATTTTATAAAAAACCACAGCTGCCAATGCAAAATAATTTGAAGTGACAACATATCACTCTAAATTGCAATCACAACACAAGGTATTAAAATTTGTAAATCTGAGGTTGCTATAGTTTTTTTTTTAAATTATTTTTTAATGAGCAAAGATTTGATCAAGGAAAATCAAGCTATAGTCCAAGTATAACTGAGAAGGGATACAATAAAAATTATTTATAGTTTATGTATGGATGCATAGTTTCAAAATTCTCCTGGAACTTCTGCTTTATTCTAGAAGAGAGGCAAGGGAAAGAGTTACAGCTAACCCAAAGTTATAGTGGCTCTCAGAGGCTGAATATCTGCATTTCAACACAAGAGGAAAAATAGTAATGGCAGCATGAAAACATAACTACAGTGGGTATTTTCACTAAAAGAAAAAAATTACAAAGAACATTAAATTATAACACCAAAATTGTGAGGTTATAGAACTATAACTTGTGCAGTTTGCACTTTGTTGGCATCATTATGATCATGTAGAGAGATCAGCTTTGCATGTATCCAGGCTGTATGTTATATTTCTAGTCATTCTGTCAAAAGTACTTTTAGCAGTTGCTTTTTGAGTATTGGGGGTGGGATTGGCAATTGATTCTGGAAAGCTATGAGCTCTGAAAAAAGATGTGATAAGTTTGGGTAATATAAACCCACTAAATTTAAAGTCTTTGTTGCTAATTGTCAAGGTTAATCCCAAATTTAATTACAAAACAGTGGAAGAGATATCAGAAAAAAGCTGGTGATACTTTCACTTCAATATATTATAGAAAAATAGTGAAAAATGTTTTAAAATCCTATTTACTATAAACACAAACTCAGAGAATTGGGAATTTGCTCAATTATCTTGTTAGGCCCTAAATAGATCTTTAAAGATGTCTTACCAGGCAATTTTCTACCCCCTGGTGATAAATCTTCTCTGTGAAGCAAAGAAGAGCTCAATGCTTACTTGTTTAGAGAAGAAGTGAAAATAAGGAAGGTTTCTGCAGCCCAGCAGCATTCCCAAGAGTATATACTTGCAGAAATTACTGATTAGTATGCTTGCATGGGTTATGCACTCTGCACCCAGTAGTGCTCATGTATTTTACATAACTAATTTAGCAAATTAAAGAAGCAACAAGGATCAGAATCCTATTTCAACATTTTCCATGAGTATCCTACAGTAGGCTACAGAGTCACTTTCTCATTGCCTCTCTGTAATCATTATTGAATCCTTTTCTGTGCTTTGGCAGTAGAGTGTGGAAAGCCGCTGAAGTTCAAAAGAGTCGACGATGACTTCTTGGCAATTCAAGCATTTGAATACCCTCCAATTGAAGGTGTTAAACTCTGAAGTGTTTTGTGCTTCCTAGACTTTGTAAAGGTTATGTAACTCCCTTTACACAGTCAGTAATGCCATGTCCAGGCAAATGAACTTTGAAGACACTTTACAGTTTGTACACCATCTGTTCCTTAAGTCATCATCCATCAAGAGTCAGAGTGTGAACTTTCACCCTCAGCTACAGGAATGCAACTTCACTATAAACCAAACAAATTCTTCAGATTATTCTACATGTGCCATAATGCTAGATTTAATTAAAACAAATACTGATAATGTCAAGATGTATCTGTGTGGCCATGCATAGGAAGTGATAGGTAGCATTTTTAAAAGATAAACAATTTTCAATATGTTATTATTTTCACTATTAACTCCATAATTGGCTAAACATAAATATTTTGAAAATGCATATAATTTATTTGATTGACAGTAATAGCTTCTTTGGAATCAACTTAGCCAAACGAATCAGTGCATACACTGAATACATACATAATTTGGAAACTATTTATGTAACTGGTTAAATTAAAAAGCTGCATTTATGTGCACCAGCTGCACAAGAGAGGACTGTTAAAATTGTAGTAATCATCTTACTAAGCAGGTATACTGTTTTCCATAGTGGCTTTTTAAAGGATAAGAAATGAATTTCACACACGAAATACGAGTTCATATTGTCAGAGCAGAGAAAGGAACATGGGTTACTTAATCTGCCTTCTCAACATACATAGAGTTCAGAGTTAAACAGTTCACTGGATATATACATCTCAGTCTAATCTTGAATGCAGTGTTATGGAGTACTATGTCCTGACTGGATTTAAAAGAAAAGAACAACATAGGGATCAGTTGAACAATATCTAGTGTTTGTAAATAATGTGATGCAAAAGGAGAAATTGATTCTAATTAATTTCATC
>VZTY01019027.1:0-80118 GCA_013400935.1 Turnix velox
CTCACCAGAGCCATGTAGAAGGATCTGGTCCTTTTATAATGAAAATACACATTAACAACCTACGTTAGTCATCTGCATCAAAATCAAAACAGCTCACTCTTTAAGTTACTCTATTTAATAAACACAAGTATTTTTAGTGTATTCTTCTTTCTCATCCCCCTTCTTTAGTATAAGGCTGTATTTTGTATTGCCTAGGAGCTCTAGAAAAGCTACCAAGCTTCTTAAAATGCAGATAATTTTTATCTGTTGGAAGGGATGTATATGAATATGCGTTTCAAATCTCAGTTTGAAATCAACTGCAGTGGGGCTCTTCAAGGACAGAAGGGTTAGCTGACACACGGGTGGGAGAAGAGGTGCTCGTTAGGGAAGGTTTGTTATGTGGTAACGTGTCATTAAGGTAATGGTCAGAGCTTGTGTGACAGCAAACACTCTGGCAGTTGTTTGATTGCTGCCTGGGTCAGGAGATCGGCTCTTTCTCCAGGATGTATCCACATTAGTGTGTTAGTGAACAGGTTAGAAAGCAAATTACAGCTGCCTTTCTTAGACATGCGACTGTCGAGGCTCATTGTTTTGGGGTTTTTACTGTACATCAACAGTAATATGGCTTCTGAAGGCTTCATGTGACAGGTTAGGCATTTTGTCCTTTGAGTAAACAGTAATCATGGTGTGAAGAAAGTGGGGCATTGGAGATTTTCCCCATTCTTTGAGAATTCCATTCTTCCTTTTTAGTTTGCTCCAAGGGCTCTTTGGGGATACATATATTAAGCCCTTTAAATAGTTCATAATAAATCTTAGTCTCAGGCTGATTCTGACAGTTTTTTAAAGAGTCTTTTAAGAGAGAATCCTCAATCATTTGTTAATCCATGGGGTGATCTTCAGGCTTGGAGGAAAAAGAAACAGTGCAAGTTCTAGGGCTGTGAAAATACAATGTAGGAAAAAATTAACTCAGGAAATACCCTACCATGGAAATTTCACCTGTTATACTGTGTTCTTCTTGTGTCCAAATGATCATTCTCTAGTCTCCAAACACTGGAGATAGAAAAATGGGCTAACAAAGGAAAGGAAGAGCAATTATTATTGATCATGTTATTCCTATTATCTTGGGTTTGGCTTTATTTCCCTTAAAGCTTCGATTGAAAGGGCATTGTGGGGGATAAAGAAGTCATTGTTCTCATTGTTAAAATAAAGAAAATAAGCAGAAGCAGTGCTCCTTCTCATAATTGTTTACCATTCAAGCCTTGTGATAAACCTGCCAAAATACCTGCTCTGTGGACTGATTTTTTAAATGCTTTTTCCTGTGTAAACAGATCCTGATTCCGACAGATTCTGATGCTGCCTGTCAAAAACCTTCTTAACTCTGTGGTGCAAAATAAATAAAGAAGGTGGGGAAAGAATAATAAAAGTAACATGTCCAGTTTATTTTGACATATGTTTTGGCCAAATAATTTGAGTGAGTTGTTTTCTAAGAATAATACACAGCTGCATCCCACTGGAACTACTTTTATGTGTTTTGTTTTCAGCATCTTCAAGTCTGTCATTTTTGGAGATATGAGCTCTTTGAATTTCAGTGACATAGTGCTTGTCATTAATTTAGGTGCTTTTTTGGGTAAATTCTGGGTAAGTAAAGAAATCTATAAATGCTGACATCTGTATAAGTACTCTCTGAATTTATCCTAGGAATATTGCTGCCCTGTTTTATTTATGTCCCTCTCCTCCCTGAAGTGAAAATGGGAAGAGGAAAGGGCTACTAATAAGGGGCAAAGCCATAAAGAAATTTGGATAGCTGGACTCCTTATCAAACCAATGGTCCATCCCAGCATCTGAAGGGGCTACAGAAGAGCTGAGGAGGTGCTGTTTTCCAGGGTGTGGAGCCACAGGAGGAGGGGCAGTGGTTTGAAACTAGAGAAGGGCAGGCCTAGGTTGGACATTAAAAAGAAGTTCCTCCCCATGAGGGTGGTGAGACACTGGAAGAGGTTACCCAGAGAGGTGGTGGTGCCCCATCCCTGACATATCCAAGACTAGGCTTGCTGAGGCTCTGAGCAACCTGCTCTAATGCAGGATGTCCCTGCTCACTGCAGGGGGGTTGGACTTGATGGCCTTTGAAGGTCTCTTTTAGTCCTGTGATTCTATGAGTGGCAGCAGGTTTAGCAGTAAGCCTGGTTCTGCCCAGCCTGGAGTGGGTCATGGAGTTTTCTGTATGACAGACAAGAAGGAAAAGTTGCACAATGATGATAGAAATGCTAATAGAATCCTGAAATAATTTGGGATGCACAGTGCTGAGGACAGAAGCATTCTCATGATTAAGTAATAGTTCTGTTCGCAGGGTATTTTTAAGTGTTACTTGTCTGGGGCAAAGGACAGCAAAGCCTTTATAGTCTGGGATTTTTTTCAATTTTTGTTTAAAAACTGTTAGTCATACTGAGTTTTGATGTGGGTAAGTAAATTCTACCTGACTATAGGCTATTGTACATTTTATGGTATTTTAAATGTGTTTCTCTATTGTCTTCTGAACTATGAAGCTGTGTAACTGGAGAAGGTAGTTCCTAAGGTGCATTAGACCAGGAGTTCCTACACATCCTACAAAACCTGCAGCATTCCCTTTATCCCCAAAAGAATCTGCATTGTCGTGGTGCTTAACACCATACCTATTCCCACACTTAAGTAATGAAGTAATCTGTGAACCAAACATTAAACCCTGTGGGGAAAATGTTTTTCTCACCAATTAGATTAATTTTCCTTTGACAATATATGCCTTTTAACTCTGAATTATTATTAGTAGTATCTAAATTAGCTAATAAGTTGTTTTATATTTAAAAAAATCTTTCTTGCCTTCTATACTTCAAAATATTTATAAAATGCCAGTTTGATACACCAGTTCACATCCAAACAAGGTTCAAACCTGGAAAAAGGAATAGTTTGGTAGGGACTGAAATTCAAAGAACAGAATGGAAACCTATTTGCAATTTCAAGTAGTTGTTAGCTCTTGGCAGAGATTAACCCAGAGACTTGCTACATTTTAAATAAATTAAGAGGTCAAATTATACCACAGTCTTAGTACTTTTTTTGGGCTGTTTTCAGTAAGTGAACAGAAAGTAGAAGGTCAAATGGCCCTCTGTGTTTGTTGCTGCTAAGCCAGTATAGGTTTGCCACTGGTAATGATGAGTCTGTGTTTACATATGTCTGTTAGCTTGGTTTAAATGGATGCCCAGTAGCTACCTGCTTTTTCTAGAACGATTATTCAGCAAGGTTAGACAATTTGTGCAAAGTGATTTTTTGGCAAGATTCTCTCCACATCAATATGGCAATCCAGTAAAAACCAGTAGCAACCAGTTCCTGCCCCCTTGGTTGGGCTGCATGGAAGATTCATGTATATAAAATAGTGCATTAAAGTAAACTTACAAAAGCAAAGAACAATCATTACAAATGTAATTTTTTTCTTCCTCTTTGGGATTCTAATTTTAAAAGCATTAAAGAAGACAGCTGCTCATGCTGTGATATGCGCTAAACAGCCTGAAGGATGGAAAAAAATATATTTGTAGCTCATAATAACTATTGACCTTTCTGATATACAATGTTCTCTGTGTTAGCTATTCTGCTCTATCAACAGTGAAGATTGAACATGACTTTTTAATAGAAAACATGGGGTTTCAAGCTGCTTTCACAAAGGTGTTTATGTATTGTTATTTTGTATTGTAGTACAAAGACTAAGTCGTGATGCCCTTTGTCTGACATCATGTTTGTCATAAAAAAGCCTCACTGTTACTGACTGCTTTATATGAGGAATTGGCTCGTAACCATTTTATAGTTGTGATAAAAGCATTGCTCCACTAGATCCAGAGGATGGGTACTGAAAATAGAATCCCCCAAATATCCCAGCAGCACAAAAGGTACTTTCTGAAGAAATAGATCCCTCAAGTGGCTTATATTTATGGGGGGTATTCCACTAAGGTTTAAAACACTCACTTTTTGCATTCGTATTCTTTGTTCCTTGACATACACAGGCTGCTGCATAATAGCTTTTGCTGGGTGTCATGTGCTCTCAAAGACTGTCTTTATGATGCTCCATTTTTTTCTCTTGAACTTTCCCACTGCTTAGCTGCTGAGTACAGAATCATCCACAAGCAGCAGCTTGAATTTGACACTTGAGTGTGTTTCCCTGGAGTGGGCTCATCCAAACATTGACTGAGCAGCACGAGGCAACTTGGCTGCTCTCTTCTTTCCCTCAGGGAAAAGCTTCACCAAAAAGCACCTCCCATTTGGCATATGAAAATCTGGGAAGCAACCTCTTTATTGTGCTTTTCAGGCCCAAGCAGGCTGGCAATGTTAAATAACATCAGAAGGGACGTTTTTAGTGTTTGTTGAGTTTGGGACTTTTTTTATGCCATGTACTGGGAAGGAACATTAGTGGGCCATTATTGGCAGCTCTGAACCACAGTTATTTTCACAGCTATGCTCTGGAGTGTCAGTTAATGATTCACAAGTTACTAGGCAAGAGCAGAAAACCAGCAAGAGAGGAAAAAAAAACCTCAGCTGGTCCTTCTAGGGCATGAAAGAGGGAGAACAGCATCAGTGTGTGATGGCAATTTTGTGCTGAAACAAAATGCTCTAAAATTGTTTATAAGTTGCTCAGTGAGGATAGCAATCATTTAAGTTGTGCAGACCAGCACAAAGGAAGTTTAGGGTCTAGTGCTATATGGCATCTGTATTTCTCAGAAGCTTATAAAGCTCTCAGGGAATTCAGTGAAGTTTTTACTATCATAAAAACAAAACAACCCAGAGGTCCTTTTTTTAGTTTTGCTGTTTTCTCATTTTTCAGTTTCTTTTCTCATTTCCCTAACAGAGGGTAGATGTGATATTTATTACTTATGATCTTATGTTTCAAACTTTATTACAAGGGCTGCAGTGCAAGTAAACAGTAAGGAAAAGATACCACTTTGCTAATTTTCTTTGGGACTGGCACTGAATCTTGAAAATTTATGAGTTTTACTGACCTTGTGTGAAACCAAGCCAAAAGGTCAGGTCAGATTATTCATTCCATTACTTAAAATAATTTGAAATGTAAGAATATAGGAGCAAGTTCAAGCTTTATACAATATGCTTTATGTACCACTCACTCACTAGACCATAACACCTCCTGGAGAGTTGTTCTGGTCTATTGGATGAATGTGGATCCATTTGTGTTTAGATAATGGATTGAAGGCCAGTAGACTGTGATATTTCTAAAGGCTCTTTCAGAGTTAGTTTCCTATCCTACAGCTTTTTTTTTTTGTAAAATCTGTCTTTCAACATAATAGGAGGAAGAAAAATATTATTGATAGCTTTATCTGCCAGCACTTTATTTGTAGCTTTATCCTCGTACCTAACTCATTCTATATTCTGTATATGAAGGATTGTGTGGGATAAAGTTTAGATGGGAAGTAAATCACATATGTTAGGAATCACAGCCTGATAAGATGTCTTTGTAGACTAGAAGAAGCCATAGAGGAGATGCAGAAGCAGCACAACAACAAGAAGAAAGGAAGTTTTGAGAGGCATTGAATAAAGAAAAACTTCTTTATCCAGTAAAGAGTAGCTCAGATGACTTTGGTTCCACGAAGATAATAGAATATCCAAAAATTTTCCTGTGCATAATAGGGGAAGCCCGGCAATGAGTTTGTACTTCGGTTTGTCCTACATAACTACAGCAAATACCAGAACCTAGTCTGGATTAAAAACTAACAGAGCTCATTATTTGTAACACCACAGGATAACTTTTCAAAGCATGCCTTATTTCTCTGCAGATGAAGTATTTTGTGTGCCCAAAATATAGTATGCATGCTGCAGAGTTTGTGCTTGTAAAGCCTGCAAGCTGAGCATTAAAATCACAGGCAAATACAGTTTGCTCATTAAAGTTGTGTTGTTTGTATATGTATTGTGGTGATGTGAAACTCTGACTTGTTTTTTGCCAGCAATTGCATGTGCAGTTTTGCTTATCCACTGATAAAACAGAATTAAACTCCCTTAGAGAATTCTAACTGTAGTTGATGTTAAGTTTGGTGTAAACCACAAGGAGAACACCGCAAGCACATTTCAAAGGCTGGTGTAACCTCCATACACCAAGCTGAAAATTGGCATGTGCAACCAAAGTTCTAAGCAACACCTCACAAAGGATGCTGGGAATGATAAAACAGTAATAAGGAACTTGATATACATCTTTTCATAGTATTCTTACTTAGTTAAATGTCAACAGGCTCTAGTGACTTAAGTTTCCCAAACATGGAGCAGGTCCAGAGGAGAGCCATGAAGATGACGAGAAGGCTGCAGCACCTCCCTTAAGAGGACAGGCTGAAGGAGTTGGTGTTGCTCAGCCTGGAGAAGAGAAGGCTCAGGGGGGACCTCATAGTGACTTCTCAATACCTGAAGGGGGCTATAGAAAGGCTGGGGTAGGACCTTTCAATAGGATATGTGATGGCAGGACTAGGAATAATGGGTGTAAATTGGAAGAGGGGAGATTCGGGCTGGAGATAAGGAAGAAATTCCTTAGAGTGAGGGTGGTGAGACACTGGAACAGGTAGCCCAGAGAGGTTGTGGATGCCCCCTTGTTGGAGATGTCTAAAGCCTTGCTGGACAAGACAGTAAGCATCCTAGTCTAATGGGAGCTGTCCCTGCCTATGGCAGGGGGATTGGAACTAGATGATCTTTAAGATCCCTTCTAACCCAAACCATTCTATGATTCTATAAGGAACTTGTGCTGTTTGAGAACTTGTGCACATGGTATTCATCAGCTGCACCAGAAAGACTTGGGTCTTGTGGTGGTCCTGTGTAGAAGTGCCTGTCCTGTGCTCAGCTGGGAGACTGTGGGGCAGCTTGTAGGAACTGTAGCACTTCCCCTTCTCAGACACTGTGGGACAGTTGAATTAAATGCTTGGAATTCATCCCTGAAATGAAGAAAGTGTTCTTCAACATCAAATTAATTGTAAAATATTAAGACTTTTTTGTAATGAAAACCTAACTGAAACAACCTGAGATGTCAGCCCATCTCATCAATTTCTGGATCAGGAAAATTTAGAGGGATGAGAAAGGGGGAAGGAAATAAAATAGAAAAGAAAAAAAAAGCAAACACAAACCCTAACACCACTGAAAGATCCACCTTTCAACAGAAGTCTGATAGGATTTAAAGTTTTTATGCCTTTGAGTTTCTAATAGGTTTATAGGTCATGAAAAGTGAATTGTCTTCATTTTGGAGGAAGAATGACAAGAAAGAAGAGGTTATTATCTTGTCTGAAAAAGGTACCTAGCAGTAAATTCTTGAGAGGAAGTCATCCTTCTTTCTATTTCTTTTGGAATAGCTGTCCTAAGCCTTCCCCTTTTCAGTGAAGCCTTGGCCAGAACCAAGCATGTAAAGTAAAGAAGGGAAATGAGTGCCGAAAGCCTGGAGTACAATCCTTAAGCCCTTTAGATTTTCAGTTAACAGCAAATCAGAAATTGTAAAAATAATCTTAGATACAACTACCATGAATTTCAGATCCAAATCTGGTTATCAGGAATTTCAAGTTCCTGTTTATAACTGGGACAGCTGACAGCAAAAATCTTGCTCTTTTTAAAAGTAGTATTGTCTTGAAGGAATGAAACAGCAGCTTCTTTGCTACCCACGATGTTGACTAAATAGTTCTAAGTCTCCTTCCTTAATTTCTGAACGTTAGGCTTTTGAATTCTATTTGCTGTGCTAGCAGGTAGAAAAATGTATGTTTTAGCTTACAAGATGACCTAGTCTGATCTGTAAGCTGCTGAGAGAGGACCTTGGCAATAGTGGGGTTTTTTTCTTTGACAGACAGCCACTTTTCTGATTTTAAACACACTGTAGGAAGCAATAATATAAGAAAAAGTGTTAGGATAGCTAACTACTGCAGTTTAAATTTTCATAGGAATTCTTTAAATGCCTGGGTTTAAATTTTCACAGGAATTTTTTAAATGCCTGGTTACAGACAATAAACTGCATAGGAGAAATAGAAGCATTTACAAAAATGCATCTAGTCCAACTGAAAGTGATAGATCTATATTGCCTAATTATTTACCCAAACATAATGATTCTCAGTTGCCTATACAAAGGTTTATAAGAATTTAAGAACATGTGGGAAAAGGTTTGCAAGTGTGGAAGGCAGCATGAGAAGAGACCTGCCTTTTTCTTATTGTTTTATGTGTTCTCTCACTTTGTTTCTCTTTTAAGTGATATATTCTTGATGTTTGAGAATGTCTCTTAAATGCTGAGGAGACACCTGCTTTCAAGGAAGATACACAAAAACCAGGTTTTCACTTCCAGAAATTCTACCAAACCTGGTTTTTCCTGGTTGTTAAACCATAACCTTTTTATTCCACAATAATTCCACTCCCTCAAATTCCTTGTTGGTGCTTGCGTTTCCCTTTGTAACTTCTAGTCCTCCTAAGAATGAAAAGCCTATTTTTTGAGCTTTTTGCAATGCAAAAATGCTTTTTTTTCTTTCTGTCTCCTCTCCATTATTTTTAATGCATGTGAGAAAAAAAAAAACAAAACAAAACAACCCCAGAAGTTAGTGAATATTTATTCAGGCTGCTTTGGCAGCATTTCGTTATTTAAGACATAAATCAAATTTGGAACTTCTCTTTTCCTGGGGGACAAATTGTTTATCTGAATTTGAATGTGCTCACGAAGCAGTCGTTGGGGTAGTGCTTGTGCTACTGCTGTGTAGGAGCAATTATTTGCATTGTTTAACATTGCTTTGCTCTGCAGCATTAAGGTAGTCAGGCTGCACAATGATGCTGGAGTACATCCACAGATCACTGCAGGACCTTGGTCCTTCACACAGATTATCTATCAGTACTCATTCCACTAACATCAAAAAAACCTCTTCCAGCATGTCAAGTTAACCAGTGCCTGACTGGTTTGTGGTGTCTGGGTTTAAGAAGAAAGCCTATTGAAAGGTCAGAGATGCAAGGCTTGTTCACAAAGAAATGCTTAGAAGGTAGCAAAGTAGAATCATAGAATCACAGAATAGTTTGGGTTGGAAGGAACCTTAAATATCATCTAGTTCCAACCCCCCTGCCATAGGCAGGAACACCTCCCACTACACCGGGTTGCTCAGTGTAGTCAGTTGCTCAGTGTAGCTCAGTTTAAGGTCCAGCCTGGCCTTAAACACCTCCAGAGAGGGGGCATCCACAACCTCTCTGGGCACCCTGTTCCGGTGTCTCACCACCCTCACTGTAAAGAACTTCTTTCTTATCGCCAGCTGAAATTTCATAGCATTTCCCCCTTTTGCCTCTGTGGATCTTAGTTAATGTTTTAACATTTATGACACTCTTGCATGGGTATAATGAGTTGCAACTTCATGCTCTTTGAAATGTTATCCCTTGTTATTCCTTGTGTCCAGAAACCTCATCCTGCCTTAGCAGCTTTGGGGCTGGAAAGAGAAGAGGTTTATTCCATTAGTAGCAACTTGCCAAAGATGTTTAAGGACACACAAAAGGCAAGAGCATCCCAGCAGATTGTACAGTTATCTGTTTTGCAAATACAATCCAGACTTACTTTTTATTCTTCTGAGCCTGGCAGTGTTACAGTGCTTTCATTCACACACGGTGAGAATTGACTTTTATCATATTATTAACATTCTAAACTCACAGTTTCAGAAGTTTATAACTCAACAGTAGGTTTAGACTCAGTAAATTCAGCCCAGGAGCACTGTTTTTCAGTGTAAAAGACATCTTTACTTACTACAGTACCAAGCAAGGCAGATTTGCTTTTCTGTGCTTTTTTAAAGGTCTTCAATTAAAAATTAAAAAAAAAAAAAAAATCCCAGCTCTTGAAAAAAATAATTGGTACAGAGTTTCATTCTGATGTTCTTCAGGTTTCTAGCTTTCTTTGACATAACTGGGGGGAGGGGGAAGAAAGAAAAAGCTAAGTGATAGCTATTTACAATTAACTCTGAAGAACCCATAATGGACCACATCCATGTATTCCTGTGCAGATCTCAGTGATGTTGGTGGATGGGTTCTGCACACATCCTAATTTTTAAAATCCTACCTGCATAATCACTGTTCGCATCATTAGGGTATCTGATGTGGGTGGATGCACCTCTGAATGCAGGTTTGTACTACCTACTAATGGTTCTCTCCTGAGAGAAATTCAGAAAGCTCTTCATAAGCTGTTCTGGACTAATACTACCTCACACTTATGCTCTCAGGTACTTTTTGTTCAAGAAAAATCAAATACTTCAGAATACACATTTATAATATGAGAGGCACTGTTCCAGTCTGCTGGATAAATTATATGCATTTTATAGCATCCACTTATGGAGATGTATTGCTCTGTGTATTTTACAGTAACAAGAAAATAATCATAAAATGGTTTGGCTTGGAGGAAACCTTAAAGGTTGGAGCCCCCCCTGCCATGGGCAGGGACACCTCCCACTAGATCAGGCTGTTCAGTGCCTCATCCAGCCTGGCCTTAAACACCTCCAGAGAGGGGTCATCCACAACCTCTCTGGACAACCTGTTCCAGTGTCTCACCACCCTCACAAGAAAGAATTTCTTTCTTATCTCCAGCCAGAATCTCTCCTAATTTACATCCATTATTCCTAATCCTTCCATCGCATATCCTATTAAAAATCCTACCCCAACCTTCCTATAGGCCTCCTTCAGGTATTGATCAGTCACTATGAGGTAATGTTAAGCCTGTCATATACTTCTGGGTCCAGAAAATGTCAGTGCCAAGCACCCTGTACCAGATGTCAAGTGCTTTCCTTTCTTTCATAAACTGTGTATGAAAGAGCAGTCTTTAATTTTAAATTGCTTGGGAATGGTACATGTGCATTACAGCCTGATCAGTTGTCGAGTGTTGAGTTGTTGAGATATCACATGTTTAATTAACATTACTTCTGTGTGTTTAGGTAATTACCATTGGAACACATGAGGACATATTGTACTCATTGCCTGTGCTACAGCATAATGTGCTGGACTAAAACTACACTTGTTAGGTTGATTTTAGCATTTCTTCACACAGCAGGAAGCAACCATACTGTGGCTTCTCCATGTACTTTTTAACTACAGCACTCTAGAGTATTGACAAGGCACTGAGCAACCTGATCTAGTGGGAGGTGTCCCTGCCTATGGCAGGGGGGTTGGAGCTAGATGACCTTTAAGGTCCCTTCCAATCCAAACTGCTCTATTTAATTTTCATTTTTGCACCATTGCTGCTATCCTGGTGATCCTGTTTTGGGGTGCAACTACGCTGCAGAACTATCCACTCTCTCTCTTTCTGGAGTTTTATTTCTTAGATGATGTTACTTAACAGAGTAGAATTTCTTGAGGACAAGTTTGTTGTCTGGATTGTGATGGCTTCCCATTTGTTCAGGTCTCCAAGGACCAGCACCAATAAATGTGTGAGAGATGACAGCACAATGGAATACTTTCAAATTTCCACTAGGATGAAAAAAAAGTACTCTAAATTAAGTCTAACCTTAAATGTATAATCTGTCCTTGGGAGCAAAGAAAAAAAAAAAAAAGAAGGATATAGCATCTTCAAGCTCTTGGCATCCCTTACGAGAAAAAATTGGTTCTAAGGGTCTCTGATCTTGTGTTTTAGTAAAATAGAACTGCACGGCTGACTGACAGTTCTGATCTAAAGCAGTTACGTTTAAGTTTTGATCTCTCTGCTTTTGATTAAAACTAATGAGCTCATTTAATTCAAAATGGGAATCTCTGATAACAGAAATAAGGTTGATGTGATTGGATTAGAGGGGCAAATTAAACTCTTAGAGCAGAAGTTTGTGCTTATATAGTGTATTAAAAAGCTGTTGGCGTATTATGGCGTGTTAGATGATGAGAAAAATTTCATAGTAATTCATATTTAATCAGAAGAAATGAAAGTACTAAATATAACATGGCTCTGCTTTTCCCTCGAGTGATAAAGAGCTGTACATTTAAAATGACATTGAATTCATGCTCTCTAAAACAAAAAAATCTTAAGAGAGAAACTAAAGAAAGGGCCACTGTTGCCAGTTACTTCATCACAATACAGCTGAAATGTCACAAGCACAAGACAATTCAATATCATCCTTAGCTCACGAATGAGTTGTTCTGTTTCTGTTTCCCAAAGCATAACAAATACTTTGGGAACACATGAATGCTTTTCTCTGGTAGTTTGCTTGGTTCTCCAAAAGAACAGCAGAATAATTTCAAATAACTTGTATACTCAGTATGAACTACTCATAGAAACTGAAAGTTACTTAATCACTAATAATGCTTGCATATAGCAAGCTGATGAAGAATGTTACATCAAGAGAAGTGTGGCCAACAGGTCAGGAGAGGTGATTTTGCCCCTCTACTCGGCTCTGGTAAGGCCCCATCTGGAGTTACTGTGTCCAGTTCTGGAGCCCTCAACATAGGAAGGACATTGAGCTGTTGGAGCAGGACCAGAGGAGGGCCACCAAGATGATGAGAGGGCTGGAGCACCTCCCTTCTGAGGACAGGCTGAAGGAGTTGGGGTTGTTCAGCCTGGTGAAGAGTAGGCTCAGGGAGGGACCTCACAGCAGCTTCTCAATACCTGTAGGGGGCTACAGAAAGGCTGGGGTAGGACTTTTTAATAGGATAGGTGACAGAAGGACTAGGAATAATGGGTGTAAATTGGAAGAGGGGATATTCAGATATTCAGAGAGGCTGGAGATAAGAAAGAAGTTCTTTATGGTAAGGGTAGAGAGACACTGGAAGAGATTGCCCAGAGAGGTTGTGGATGACCCCTCTCTGGAGGTGTTTAAGGCCAGGCTGGATGAGGCACTGAGCAACCTGATCTAGTGGGAAGTGTCCCTGCCTGTAGCAGGGGGGTTGAAACTAGATGATCTTGAAGGTGCCTTCCAACCCAAACTATTCAGTGATTCCCATGAACAGGATTTTGGGGAAGAAGGTGACTGTCAAGGCTAAAACTAGTGACAAAAAATGTTGTATAAAGAATATCTCAACGTTGACTAGGTTTGTACCCACAGTTTTATCACTGAAGGTTTAATTACTGTTTAAAGTGGTTGAAGTTGAGGGACTAAGAAGCACAAGTGAAAACAATAGTTTGAAGCAGGAAGTATCTCCTCAGCTGGCCTACAAAGACAATTCATTAGTGACAAATTGTCAGTGATAATTAACAATTATGATGATGATGACAACAATAAAAAATAATAATATCAATGTGTCATTTATTTCAGCATTTTTGCCTTCAAGCTCTTCAGTGCTTTATTGGCAATTTACCCCCAATAATGAGGAAAAAACAGTACTGGAAACCCAGCAGTGACTCACCCAAGGTGTCACTGCAAGTGAGAAGTGGAGATCAGGGAATAAAAGCCCTGCAGAAGTTGCATCCTGTTCCAGCAGACAGAATTGCTGCCTGAGAGATATTTTGCCCTTTCCCAAAATGCCAGTGAAGTCTTCAGGTTGCTAAATCAAGGCTATACCCTAACAAAATAATTCCAATCATCCCAAAACTGCATAGGAAGGAGTTAATGAGGCAACTCTCTCTGGAGAAAATAATCTGAAAATGAGACTTAGGGAGTATACATATATTTTTCAATTTTTTTTTTTTCTGCTAAGTAAACATTTTCTAAAGGAGGTAAATTGATTACAGCACTCTTAGCATCCATCAGTCATTTATTTTTAGTGAATTCAAGGATTGCACCTGAAAAATAGCTTAGAGGGGATGTATAAAATCTAAATCATGTGTATATGTGTTTTCTTTTTTTTTTGTTTTTCTATTCCCTAGTGGAATCTACAAGCCCCAGCTTACTAACCACTGACAACACTCTAGAGCGCTCTTTTTTCATCCGAATGAAATCTACCCTGACCAAGAGAGGAGTCCACATCAAATCATCAGGATACAAGGTAAGGATTGCACCGTAGCATGAAGCAGTGATATCTTTAAATTATGCCCATTCATGTTCCCAGGGCCAAAGAGAGGAACTATTTCATATTTGCATATGCCTCACTCCTTTTGTTAAAGCATCATTACCAGCCTGAATAACAGCACCATTGCCTTCAGAAAAAGCAAAAGTATGCATATTCTCCCAATGAAGGTTAGTCAAGCTAACATCACCCCTTTCACAGTGGAAAATTACTGCTGGTTTTGTTCCACTCTTAGTCATCTTTGGGTTCTGTTTTTCTCAGAGAGGTAGGATTTCTTCCTGCAGACAGTATGCTTGAGCTGCTTCATTTTTCTCCTGCCCTTCTGGCTGAAGAAAACGAGCCTCAACGAGTAGTTTGCCACCATTTTTCTTTCATTGTCTGGCTGAGGGGCATGTGCTGCTAGGGATCATATCTGTTGGATTTCAGACTCTTTTAAGATATGAAAGTCTCTTGTACCTTATCAGTAGTAATCTCATTTTTCTTCAGTCATATATCGCTCATAGTGCCTGTAGGTATCAGTGGCTTTGCAGTGTACTAAAACTAGAAGGAATAGCACATCAAGGTCATTGTCAACTTGTGGGATGAAATATGTCATCCATTAAGTATTATACAACATAAAAGAGTGGTGCAAGAAAGCCAGCCTCAAAATGTGTGTGTATTTAAAGAAATTGCTTGTCAATGTTCATTTAAAAACTTTTGCAAGCCTTTTTTTTCCCCTTTCCAGGAGAAATTTTAGAGGAGCTTTGAAGCAAAATTCTCCAACTCACTTTTCCTGAGAAATCAAGGTGGTCTAGCTGGGCAGTAAAGATCTGGTAAAAATCATTTCTTTGCAAGCAAAGGACCTGGAAATCCTTCTGTTGGATGATTTCTGGGGTCAAGTAGAGAATTTGTCTGTGGGTTTTTCAGTCTCATTTTTTTTTGTCAGATGTAGGTTAGAACAAAAGGAAGGCATGTGAATGACCTAATTATTCTCTTTTCTGGGACTCCTGACAATCTAATATCATTCCAGCATCAGAGCAGGACTTACCTAGAAGAGACTTGGCTTCACAAAATGGGTTTTTTACTTGTTACAATGAAGGCTTTGAAATTTGCAATAGACCCTTTACACAAAACAAAGACACAGTAATTTCTGTGATACGAATACAATTTCATTTTTCTTTTAGACCTGCTATTGCCTTGTGGAAACACTGAAAGCCATAATTGAGATGTCACAGGTAGAGCAGAATGAATTTTGAGAGATCAGATACCTTTTTTTTTTAGCCAGCTATTCCTAGACACAAAGAATGGATAAAAGGATCACTGACAAAACTGTCTGCAAATAAAGCATTTGTCTTTTTTCCAAATTTTTCCAGGAGGCATCAGCAAGTCAGCATGAGTTAAAATGCATAAACAGTTTGCAGTTCTTGGGCAGGTGTAAATGTAGAGATGGAGTTCTGCTTTTTGATGGAGGATTTAGTAACTGACAGTGTTTGGCTGAATTCAGCTGTGTCCAGCCACCTTCATTGTACTTTGACAGTTTTACAAAAGCCTGGTTATTGGCACTCTGCATCTTATGGAAGGGTAATTATCCACAGCCTCAGTGAGCCCCAGAAAAATTGTATTTTCATTTTAGAAGGGCTGAATCACATGAATGTCTCTTTGACCAAGTGTTAAGAAGTGCTTTGTTTAAACATCACTCTGTGTTGGTGCATCAGACAAGCATAATAAAGCTCAGCTGCTACAGGGAATGGTGACAGGGATGTTACTCATTTATTCATTGACTTCTAAAAGTCCAGTGCTAGAACAAACTTAAAGCTTCTAGAATATGTCTGGGTATACATTTTATGAGAACTCAGAAAGATCCATGAGCCTCATGGATGTAAAACTGTAAGAAATTATCAAAGGAAAGAACAGAATTGGGTAATAATGACAAAGCTCATGGGAGTAGCTGGCTACCTTCTGCGTCAGAGGTCCCTGAAAGATCTCCAGCACTTTATTAGGAAACACCATGCCAGATGGGGTCATGGGCAGCAGAGTTCCTGCTGGAAATCCTAGTGGAGCAGGCTGACTCAGGAGCCTGCTGTCTCACACCTGAATGCCACAGAGCACTGAATTTTCTCTCTGCAAAAACAAGAGCTCCTGGCTAACAGTTTCTCTTGAGCTCTTGAGTCACTGTGCGTGGGTAACCCTCCTGAATCAGCACACAAACATTCATCAGGAACAGCGTTCTGGGAAGTCCCTATCTTGTGTGAGTCAGGTTTTAGCTCTGTCAAATGTATTCAGCTCTCTGTGGATTCCATCCTCCAGCAGTGACAGCATTTTTCATCTTTGTGATATGGTTGTGTCTTGTTCCAAACTCTTACAGAGCTGAGAACCACAGCTCCTTTATTATTATTATTATTTTCTTTTTTTCCCCCTGCTTAGAGAACTGCTGATGAATGTTTTCTTTCGATAGTAAATGATTGAGGTGGTGCACGAGATGGTTAGCCAATTTTCAGAATGAATGATCCCTGCCTCAGGAAAATCCCATAAAATTGGAAACAGTCAGAGAATGAGATTGATTAATCATTTGGGTTGATCTAGTTAGGAATAATTTTCTGTGGAAAGAAACGTTGTTACAAAAATCACACTGATAGGCTTACACATACGTCTACCTCAAAGAGAACCTATTCCAGACCTTTCTGACATAAGATGAACCCTGTTTATAGTCCCATTCTGGACTAATTTAGTTAGTCCCAAGTTCTGTGTAAAGATAGAGGTAATGGCTTTACTTTAAAAGTCTGAAATGGGAAATTGATTAATTGTTTCTCTCTCCATATTTTTCTTTGTTCCCCAGCACTCTGCTTGAATTGGATTTTCCCATTCTTAATATTCTTAGTCTCAAAGCTAATGGGAAAAGACTTCACATACCGGGCTAGAAAGCTATTCAGTTTTCTGTGAGTAAATCTGCAATCTTAAAAAATAAAAATAAAATAAAATGCAGTCAGATGATAGAATACATTGAAAACAAATAAGAATTAAAAAATATAATGCCATTCACTGCAAAACTTGGAATGAATTACCATTCCAGCTGTTGTCTAAGATATATGATGCAGAGACTTGGTATTTCTCTGCTGAATATGTATATCTTCCTTTTCTCTGGTTTTTTTTTTTTTCATCAGTTAAAGATATATTTTTGTTCTCTCAGTTTTATCTCCTTTTTCATTTGTTTTTTGAGTCAATTCTGTCCACCCAATAGTTAGCCGACCTTTGTTTTTGTTTTCCAACTTACTCCTCCTATGCTTGGTTTCAAACCAGCATTTCTTAGCCAAGAGACCTCTGAAGATGTTTAAGGACAAGCTGGACAAGGCACTGAGCAGCCTGATCTAGTGGGGGGTGTCCCTGCCTATGCCAGGGGGGTGGAACTAGATGATCTATAAGGTGCTTTCTAACCTAAACTATTCACTTATTCTAAACAGATGGGAAAATACAGACACTAATAACTTTTAAAATAATCTGTACCACTTCTAACAGCTCAAAGCTTGCTTTAAAAAGATGTACTCATCTACATTAGGTTAATGCTGGCTACATTTTTGCATTGTGTGAATTCTGAAGTCCTTTAATATGACACAGAAGTGTTAGCACCGGATACAAGTGTAAGTCCTGCATTGCTGCTTTACATAATCCCACCTCTTATCAATGCCAAGAGCTGGTATTTAAACCTATTCTTCAACCCAGTGTTTTTCACGTGCAAGCGTATTGGGCAAAGTGAGGAAACTTAAAAAACCTGACCAAATTGCAATGAAGGGAGGAAAACCTCTCTAAAGTATTTATTAAGTCACAGGACTGTTAAACCACATACCACAATCTTAAGTATCAGTTGACACATTGCATAGAAAGGAGTAAAAAAGCCATATTAAAAATCAGGGTTAGCAAGTTTAGTTCAGAAATTTTGATGGGTTTTTTTTTTACACACCTAATGTCTGCATTTCAGTAATGGAAGATTCCAGTTTGCCTAGATGTGTCATTCTCTCAATTCAATTAGGAACTGAAATGATTGTTTCCCATCTAAGTGAAAGATTCACCTGGAATTTAGCAACAACATTCCAAAATCACTGTCCCAGTATATCAAAGGCTGGGTAAGGACACAGCAGAAAACCACCTTCCATCTTCCGGAGGAAGAAAGAGAAGGTAGCTGGGGGTTTTGTTCAGGTAATAGTCTAGTGATTAGCACATTTCATGGATGTAGGCAATGTCAGAATCAGATTTAATTCCCTCCTCAGCCTGAGGGAATTCAGATACCCCACTTTCCAGCGTGGCCTAAATTATTTTCTCCTCTTCTAACAATTTTTTTCCCCTTAATATTTTCTGTCAAGAGTTTTCCTCTGTCCCAGAAAGATGTCCTGACCTTTCTCTGTAGGAAGAAAGAAAACTGCTGAACTTAGTATTTTGTCACATGGTTACTGCCACACCTCCTTAATTGAGTGAAGAAGGAATAAGAAACCAACATCAGGAAGCATAATATGGAGAGTTTTCTAAATGTCAGCACATGCATTCCCCAGACTTTTCAGCATGGGGAAGACTTAAAGGTAATTTGTCAGAGAAAAAGAACTGATCGAGAATTCGCCCATGTAAATCGATGACCTTTTAGTCAAAAGGAAGTCTCTTAGCTAGTAAAGATGCAGCATTACTTCTAAAAGAACAAAATACTAATGGGCCAATCTGAGCCTTATGAAGTATCTACTTGTAGATATAAAGATACGGTTCAAGAAAAGATGATCTGCAGCAGGATTAAGATGACTAGAGTTCATTTTATGCCTTGCTATAGTGCTGTGAGATTCCATTAGTAGAGCTGTCTGGGAAAGCTTGGTTCACACTCAGCATCTAAATGCATTAACCAATTTTTGTTTTTTAAAGTTCAGCAGCTACTAACTCCAACTTCTCAAAAAAAAAATCATTTTCAGGACTGAGTATCTTTTCAATAGGATTCACAGCATTGTTCTATCATCTGAAGACCTGAGTATGTGTTAAGCATTCATTATTGCAGTAGCATGAATGAAACTGATCAGTTGGCTTTATATAAAAGGTGTTTTTTAAAAAAAAAATTTAAAGAAAGATTCAAGCTTTTATTGTTCCTCATGATGACTGTCACTGTAGGATTCCTGTATCAGAATGTGTTTCTCCTCAAATATTGTTCTGAATCACAGAATATCAGGGATTAGAAGGAACCTCAAGAGATCATCTAGTCCAATCCCCCTGCCAGAGCAGAAACACTCAGATCAGGTCACACTGGAAGGTGTCCAGGTAGGGTTTGAATATCTCCAGAGAAGGAGACCCCACACCCTCTCTGGGCAGCCTGTGCCACTGTTCTCTCACCCCCACCCTGACAAAGTTTGGGTGTTTTTTCTCCTATTTCTGTGAAACCTCCTGTGTTCCAGGTTGCAACTATTGCCCCTTGTCCTGTCATTGGATGTCACTGAAAAGAGCCTGGCTCCATCCTCCTTAAATATTGATCAACATTAATCAATGTTCATATGGTTTCTGAAAGGGAGGAAATGCTAAAAATTCACTAAGCAGATTACTTTCTGGGGTATCTTCTATTTTTAATAAATTCTGTTGTCAAAAAATCAGTGATATAAATCAAAGAATAATTATATAAAAAAAGATAATACCATCACCAAATTAGCAGCAATTCCCTTTGATTCTGATCATTAGGCTCTCTCATTCTGAAGCTCCCTTTATTAAAAGTCAATTGGTATAACAGTAAAAGAAAACTGTGGGATCAAGATTTACTTTGATATGTAATGAAACATTCCAAATGGAGAGAGATACCAGCTCCAAACCAAATCTGGTACTCTTCCAATAACCAAGAGTTGTTGAGGCACAGAGATACAAAATGTTTGTTGCACTTCATTAAGTGGCACTAATTATATACAGGGGAACTAATAAGCAGTGGGAGACCCATTTCAGTCTTTGTAAACAGAGATCAGTGGGTGAAATGAGAACAATGAGATCTCACCAGAGTGGGAACCTCCTGTTACACACCAGGAGGAAGGGTTCTTGCTCCCAGGTGGGAATGTCTCCTGAAAGAGAGAAGTCTTCAGTCCGCAATTTTCTTATCTGCCATTGCTTATTGTTAATGATTGTTATTTGTTAATGCCTTATATAGTTGCAGAAAAAAACATATGGTACTCTGTGAAGGATCACCAACCAGAATTTGCTCCAGGACAGGCAAAAGCTAACACCAACATCTCTGCTTCACTTGTGATTATGGAAGAGCATCTGCATAGTCTTTGGACAGGAGTAAAATGGACTTTGTCCATGGCAGGGCGTGGGACTTTGGCATTCTCCCTCCTAGTCCAGTGGGAGGTGTCCTTGCCCATGGCAGGGCGGGTGGAACTAGATGATCTTGAAGGTCCCATCCAACCCTTCTATGATTATAAACATATTAGCTGTGCAAATGCAGACACTAACCACTTTTAAAATTACTTCTATGATTTCTAACAGTTCAAATCTTTTGTCCAAACATGCTTTAAAAAGACAATAAGCTCATACATTGCAAAAAGGGAAAGGAAGGTTCTTAAACTTTAAAAAATATGCACTTTAAAAAATATGTTTCTCACTGTCATGATGTGGTAACATGAGACCATTGGCTATTGAGTAGGAAAAAATAGCTCTTGGATTGATAATCATTCAGGTTTAATCTTGACATCTTATGGAAATGTGTGTTTAGCTTTTGTAAAACTGTGATGGGTTAACTAGATGGCAGAAGACCATATTTCTCCAAGAGGGTATTTCCACTATTGTCTTTGCATGGAAATACTGCCTTGAAGAATTGCATGAAAAATCCAAACAAAAATATCTTCCATTGATAAAGTCTTTCCACAAATATGGAACCTACTGTCAGATGTTGCTTTCATTACACAATGATTAGTCAGAGGGTCTACTAGTGAGGAAGCAGAAACTCCTCCAGAATGCATCATTCATAAGTGATTTTTAGTAACAGAATGATTTTAAGTAACAGAAACATCAGGAAAAGGCAAAGTTGTTGCACTGGAGAAGGGAAAGCTGTGGCTTATTGCCTGTCTCTACCTTACTCCACAAAGCAAAGGACACCTGGCATGTTCATGTCCCCTTGAATAGCTAAGGCTGGGCAGCACATTTTACTCACCAGCTGCTTAAGTTGGATCTCATTAATAATTTCTTGCAATCACATGTTCTTTGAAATTTAGAAAAGTGTAGAGAAAAATCTCTCTTGCAAACAGCTTGAAATATTTAAAGCCCTATTTAAATGTCATCATTATGAGTTGCTTCACTGTAATTTTTCTTCTATCATTAATTCTTGCACTCGATGCATGATGGAATCTTAGATGCCCATAGTTCATAAAGATCAGGCTGTTTCCTTCTCCTGTTAAGCTGAATCTTTTTTAAAGTTTTCTTTTAAAGTTTCTTCTTGTTCCCTACTCTTCATATCTTCTTAGTGATACAAGGACTGCATTAATTTATTTGCATTGTGCAGCAATGAGATAAACACTGACTTTTGATTTCATCTTCTCATAAGCATCTTCTCATTTATTTTTTAACCCAAAAATTGCCTGTGTTTTTTAAACTTTTTTTTTTTTTTTACTTTTTTTGTGCAGGTTCTTATCTTTGCAAAGCGTTATGTTTTATTGGCTTTTTCCTTTTGCTTCTAATGTCATTTATATTAATGGAAGTACTTCTGCAAGAGTACTGTGAGGGCAGAAAGTGCTGACACACCAACAGATTGAGTAACTTGCCAAAGATAACAATGGCTGTTTGTCTCAGAGCCAACTGTGATTACATGCTCAGCCTTTCTTCCTAGGACATGAATGTTGTCAAATCATCTCCATGTTCTATTGCATTACACTTCATTTTCTCAGGCTGGGACTTCCTTTGTCTTGATGGTTGCCCTAAATAGGCAAAATGAGATGCTAAGAAAGTTCTCAGGTCAGGTAGTGTGCAGTTTATCAGAACCTTCACAGAAAACCCAGAAAAAGATGAAGTCCTGATCTCAACTGGGCTACCACTGGCTGTAGAACAGCTACTCCAAAGTCCTTCTCCTTGGGAAGAAAAAGCAATGTACCAGCAGAAAAACACTTTGTCCTGACACTTGGATTTAGTCATGGGGAGCTCCCTGAAGGTGCTGTTCCTGCCACTTGCTGTAGGAGAAGAGGAAGGTTGGCAACATCCACCTCCTGGGCTTGTGGCTCACTTAGTTTCTTGCAGACTTTGCTTTTGTCAAAACAGGTTAACTTCATAATGATACCATTTTTTTTTCAAATTGATTAGTATTTTTTCCTGTCCATCGTGGATTTCTCCACTCTGAAGAACTTCAAGCTTTATGAACTAGTGTGACCAGTACACAAATAAATACATGTTAAAATTATGACCTCTTTTGACCAAAGTTTTAGTAAATCAGAATAGGTATTAGCAAATATCCATTTGAATTCTCCAAAGAGCACTTTGGAGCTGCTCTTTGCTGTCTTTCTATATGTATTGGTGGTTGCATAAGATTCAAGGCCCATGATTTACACACAAGCAGAATTTTTTACTATGATTTACTGTCGTATGAAGCCAGGTTCCTCCATATTCAGTCATGAGTGGTGACATGAACAGTGGGATTGAGTGCACCCTCAGCAAGTCTGCAAATGACACCAAGCTCTGTGGTGCAGTTGACATGCCAGAGGGAAGGCATGCCATCCAGAGGGACCTTGACAGGTTTAAGAGGTGGGCCAATGCCAACCTCATGAAGTTCAGTAAGGCCAAGTGCAAGGTCCTGCACATGAATCAGGGCAACATCACACATAGACACAGGCTGGGTGGAGAGTGGCTTGAGTGCAGCCTTGAAGAGAAGGATTTGGGGATGTCAGAAAAACTCAACATGAGCCAGCAGTGTGTGCTCACAGCACAGAAGCCAACCCAGTCCTGGGCTACATCAAGAGAAGTGTGACCAGCAGGTCAAGAGAGGTGATTTTGTCCCTCTACTCTGCTCTGGTGAGACCCCACCTGAATTATTGTGTCCAGTTCTGGAGCCCTCAACATAAGAAGGACATTGGGCTGTTGGAGTGAGTCCAGAGGAGGACCACAAACAGGCTGAAGGAGTTGGGGTAGAGGAGGCTCAGGGGGATGTCATAGTAGCTTCACAATACCTGAAGGGGGCTTCAGAAAAGTTGAGCTAGGACTTTTTAATAGGATGTAGGATGGCAGGACTAGGAATAATGTGTGCAAATTGGAAGAGGGTAGTTTCAGGCTGGATATAAGAAAGAAGTTCTTTACGATGAGGGTGGTGAGACACTGGAAGAGGTTGCCCAGAGAGGTTGTGGATGCCCCCTTCCTGGAGGTGTTTAAGGCCAGGCTGGACAAGGCATTGATCAGTCTGGTCTAGTGGGAGGTGTCCCTGCCTATGGCAGGGGGGTTGGAACTAGATGATCTTTAAGGTCCCTTCCAACCCCAACCATTCTATGATTCTATTTAAGCATGCCCCTTGATTTGCCTGTTGAAATGGACTGCTGCCAGCTGAGGAATGGTATTCAGTCAAGCCCACCTGCTTTACCCTATGGAGAAGGCAGAATATAGGTGTTTGGTGAGAAGAGTTTCAGCTTCTCCTTTTTACAGCATCATTAGGAAGCCATCGTTCTAATAATAATAATTCCCCTTTGACATTGTGGAGGTAAAAAGAAATCACTGTTGACATCAAAAATGAGGTGATATTTCAGTAGTGTTATTACACTGAAGATAAAATGGAAGTCTTTATTACTCCCAATGCTTTTAAAGAAAGCTGAGCAAGCCTTCTACTGACCCTGGAGCTTATATACCTTAACATGTCTATAACCAATATGAAATAAGAAATTTTAATTATTGCTGCTGTATTTTTCCCTCTTCTTCCTTGGAACAAAGAATTTCGTGCCTGCTTAAAGGAAATTAATCATTATGGGAGGGCAAAATTAGCTTTATTTTCTCCATTATTTAAAATTCTCACAAAAGACCCCAAACAAGTGCAAACATAGTAGTTTTTTGACAGACTTTATACTGGAGCCTTTAATGGGAATCCATAGAGATTTCTTAAATAGGCCTGAGCTCTGAAGAGGGTTGCAAGTTTTATTGCACTTTTTATGGGCAGGAATTTTATTCTCCCTGAACTTCTTGTGCATGTTGCCATGTGAATTGCCTGCCATTAAAAGGACACAGCCAAGGTCTGTTTCATCAGTTGTAAACAGTTTTTTTCTGCTTCCCTTTGTGATAGCACATTAGAAACTCCCATTCCTACCCCTGTTTTGCTTTCCTTTGCACAGGCATTTTCAGTTAGATTTCTAATCTTTGCATATTTTTCTCCCTAAACCAAACAATATAGCACCTCAGTGGCTCTGCCCAAACGTACTTGGAAAAGAGTTTTCTGTCAGTAATTCCTAATGTTGAAATCTATTTTTGATCACTGCTGTTCTTTTCCTGTTCTTTTTTTTTTAATTATTAATTTAAGGGACATATGGAGAGCAGTATAGACTGCAAATAGCACAACAGAATGCAAGTTCATTGACAGTATTGTTCTGATTAGAAGAGTTTCAAGAAATAAGAATTCCTCCCATGACTTCTCTTTACAGAATCAGTCATATCCTTGCAAGTACAACAGGCACAACCTGATCAAAATGCTTTATAGTCTTCTCACAATCAATCAAACCTAAGAAACTTTTGCAATTAAATATGTGGTGAGATCATCAAGTCATTTTGTTCCAAGCAAATATGTTTATAACAGACCAGTCACAGCTCATCTGCTGTTGAGTTACTGCTTCTCAGTTATTATCAGAAATAAGATCTGGATTCTGACAGGCATGCAAATATTAAGCCTTTTGAAATTTAAAAATAAGCAAGTTACCAGTTACAGTGAAATGTTTAAATCTGAAACAAAGTCTGCACTGTCAGTATAAATGTTCTATGTACAAATAGTTGGGGCATTTTCCCCAAGAGTTTGTGCATGTGTGAACTGAATGCTTCGTTTTAGCTCTTGTAAACTCAAGGAAACCCTTTTACTGCTGACATTGCTCAGAAGATCCAGGTGTGTTTTTCCTCTGAAATATTAGATAAACATTTCTCTTATTGAAAATGATTCCTTGACCAGCATTTTCACTCATCTCTCCCTGCTTGGGTGCTCAGAAATTTATTCTTTTTCCTAACTAATGGACTTTTTAAAGTTCTTATGTTGTTGCAAAACTATGGCAGGACTAGGAATAATGGATTTAAATTGGAAGAGGGGATATTCAGGATGGATATAAGAAAGAAATTCTTTACAGTGAGGGTGGTGAGATACTGGAACAGGTTGCCCAGAGAGGTTGAGGAGGTGTTCAAGGCCAGGCTGGATGAGGCACTGAGCAGGGAGGTGTCTCTGCCCATGGCAGGGGAGTTGGAACTAGATGATCTTGAAGATGCCTTCCAACCCAAACCATTATATGATTCTATGTCAATTAACTAAGTTCACCTCTAGACCTGGCACAATGTTTAGGAGATACCAAAATACAGAGTTCTGTTTTAATTGGCTCTCAGGGCTTCAGTGAACCCAGACTGGCTCTCCCACAGCCACATGCCCTGGGTTAGGAACATGACACGGGACACTTGTTCCTGAGGAAAGAAGGCACTGATTCATATTACACAAACATGCATTATGGGTTGTTTTCAGTCACTTTATTGTCAAATGCTTTCATAAATTTTGATGTGGTTGTAAGATGCATACTTTGATGGTACAAAACTCACAGAAGAGCTTTAGATCACTGGAGCATCCACAGGCAAAGTTTATGTTCACAATTTATCAGCTCTTCTCCATCAAGGAAAATTGTTTTTTAGTGCCTGCCTATTAGCAATCACATGAATATTATGAAACTGAGTTTTGGGGAGGACAGCCTGCCATCTGCCTCTTCTGTATTTTTTTCCACCATGCATCACGCTAAAGTTAAAACTTTCTGTGCCTCAAAATGGGGTAAAATATCAAATGTCCATAACAGAGACACTTGGAAAGAAAAATAGACTATGTAAAAATGTAAATCTTTATAAACAGGCAGCTACTGACGCAACACTCTGTGTTTTAGCTTCAAGTGCCCTCCACATTTTCCACACATCACAGTGCCCACCATGTGCTCTTACTCTTAATTTCAGGGTTGCTAAACTGCTAACTAGTTAATATATCTCAAGGAGTGTGAGGTTGTTTCCCTTTTAAACTCTGTCTGGTTCAGGGTTTTCTTTTTTGTGGGTGAAATGGAACTGCAAATGCTGATGTGGGGCATGAAAAAGATGTGTTCGGTTTCTTTTCTGTGTTCTGATATGCTAAGATTTTATCAATAATATTGTTTCCCCGTAAAAATATCTGCCTGGGAGAAAATCTGCTGTGTAGCTGTCAGGATTACACCTCTCAGAATATGCCTGTGATGATTCTGTTAAATTGATAAAAACAGAACACTCTGCTATGCAGAGGGATTGCTGAAAAGAATATTCTGAGGCCCTTTCATGTGTAACAGCACTTGTATGGCAGTACGTTTATTGTGCTATAAATTCCATCACTGATTTTGGCCATTTCAAATTGATTCTGCAGTAACTGTAAGTAATGAACCTTACAGACAGAGCCAAGGGAGGAGAAAAAAAAAACCTGTGGCTGGAGGAATACAAATTGTAGAGTTCATTTAGCCTCAGTTTTTATCAGATCTTGCAGCCAATACCCCCACAAAGCCAGAAAATACATCCAACAAAATAAACAGTAGCACAGCTTTGGCTTGCTTTAAATTTAGCTGCTAAACCAGAAGCTCAATTATTCAAAAAATTATTCAAAGCACATGTTTGTATCAAGTGTGCTGTGGGTTTTACCAGAGATTTAAGGAAGGTACTCGGCACACATGGATGGCAGAATAGGAGAAAGTGTAATAGAAGTGGCTTAAATGGGATAATTGACCCAATCCTGAGCTGTTTTACAAGGTCTAAGCAATGCCAGGCATCACTGGATTTCAATGTGCAGTGGGCTACTAATGACTCACCAGCTCAAAATGTATAAAAGTCTCCAACAATTACAAATATTCTTAGCCTAGCTCCCATTCTTCACTGAAAAACTCTGCCAAGTTAACAAGATGGATGTGAGGTCTTCTCTACAGGTATCTTTTGTGATCCCATAGATTTTTAACTGCAAATTTATGCACTTGCTAAAGATTTCCAAAGGATGATTTTAATTTCCATCAAAAAGATACTGTACTATGACTTCTCACATTGATTTTGTAGTTTTTTATTACATTCTGTGGGAACTCACTGATCTTGTGGGTTTTTTTTCTTTTAAATATAGCCTGCATTTGTCATAATTATATCAAGGGATCATTTAAACTCTTATTTTGCAAATAGACCACAGGTAGTCCCACTAAATCAGTGGGCTGATAATGGAACTAAAACATGTATGAATGTACATATCTGCTCTACCTTGATTTGTAATGTGAAAAACTATCTTCAGATTTTGAGTCAAATGCTGAAAAGACAGGAGATTTTTTCTACTTGGTTTTCCCAACATTACAGGAGACAGACACAAGGCCATGTTTTATTCTCTGTGCATAAATAAATAAATGTCTGGATTTGGTTTCTGCAAGCCCTGCAGCACTTCTATGCATCACAGCTTGCACATTCATGTATCTTGCAGTCTGCACTGTGTTCCAAATACATTCCGTGTGTCTTCTTGTGCCTAACTGTGTAGATTTATCTAAACTCCTGTGAGAGATATTAAATTCTCACTCTGGGAACAAAATGCTTGGGTCCAATTTAGCCTTAGATAGACCACAAAGAAGGTGCTGTCTAAGGCATCTCCATTGTTTCTCTCTATAAAGCAGTCTGTTTTGTCAATCTGTCCAGATTCCAGCAGCATCTTTAGAGAAACACAGTGGAAAAAAAGACACATAGGCTGAGCTTTTCAGTGAGAGACCAAATATGCTGAAAGTCATCATAAAATAATGAGAATTGGGAATGCTCTGTGTGTGGGGTTTTGTATTTTTTTTGTTTCTTTTACTCTGCTGTTTTGTGGAATGTGGTGAGTGAGCCTGAAGTCTTCTGAGCAGCCCCTGGTAACCAAGAGCAATGAAACCTTACTCATTATCTCTCCTCATCTTCTAGAATAAATATTTCAGCCACTGTAAATGAGTGTGGCATGAAGAGTAAATGAGTGGCCCTCATTCTAGATGAGAAGCACTTGACAGCTGAGCTGAGGGCTGCTGTGAAGATCCAGGTCCTCTAATCACTGGTGGGACAAGCTTATTTGGGGTGCATCATGCTCACAGCCTTGCAGAGGCTAGGTCCTAGGTGCTCAAACTGACTCTCAATCAAGGGCTGCAGTGAACAAAGCACAGAGCTGTCCTAATTCTTTATTAATTTCATTAAATTACATTGAAAAACTTAGTCTAATATGGAGAAAGGACTGACAGATGGCCTGCAACACCCCTCCAGTATCTCACTTATAAACATGATTGATGTCGAAGTCATGTCTTGGTAACCTGTTTTTCTAAAAAAATATGCATATAGATGGTGAGTCAGGAGAAGAAAATTAATCACTTCATGTTAAATTTGCCAAGTTTTTATTTAATTGCATGAGTATAACAATCAATTAATAAAAGTTAAGCAAACAGGAAATCAGTGAGTTAAAAATTACTAAATAGATTGGAAGTGCAGATAAAGCAAGAGACTGACACAATTCTTCAATGTAGATTGAAGGATGTGAATTTTGTCTCACCGGTCCTTGCTACCCATTTATCCACATTTTAAACAATGCTGGTTTATTATTACTGTTGGAAGTAAAATGCTCTCTAATCTAGCTTGCTAAATTAAGTGGATTATAGAAACAAATCATAAATAGTAGTCTATTTGTAGCTGTCAAGGAGAAGGTCAGAGCATTGCAAAGACCATCCATCTCCTGGTGAAAGAGAAGTTTTTCTTCAGGGAGAAATCATGTACTTTGGCTAGACTTCGCCTAGTAAATGACAATACAGTTTCTGGAAATACCTACATAATTAACTTGATTTTGGGTCACAGATCTTGTGAAAAATTGGGATGATTTGACATGAATCCCATCTCATCACTTAATATTTCTGGGCAAATTCTATTTGATGGAAGTATATATTTATATTTTCATATTCTTCAGAAGTTCCAGGAGAGGCTTAGGATGGCACTGGAGGCTGACTGTGGAAAAAATCTTGAGACTGAGATCCAAACATCTAAGATCTATTGCTATCAGAGCCACTGAACACACATCTTTTTATTATCAATTACTATAAGTCTCATTTTTTTGCTTGGATTTGTTTCAAGAAGGACATCTTCTAGTAGATTTGTTTCTTTCATAGACATTAATTTACAGTGCTTATTTTCTTAGCACAAGGGAGTATATAACCTGTAACAGTTCTACTCAAACTAAAATATAAATAGAATCTGAGTAAATACAACATGTCAAAGAAAAGTCAAAGACTTTTACAAAACTTCCTCAGGGAACCAGCAGATGTGTCTGCAGGGATTTCCATTTGATACCATCATGGGAACTGGCAGAGTCCCTTACCAAAGGCCTGAAAGATACTAAGCTGCCAGTGTAGGGGGGAAATCCACTCATTCATAAGTGATTTATATTAAAAAAAGACAAAAATGGTCAGTCTTCTTGATTTAAGTAATACCTGCAGCAGTTCATGGGGTCTTTGGTTCCCAACCTGTTCTTAAATTCAATGGAAACAAAGGTGAAGAGGAAAGTTACAGTGCTTCTGGGCTATAAAAATGTAAGTCTAATGTGAACAGTCATAGAATCATGGAATGGTTTGCTTTGGAAGGGACCTTCAAGGTCATCTAGTTCCAACACCCCTGCCATGGGCAGGGACACCACCAAGTAGATCAGGTTGCTCAATGCCTCATCCAGCCTGGCCTTAAACACCTCCAGGAAGGGGGCATCCACAACCTCTCTGGGCAACCTCTTCCACCACCCTCACAGTAAAGAATTTCTTTCTTATATCCACCCTGAATCTCCCGTCTTCCAACTTGCATCCATTATTCCTAGTCCTGCCATCCCGTACCCTATTGAAAAGTCCTACCCCAGCCTTCTCAGGAAGGTCTGTCACAGTGTGCCCTAACCTTCTCCTGTAGCCACAATCTCTGTAATGCCAATCTGGGGCTTGCAGTTTGAATGAAGACCATGTGTGACCCGTTGAAAACTTTCTAAATATGAGGCTGAGCACAATCCGAGAGCTAGAAACTAGATGTGGAAGACTCAGGCTGGATGAGTCTCAATGGAGCAACCTGGTGTGTCCCTGCCCTGGCAGGGGGTTGGAACTAGATGATCTTTAAGGGCCCTTCCAACCCAAACTATTCTGTGATTCTTTGATTCTGTGGAAGACTCTTGCCTCCCATTCCTGTGATCATTCCATTTCCTTAGGATGTGGAGGCCACCTGCAGCAGCTTTTCTGAAATCTGCAACTGTATTTTTTTTCCATATAATCAGCTCATATACTTTGCTCTGCAGTTTTTCTCTTCCCGGTTGAAAATTTGGAGTTTAGATTCATATAAACATCTCTGATGGGGGGAAGATGAAAGCATATTAATAATTATGGGGAATTAATCTTTTTGTCCATCTTCACCTTAGCTTCTGAAACAGTTCTGGCATTTTGCTCACACACTCTTGTCCAAGAGCTTTCTTCACAGCTTGTGGGTCTATATACAGTCAGTGGAAATTGTGACCTGTTAGAGGAAACCAAGCATTAAAATAAGCAAAATAGCCTCTTCTCTGTGTAAGAACCTGTACCAGGCACCATTGGCACAAACAGAGGAACTTTGGCATTAATGAAATTCAAATAGTGGCTCTCAACATTTTTCACAGTGTCTTTTCACTTTACTGTGCGACAAACTGAGATCTTTCCTCCCATTTGGCCCTAAAATAAGGAAGAGTCAATATGACTCTTCATGACTAACTTCAGATCAAATTCTCAGGTTGCAACCCCAGGCAGAGAGCTTGAGTAGAACATAAATATTACTGTCTTAATCAAGGCTAATTTAAGGAATCCATTTCTGTCTTTACAGACAACAGCTTTTTTTTTTTCTTTTCCTCTGCATCTGGGAAAAATGCATTAATATCAGATATTTTGTTTTATCTAGTCCTTCCTCGCTGTGCAGAGAATCACCTAAGGTAATTGTTGGGCTACTAAGAACTACATCAAATAAATCAGTAGGGGGGAAAAGAAATAGAAAAAAAAAACCTTTATATCTCCCTCCAAAGATAGAAATAAAGATCCTATGCCTGAAGAATGTTAATTATTAGTTGTCTTTAGTGCCACAAGATTTTGTTGCTCATACAGGATTCAGAATTGCTTTTTTCAAAAAAAAAAAAAAGAAAACCTTTTCAGTTCTTTCTGTTACAGAATTATGCAGCCTGTTCCCAGCACCCCTTGATACTCTGATATACTGCATTGGAACTGATGCAACAACAGTCCTTTTTCAGGTTTAATTTTTACTGCTGGCAGGAGCACCAGAATTCTGGACTAGGGAGCTCTGAGAGAAGAGTTTGCTCATGGGCAGGGATGACAATTCCTTTATTAGAAACCTACACACTTCAATAGCTAAACGCTTTCAACCTTCTTTAAATGGTATTAAGGAAAAAAATATCCTCAAGGCATTATTTTTACAGGGGACTTCAAACATTCCACGAAGGGAGAAAAAAAAACGCAACACATTTGAACACCAAGGGACTTGCAGTGGAAAATCTGTTGGAAGTGGAGCTGCCTTGTGAGTTTCAGGGTTAAATAAGTATTGGTCATAAATCAGAGATACAGAATGCCAACAATTCTGAGGCACTCTAGATTCCTAAGTTGAACCAGCAGTTGCCAGATTCTTTAACAGATTATGTATAAATTACTTGGTTATGTTAGCTAGATTTTGATTTATTACATTTGTTCCTCTGTTTTCAGCATGCAGAAATCCATTATAATGTTTTCTAGAAGTATAGGAATATCCAAGTTTCTTAATAATTTTTACTGTGCAGTCTTAATAATGCAATAACTCAGATATTTTAGAGTTTATATTTCAAAGCAGCTGTGATGCTAGCAGATATGCAAGTGTAAATCTGCTCATCTTGAATCCTTCTGCAAGTGGCCTGCTCTGGAGGTCATATCAAAGAGATTCTTTTTCCAGCTTAAGCCTGTCGTTTCTAAATAGATCTCAACCTGATGTCATTTAGTGCATTGATGCCTGGTTTCTTAGTCATTCTATCTGCTGCATTACATATCAAAAGGGCTCTTGAGAAATTCCCCTGAATTGATAATTCTAATTTCTCATGTGTAGCTGCTCTATATTCACTCCGAGGACAGCTGTATTGTATGCTAAACCACGAATTGCAAAAATTGATCCCTTTGTATGTAGGTTTATATTAAATTGAGCGGCTTTATTTTTTTTTTTCCCCTGTTTGTTGCCACACATGGGTTCCTGGTGTCAGTTTGTATTTGGCTGTTTGAGCCTATTAAAGTTTTGCTAGTGCTTATGATGTTCTTGCCAAGAGCACTCCTGAAGCAATCTGCACTAGAACAGTCTCTCTGCCAATTACTTCAAATATTATTCTCTCATAAAACCAATTTTTATGGCTACTTTTTTTCAGGTTGCAGGGTAGTGATTTCATTTAAGTTTCTTCTCTTTCCTTTTTTTTTTTTTTAATGTTGATCTTCTTCACATGCGTGCACGTTTTGGATGATGAAAAAATAATGTAGTGTGGATAGATTGAGTTGCTAATAAGGCATCTTAAAAAGGAGAAGGGTTCAAAGGTATTAAAATAAAACCTGGCATGTTGAATTACTGACATTGCTTGTATTTAAAGTGTACTTATTGAAGTGTATTTATTAGGACAATGTTTGGAGCTCCTGTTGCAAGGGTTGATTGTGAAAGCAGAAACCTTTGCAGTTAGGTAAAGCAAAATAAATAAGAAAATTATAATGTATGATGAATCAACATGATATTTCATGAGCTCATTTTAGGGGACCAATATCAAGAGACAGCTCTGCATCATCTTTTATTTAGGGAAAACTAGCTTGCTGATCCATTGGAGTTAATCAAAAAATCACAGCACAGAAAAGAAAGGCATGATAACATATTTTACAAGACAAATACTCTTTGAAGAGAGGGTCTAGATCATGCAGCTTTTACTGCTGCAACAAATGGCAGTGCAAGACCCAACTTCAGAATTCTGATGTATCTTTATCACCATGATGGCTCTCACATGTGTCTGTACAGTGCAGGACACTGCTTTATGCCACACTAAACAATAACAGCTAATCTATTTCCCCAAGTAATAAAAAAGAAATGCCATTATGTAACAGACTCAAGAATCAGCCATGGGTTAGGATCTAATAATCTTAATCTAATCTATTATATAAATGCAAGTATGTTTTTATTGATTATTCTTGAGCAACCTCTGCTCTGCTTTTAAGATTTGAAATTTTTTAATTGTCTATCATCCACCTGTTTTCCTTTCCTCCCACAGACAACCTGTAGTTCATTCTTTAGCTGACCCTAACAGAATATCAGGGATTGGAAGGGACCTCAGGAGATCATCTAGTCCAAACTCAGTGCTGGAGCAGGAACACCCAGATCAGGTCACACAGGAAGGTGTTCAGGTGGGGTTTGAATGTCTCCAGAGAAGTAAACCCTCTCTGAGCAGCCTGGGCTCTCACCATCTCGTATTTCTGTAGAACCTCCTATGTTCTAGCTTGCACCCATTGCCCTTGTCTTATTGGAGGTCACTGAGAAGAGCCATCCTCCTTTCACTCACCCTTTACATATTTATAAATATGAATGAGGTCACCCCTCAGTCTCTTCTTCTCCAAGCTAATGAGACTGCAGCCTTTCCTCATAAGAGAGATGCTCCAATCCCTTCATCATCTTCATAGCTCTGCACTGAACTCTCTCAAGCAGTTCCCTGTCCTTCTTGAACTGAGGGCCTCAGAACTGGACACAATATTCCAGATGTGGTCTCACCAGGGCAGAGCAGAGGGGCAGGAGAACCTCTCTTGACCTACTGACTACACTTCATATGAGAGATGTAACATGGGCAATGTCAGATTCTTATTTTGTCTTTGCTCTGCAGGAGAGTTGAAGGGACATTCAAAGGCCATCTAGTCCCAACCCCCTGCAGGGAGCAGGGGCATCCTGCACTAGATCAGGTTGCTCAGAGCTTTATCAAGCCTGGCCTTGAATGTCTCTAGGGATGGAGGCTCCACCCCTTCTCTGGGCAACCTAAGCCAGTGCCTCACCACCCTTTAATGTCTAAGCTAAACCTGCCCTGCTCTTGTATTATCTAGTGAGAGGCAAGTGGAAGATAAAAGGTTGTGTGTCCTGAGGTTGAGGAGAAGCTGGAATTAGTTATGAATGCTGTTTTTTTGTGTCAGCACTGAAAGTGCTAACTTTTCTTCAGAAGAACAGCTGCTCCCTGCAGTGTACTGGAATGAAAGTGAGACTGTGGATGTTGTGCTTGTTCCTGCTCTCAATGTTCCTCATCTGCAACAAATAATACCCTACTCAGGCCATTTAGGGAGTTGAGTAAGAGCTAGGAACTGAGGCTGCCAAACCAGGATGTTTGTCTTGTCTTCAAGCACCCAATGAGGCTGCTGTCTCCTAAGGACACTCTTTTTTAAACCCCTGAGGATTAGCCTAAAGTCTGCCTCTGTAAGTCACAAAATAGCCTTTGAATCTTACTATTTGGAGAGAGTGGTATCAGAGGAAAGATGGGAAAAGCCTAGAGCATCTCCAAAAACTACTATTGACTTTTTAACAATAAAACACATCCTGAGACCAAATATGCTGTTTAAATGTAAATACCATTTCAATTTTTAAGACTGTCTTTTGCAGGTGTATTTGAGGGGATTTGAAATGTACATGTAGAAGGAAAAGAGGCTATTGACCTTGAAACTATGGATGTGATAGGAATAATGTTCTCCCTCCTTGAAATCAGACTCATGTTCTTTGACTGGATGCTCTCCACAGGTCTTCAGAGTGGATCGTATGTCATTCAGTGGATAACTGAATTAAGACTGACTGCATTTTACTTACAAAGCTGTTTTTTAGGAGTCACAGATTACTGCCTAGCCTCTTTTTTATATCCACCATGGCTCAGAAAAACTCACTGGCAGCTGCACTAACTTCTAGTTTTCTTTATTCTGCAGTGGACTTATATGGTAGGACAAGGTTTGTGAGTAGAAACACAATCTCTTATTAGATGGACTCTTTTGGGGAGACGAACAAACCACAGAAACATAGAATTGTCTTAGTTGGAAGGGATCCAACCATTGATGTAACTATGACAAGAACCATCCCTAGGCTATATCTCTAACCTGTGTGTCTACCTATCTCTTGAATACCTCCAGGGGGATGGTGCCTCAACCACTCCCTGGGCAGCCTGTTCCAATGCTTGATAACCCTTCCAGTGTAGAATTTTTTCCTAATATCCAAACATCATAGAAGCAATTTTTCAAGGCTGGATCTGAAAGAGCAAAAGTCTGTAGCCAGTAAGAGCTGTGAACAATTGCTGTAAGGAGCTTTCTTACCAAAAGAAGTGATACTCATAAAATTGGAGATGGGTGATGCTAACAAGGGAAAAGATGATATTGTTGTTATTTTATAGATGAAAAGAGATAGTGAAGCAAACATTAAAACAAGGGGATCATACACTTACAAACTTTATCATAGAATCATAAAATGATTTGGGTTGGAAGGGACCTTAAAGATCATCTTGTTTGAACCCCCCTGCCATAGGCCAGGAAACCTCTAACTAGACCTGGTTGCTCAGTGACTCAGTCTTTCACAACTTCATTGTCTAGAGGTTTCCAGAGGTGCAGGAATCCCCAAGAGTGGCAGCTGTTCATGTGCAAACTGCTCTATGTGGCTCAAGCTGCAAGTCCATTGTGTCCTCTGTGTGTTAAGGTAACTGTACTCATGGTTGAAGTGTTGATCTCTGTGCATACAGTGAGTTGGATGCTTGTGGGACACATCCAACTTGCTGCACACGTGGGATGATGATTCAACATCACTCCTTTCCAACAGCAAAATCTCCATGGGGCCTCCTGTTAGAAATGTTACTGTGCAAGAAGAGCAGTAAGTTTGAGAATAAGAAATGGAAGTATTATTTGAACTGCAAAACACAAGACTTTGCTGGACTTCTTATCATTCAGCAGCTGAGATCACAGGAGAGCTTCTCCTGAAGACTTGAGAGAGCAGGTTTTGGTCTCAGTGAGGATGGGGTATGAACACCCAAAATAAAGGGATTCTGACCATGAGAAAACATAAGCAAACAGACATTTTATAGTGACTCCAGTGAGGCACAGACAGGAGAGAAGAGAATTGTGGTAAATAACAAAATCCATACTGAAGTTTAGGTTGATAGGCACTGGTAGATTTTGATGTCAGAAAAGGAGTACCTTTAGGATATCACTGTGTGGACTCTAGACATGACAGTGAACTCTACTTTCTTTGAAAAGTCAACTCAAATATCACCTATGGTAATTAGAAATTATGTAAGTACTCTATATCTCATGGACTACTGAAACATTTGTTTCACTAGTAGGAGGTGTCCCTGCCTATGGCAAGGGGGTTGGAACTAGATGATCTTTAAGGTCCCTTCCAGCCCAAACTATTCTATGATTCTAAATTCACAAGCTGCCTGTCTCCATATCTTCATGTGAAGGAGCATGCAGCTCTTCAGAAGCAAAATGTAAGAATATGGCTTTAGTTCTGCAATCCTTCAGTTATTTTAGCAGTTCAAATTATTTGGGTTTTAAAGATTGAGCTGTTAATTTTGGAAGTAACATTGCCAAGAGACTAAACCAGATCTATTTATTCTTGTGAATGACAGTTGTTACTGTAAAGGGGGATAAATGTATGTGTGAGCTTCTTTGTAAGACAGCTAAATAAATATCTGGGAGCACAAACTCAATTAAGGTGTTTTCATACAAGACTGTCTTGTCAAAATCTGGTACAAAAAGTGATTTTAAGGATTCAAATTTAATGCTGACTTAAGAGGAGCGAGGTGGAGGGAGCACTTCTGCCTGTGGTGTGGCTTCAGTTGTATAAAAAAATTGGCACAGAGAACAAAAGAAATAATTTAGAAATTTCTTTCTAATGGAAGTTTAAGTTCTGAAGAACACAGAGACATCTGAAAGGTGAAATTAACAGATTTTCCATGCTTGCAGGTTTTTATAGCCTCTGGTAATGCCTGTCCTTACTCTGACATCACATGTATGTGAAAAAATGGATGTAATATATAAAGGTGTCTTTTGACAAAGAAACTATTTCCATCTCCAGAGGTGAGATTTAGCTTTAAAGGGTGACAAGCGGGTTCCAGATGTGTTTTCTATTTGTTGGGCTTTCCTTTCCTTAAGTATTAACAGAGGGAAGGTTTTATCAAGGTCTTTGTGATGTGCTTGTTTATAATGAGTAGACATTAGTGGAGCACATCTAAGTGCTTATCACTAACAGATGACTAAAGAGAGCATATGGCAGGGAAAAGAAATACATATTTGTCCAAGCAATGTGCCTTGTTAAGATTCTCACACTCATAAACTGTGTTTACAGGTACTTACAATATTTTGCAAATCTCTTTTCTAATCAGCTAAAAATAAAAGCCAAATAATGATTTTTTTTTCCCCCAATATTGGAGTGTGAGGCAAAGTTGATTTAGATTTTTTTTTATAACAAAGCAATTAAGTGGAACAGAAGAATTTTATATTTTTTGATTGGCTCCAGCATGACATTTTTTACAGCAAAATTTGTGTTAGATTCATTTTACAGTGTTAAAAGTTTTGTTGTTACAGATGGCTTTTTTGTTCACCCACCTGTCTATCCAAGAAGAACCATTCTACAACTAGGTCATGCAACAGACAATGAGACAGGCTGAATGATGACCTGTGTCAAATCCTGGTTTAGATTAGGTCATGAGGCTTGTTTTGACCATAACATTTCCCTCTGCTTCTATGGTATAAAACCATCCTGCAAGCTACAACCCCTGCCACTAAACCATCTGTAAGCAAAAGAAAGTCACTGAATTCTCAACCTGTCTCTAAACCCGTGCAGCTCCCATCAGAGTAAAAAAATAAAGAAAAAAAGAGTCTTGCTAAATATTTGGGAGGTGGATGGAGAAATGCTGAGCAATCTCTGCAGTTCATGATGACCCCTGTGATCAGATGTACACAGGCTGAAAGAGTTGGGGTTGTTCAGCTTGGAGAAGAGAAGGCTCAGAGTAGCTTCTCAATACCTGAAGGGGGCTACAGAAAGGCAGGGGTAGGATTTTTTAATAGGATATATAATGGAAGGATTGGAAATAATGGATGTACATTGGAAGAGGGGAGATTCAGGCTGGAGATAAGAAGTTCTTCATTGTGAGGGTGGTGAGACACTGGAACAGGTCGCCCAGAGAGGTTGTGGATGCCCCCTCCCTGGAGGTGTTTAAGGCCAGGCTGGACAAGGCACTGAGCAGCCTGGTCTAGTGGGAGGTGTCCCTGCCTATGGCAGGGGGGTTGAAACTAGACAATCTTTAAGGTCTCTTCCAACCCAAACTGTTCTATGATTCTATGTTTTTTGTAATATTAGGGCCAAGTATTACTGTCCTCTCTTCCTGTGACATCTAAATGAGCCAGCCTATTCATACAGCATTACCAGAAAGAAGACAATTATTTTTCAGAGCTGTATCTGAACTATTGTGTATTTTTTGGAAGGAAGAATTTAGAAAGAAAACTGTGGTTACTTTTGATTTCTCAGAATATTCCTAGCAAATTTTTGTTAAATATTTACATTTGGGTCCAAGCGTTGTCCTTCATAAACCAGTTTATTCTTGCAGTTCAGCTTCATTAAAGTCATAATGCTGCTTTAGGGGTATGATAGACTAGTGCTCTGGGATTGAATTATAAAGAGATTAATTTTAGCTACTGGAGATAATTGACCCTATAATTCCTATCACCTCTAATCCCAGTTCAAATGAACCAGTGTTAAAAGTGGCAATGCTCACAATGTAGACAAGGTCATGACAGCTAGAATTGTTTTTTACTACCAATTAGATTTCCCACTTGGTGCAATGTTGTCATAGAAAGAGATTTCAGGCATGGAAATACAGTTTCTTCAGTGACACACGGGCACTAGAACTGATGGGCAGTTTGCTCTGCATTTCCCAGGATACAGAATCAGAATGCTGACCCCTCAAATTTGAATTCACTCAGGGGTTTAGAACATGTTTTGATACATGATAGAGCTAGGGAAAAAGCTAAATAATTTGAATCTGTTAGCAAACTCTCTTGAAATTCAACAGTATTAATATATGGTAAGTCTATCACGTTTGGAACTGTCTCATGGGGTAATACTACATCTGAGGTGTTTTTCAGATGAGGAATCAGAAAGCAGTGAGATGCTGACTGAATAGAGAGTTGTTAAAAAAACCAAATCATGTTGATATTTAGCTGCAAATGACATGGAGGTTTCAGAAAATACAAGGAAGAGATAAATGGATTTTAAGTATGATATATCTTAAAAATTCCCTCAAGTGATAGTCTCAACTTAAAACATATTAGCATAAGGATGCTCAGGAAAAAACAACACAACAACAATACTTTTGCATAGCACGTTCAGTATAAGATTATTTTTCACATTATTACTAGCTATCCATCAGCATTTTTGCCAAGCATTTGAGATTTGAGTTTTTGCAGTGAGCCAAAACTGCATGATAAAAAGAGACAGATAATGATAAGAAGCAGTTGTATGTGCAAGCTTAGCTAGAAGGAGCAAAATATACTATTACTGCCCCTCCTGTGAAGATAATCCTATTTCTTGTAGCTACTTCTTCATTAGTTAATGAGGTTTTGAAGAAAAAAAAAAGAAATAAAGTGTGTTTGAAATATTGTTTTTGCATCCTTGCCTTTAAGAACTTTTTCAAATGCCCACAGAATAGTTTTCTCTTGGAAGGTGCATTAAGTGTGAGTGTAATTACTTCACATGTGAGTGATCAGAATCCTACAACTGAAAAGGATAAACGTGGTTCTTCCCTCACTCAGAATCACCACACTGGCTGGAGTCAAAGTGTAAAACAGTGGGGGGAGGAGATATTTTAATGATTAAATTAAAAAAAAAATTAAATGAAGGTTTAGGTTTAGCTAGTATGAATTAGATCTGAATTTGGAGGCATTATGGGGTTTGCAGCCTTATTAATGAAAGATTTTCTTCTCATTTTCTATTAATAATAAATCTCAAATCAGAAGCAATGAGTTTGACTGTTGTCTTTGTGAGATTGAGTATCAGCAGACCTATAACTACATCCCATTGCTATCACCTCCTCCAGTACACTTGGTTTCTGTTGAGTTGTGGGTAGTGAGTCTGGGATCACAGGGCAAGGGGCACCAATCTACTGGAAACATTCTCTCATGTTAATGTAACATGTTCAGAGGGTGAAAAATCTGTGAAGAGCCTGCAAAACTCCCTCTTCTTATGGCTCACTTATCCCATTTTCAGTCTGATACTTGGTGTTGATGCTGTGTCTGTAGTCTGCTGTTGGGAAAAAAAAAACAGCCCTTCATTTCTCCACAGAACAGATGTAAATGCAAACCTAGATAGAGGGAGCAAAATGACACTATTACTGCCCTTCCTGTGATTCTAAACCTATTTATTTTAGCTCTTTCTCATTAGTTAATGATGAAATTAGTTATCAGAGGAGTGGAATTGGAAGTGGTGGATTAGCATTTTTGGAATTTGACTCTCCAGGGGTGCAATTGGATCTTCTGGGCATGTCCTGATATTATCTTGTGAGTAGGGAAAGACAACTCCTGCCTCCAGAGCTCTCTCTATACAGGCAATGTACCAGGCAAAGGCATTACTTGTCTCCCAACTCTTTAAAAGTTTGCTGTGGATATGAGAAGACCATCCTGCAGCTGAGGTCATTGACCACTTCTCGGCTGTAGCAGCCTCAAAGAAGTAATTCAAGGCTGTGAGCAGTGTCTCCAAAGTGCAGGTGACCAGCAATTAATTTCAATACATTCTGGGAAAAAAATTTAAAACTGCCAATATTTCTGCCTCATATTCAACCTCAAAATGTTTCAAAATCCATATTTTATTAGTGTCATTAATTAATAATTTCCTTTTTTACCCTCTCTCTCTTTCCTTTTGTTGAATTTCTAGTTTGTTTTTTTGGGGTTTTTTTTTCATTTTCTCTCTTTATGTAACAAACACTGCAGCAAAAATCAGTAGCACAGGAGTTTGAAGGGTTTCATTCGATAAATGTGAAGCATTTACCTATTACATCCTTCTCTTCTTCTTTTTGCCATGAGGACACATAGGACGTGTTGACAGCCAATATTAATAAGCTTAAACAGCAGCACTGGCAGTTACTTAGTACAATTTTTAGCCGTGTTAAGTGCTCTGTAGGGAATGGTGATGCTGTCCTTTCAAAGAAACTGTCTCACAGTTGCATCCAGAATTCACTGGAGTTTCTTTTATTGTTTTTTTTATTTTCCAGGTGATTCATATAACAGGCCGGTTACGTCTGAGAGTGTCCCTGTCCCACGGACGGACAGTCCCCAGCCAAATCATGGGACTTGTTGTCGTTGCTCATGCTTTGCCACCTCCTACAATTAATGAAGTCAGGATTGACTGCCACATGTTTGTCACTCGTGTGAATATGGACCTCAATATCATTTACTGTGAAAATAGGTACAGCTTTTAGCTCCTTTTTTTTTTTTTTCATTTGTTTTACCTGTGTGTTTTCTTTGTTCTGTGGGCTTGGCAAAGAGTTTTGAAGTTTCTGACTCCTGCAATGTCCTCCTGGTGTTGTATGAATTCACTCTCATTGCCATCACCTTCATTTTCACTGCATTCTCAGATGATAAAGGTAAATTAAATCTATAATGTGCAGGACATCTTGCTCCTAAAGGGGGGGATACACCAAGAACTGTTCCTCTAAGCTTTCCTTGATTTTTACAATCTCTCATCCCCCCTCTCAGAGGCAAGATTTGGGACTAGACAGACGTTGGTCTGACCTGGCGGTCCTTATGCTCCCCCATCCTCCCCTCCACAAGTCTTTCTCTCTGAAGTTTTAAAGTTTTCCATTTTTGAGCTAATTTGAAGATTACAGCACATCGTGCTCAGTGTTTAATGGAACAGAAGCACAGATGGCCTAGATAGGAGGCTAGAGAGGTAGGATCTGTTGCAGTAAGAGGTGGGAAAACTGTAGAATAAAATTGATTAAGGGCACACTGGGAAAGTTAGCAGTGAAATGGGAACAGGTGATGAGGATTTGGTTGTTTTGTGGGGGGAGGGAGGTGTCTATGTTTGATGTGATAGCGACAAGTGATCTAGGAAGGTGGAAGATAGGATTTAAATTCAGTTTGGGGCTGGGAGCCAGCAGCATCAGGGACTCCCCATGGTGATCTGGCAGGCAGAGCTCATCCCACCACCCACTGGAGCAGGGCAGTGAAGGCACACTCACTCCCAGGCATTTGGCATCTCCCTGGGGTCTGTCCTGTCTCAACAGAGTCCATGGCCAAGCAGGGCAAGGCTATGGGTAGTCCACCTGCTGTGGCTATGCTGGGGCAAGGTCGGATGGCCCTGTAGGCTGACATGGGCTTCTGGGCCGTAGCAGGGTGGGAGAGACTCAAGGGTCTGGTCAAAAACATTAAGGCTTATTCATGACCTGTGAAAAATAGAAATAAAATCTAGGGAATGTGTATTTTGGGTAGAGTGCAGATATGCAAGAAGGAAGATATAAGTAATGAAGTAGTTTGGGTACATGGGTGGAAGCCTGAGGTATAGGGGGGAGGTTGGAGAGGAAGAAAGGACATAATGCAGCCAAAAGAAATTCTGTCAAAGTATAATACTATAATACTATATAAAACTATAATATTTCAACATATTTTTTTTAATGCAAATTATTTACTTTCCATCTTTGATATACCAGGACCTGAAAGGGCTAAAGGAAAGCTGGGCTGGGACTATTTGCCATGGCATGGAGCCATAGGATGAGGGGCAATGGTTTGAAACTGAAGCAGGTTTAGTTTAGACATTAGATGACTAAGACAAGACTTTCACATGGCAGCAGTCATGGCAAATCAGAAGTTAAGAGTTAAAGCTCTCCAATGTGAGCAATTATAATTGCTCAATCACAATGGGTACCTCTGATGAGAACAACACATCAATATATACTTTTATAAAAAGAGATAAATGCTCAGTTGAATCAGGGCCCTGAACAATTTAAAATAATCTTTTCAGTTTGGGTTTCAGTTCAGATTTCAGTTGAGGGGTTATCTTTGCTATCACATTGCTGAACTGCCACAGTAGTATTAATAATAATGCTGGCTATTTAAGAGAACATTTAATCTAAACTTCTGGAGCTTTATCTCAGAGAAAGATCTATTATTCTCATATTTAAGCTTGCAAAAACTGCTCCATAAAACATGGCTTATGCAGGGTCACAGAGAAAGATGGTAACAATAGTAAAGTTTTGGCTGAGTTTCTGCCCTTGACTCCACCCAATGAACTTCTAGATTCTATATAATCTGGTAGGTGGTCAAAGAGCTCTGGGGATTAGCAGTAGAATCTAGAAGAAACAATTTGACTTAGTCTTTGATTTGACTGTGACCTACCTAGCTAGTAATGGGAAGCCACTACCATGTAGCAGCTTCAGTGGCCTCTGTGAAATTCACTGCTGGTATCTGTCCAGTTCCTAATGAACAAATTTCCTTTTTTAAACAAAATCACTTGTACTTACTGTTGCCTTCATTGACAACCTCAGTAAAAAAGCCAAGAATCAAATGGATATGAAAAAATGTTCTGTCAGATCAAATATGATGTGAATTTGTGGGCTGTTTTAGAAAGATTTATACTTTCTCTGCCGTCAGTTTGGCATTTTTATGAGCCCTAAATTGTACATGTTTGGTTTTTTTAATTTGTTTTGGTTTTTTTTTAATTAAACATTTTTCTCCAACCTTCCCTTCACATTCATGAAGCAATAAAATTTTCAAATGCCTGAGAAAGGCATCACTGAAAAACATAAAATGCATCAGATGTGGAGCTATGATTGATACCAGCTGACAGTAAGTGGGGAAACTACAGTGGGCCAACTAATTTATGCAAGAAAGTGTTGAATTTACAATTCTTTTTTTCATTTGTTAAGGTAGAAGCAACATTGTGAAGCAATTTTTCATTGCTCGTGGTAGATTTTATCTCATATGCTAGCGTAGGAGGTTACTTGAATTTTATGTTACAATAGTTCCATTTTTAAGCCCCTGTCGGTTTTTAAAATGGCTTGTAAAAGGAATTTAAAAGAGTAGAACTACTTCTGCCAGGGCTGGGAGGTCAAATTCAGCTCACTGAGGCAGCAGGATTTTCCACTGCTGGAGAATGGAGGAAGATTGACAGGACTTGGGTGTCGTAGCAGGTATAAAGCTGAATATAACTGTAGAAGTTGGAGGAATAGAAAAGACAGAAGAAGGGATGGAATTAATTAGACAGCTGATTGAAGCTGTCAGATGAATAATATGGGCATTTGCCAAGGCCATTTTCCCAGTTAGGGAAGTTAGGATCTCCCTTCTTGGACTATAGAAAAGAAGTGTTCCAGCCTGAATAGATGGGCTTGACTCCCGGCATTTGCAGGCAGAGGGGAAACTCTTTGCTGTGCCACAGCAAAGCGAGCACAACATTGATGGGAAGAGAGAAAAATGCATCCATGCTGGGAAAGCTGTAAGCTCTATTTATGGAGCAATGGGGAGTTAGTGGCAGCCGCGGGGAGCAGGGAGCAGAAGCCGTGCTACTTAACTGAAATGAATGCTCACAGTGGACCATTGGATCAGCAGGGGGGAGATCAATAGTACTCCTAGTTTTCCAAGTGGTTGCCTGCTTGTGCCAGCAGGGAGCAGGAGTGACATTACTCAAGTCTTTGGGTGCTTCTTGTTACTTTCATCTGAATTAAGACATCTGCATCATAGTCATGGAATCATAGAATAGTTTGGGTTGTAAGGGACCTTAAAGATCATCTAGTTCCAACCCTCCTGCCATAGGCAGGGACACGTCCCACTAGTTCAAGTTGCTCAATGCCTTGTCCAGCCTGGCCTTAAACAGCTCCAGAGAGGGGAAATCCACAACCTCTCTGGGCAATGCATTCCACCCTCACAGGAAAATATTTCTTTCTTATCTCCAGCCTAAATCTCCCATCTTCCAATTTGCATCCATTACTTTTAGTCTTGCTATCCTGGACACTATTAAAAAGTCTCAGGAGTAAAGAGTAAAAAGCAATGGGAAATTATACTTTTGTAACACTGGAACATCTTTGTGTTAGCACAAAGCTTGTTTAGCTTCTGTGGACTTTGGGTCAAACTTATGGTTTCATGTGGAACTGAGGCAAGTTTGATTGGAATGTAAATGAGCAGCTCTGAAGCAGAAGAGCCCTAAACTAAGAAAGCAGGAGGCTCATGCTAACAATTTGTCCCTATATTTCCTTCATGGAGACCTTACAAAAACAGAGTGACTTTTTTCTTCTATCCAGCCTAAATCAACCCTCTTCCAATTTGCATCCATTAGTCCTAGTCCTGCCATACTGTACCCTACAAAAAAGTCCTACCCGAGCCTTTCTGTAGCCCCCTCCAGGTACTGAGGACCTACTCTGAGGTTCCCCCTGAGCTTTCTCTTCTCCAGGAAGGTGCTCTAGCCCTCTTATCATCTTTGTGGCCCTCCTCTGGACCCACTCCAACAGATCAATGTCCTTCTTATGTTGAGGGAGAATTGAACAGTTAGTTTCCCTTTGTGACAAGGCCCATTGGGCAGATGCATTTAGCTATTTCTAACACGTAATATTTTTATGAAATGGGGATACAAAATTTACTTGCCTGAAATGTGTGTTAATCCATGTCTGTTTACCAAATGTGAGATTCCTGTCATCTAAACTTCACCACACAGCCTAGAATTTCTTTACTAGTCACTAGAGTGAGAAAAGCACCTGCAGAGGACAAAGCATCTAAAGGGAGTGATGAATAACTAAAAGCTAAATAAGGAGACTGCTGCTAGGGTACAGCATCAGTTTGTGTATTTTCAGTGTCAACTGTTAGTGATGGGAGACCATCTGGAGAGAGTCCATAGCTCAGTATAATGTGGACTGCTATGGCTATATCTGCTAATATATGCCCAAAAGGAGATAACCCAGTGAACGTTGTGTTTTCCAAATGTAAGAGATTTGGTCTGTTGGCCATGGCCATGGCAGAAGATGGCTGTGGTTTCTTCAGATATGCAGAAACAGCCTTGTGAAGGGAGCTTCAAGCCTGCAAATGTATGCACAGTTGATCCTAGTTCAGCAAAGCACTTTACCATATGCCTACCTTTAAATTTCAGGCATGTTAACAGCCCTTGAAGTCAGTGGAGCCACTGATCTGCTCAAGCATAAACCTGTGCCTATGTTTTACAGGCTCAGGTCTGAACCCAGTTCCTCCCCATCAATCTCTTGCTTTATTTCCTCAGAGGGCTTGGAAACCACAAGATCTCTCTTCTAACTAGTACTATGCTAATAATTTAACATAATAATATTATTCCATATAATACTATAATATTTCAACTTTTTTCTTTATGCAAATTATTTACTTTCCATCTTTGATATACCAGGACCTGAAAGGGCTAAAGGACAAGGCACTGGGCAGCCTGATCTAGTGGGAGGTGTTCCTGCCTATGGCAGGGGGCTTGGAACTCGATTATCTTTAAGGTCCATTCCAACCCAAACTATTTTATGATTCTATTATTCTATAAAGCTGGGCTGGGACTATTTGCCATGGCATGGAACAATAGGATGAGGGGAAGTGGTTTGAAACTAGAGCAGGGTAGGTTTAGGCTAGACATTAGGAGAAAGTTCTTCTCTATGAGAGCAGTGAAGCACTGAAACAGGCTGCCCAGAGAGGTGGCGGAGGTCCCATCCCTGGAGATGTTCAAGGCTAGGCTTGCTGAGACTCTGAGCAACCTGATCTAGTGCAGAATGTCCCTGTTCTCTTCAGGGGACTGGGCTAGATGACCCTTGAAGGTCCCTTCCCAACCCTATGATTCTATGTGGGCGTGAGTGTCCTGTTTGATGTAAGTTACTTTGCTTCTATTCTTGGTGTCATTGCTAGACAATGGTCATCATTTGGATCTGCTGGATATTCTTTCTGTTTCCTACACTTTTTTCATCAAAAATCATATGTCCTTCATACACCTGTTTGAAACAGCTTTTTCTCAAAATTATCTTTAAGTGATGAGATTAGGAGAAGTGCTTCCACAATGGCCTTGCTGTGTTCATTTTTATCTGTGAAGACTTTACAGAAACATGCTGCTGAAGAGAAACAAAATACAGCTGAATGAACTGGGCAAATCAGAGGGCAGAGGTCTTCCTGGACATTGCCTCTTTCTGCTGGGTTGTGCAGAGTGGGATTTGTTGAAGCACAGTCACAGATGGAAGGCAAACAGCTCTTGGGCCAGAGAAGTGCCAGCAAAGTGTGCCAGTGAAGAGAGCATAGACAAGGGAGGGCAAGAACTTGAGTTCTGTGGACTATTTGTGCACTTAGTTTAGTATAGAAAAATAATCATAGGGTTGGAATGGATCTTCAAAGGCCACCTTGTCCAATTAGACCAATCCCCCTACAGTGAGCAGGGACATCCTGCACTAGCTCAGGTTGCTCAGAGCCTTGGATATCTTCAGGGATGGGGCTTCCACCACCAATCTGGGAATCTGCAGGATAGAAACCTTGAAATCTCGGTTTTTCTTCCTTCTGGTGAGGTTTCTTATCACCAAGCGGAGATCACAGCTCCTTCCTTTCCCAGCTCATAATCCACTGTGAAACCAAAGTGGAGGAACTTGGTAGAAAGGGCAGGGAGTCCCACTGCCACCATTCCACATTTATCTTTATCCCGGTGGACTGTGAGAAGGTAGGAGCAACACTTTCCTTTGGTTTGCAATCAACACTAGACAGATATCCCCAGATGGGTATCCCACCTTGGGTTAAGTGCTGTGAATACTGAGCAGTTGCTTGAAAGTGCACACCCTTCAAAATGCCCTGCTGTGAAAATGAAGAAGGCTGCTGCATTTTTTGCTGAACTTGGTGATTTTTATTAGGAAATGTGAGTCCATCTGCTCTACCTGTGGTGTTTTTGGTGCTCAGTTTTTTGCTAACAGGGACCATGTGCTCATGCTCCGTTTTGATGCTTCCCTTCTCCTTGATTCTTTCTGGTCTGTGCATCCTCCTTGCCTCACACACCCAGGCAAACACAGCCTTGGTAGTTGTCTTCACCCCATCTGCCTGCTGGCAACTCCCCCAAGAACTACACAGTTTGGTTTCTGGTTTAACCTACACAATGGCCTCCCTCAGGATCACACCCCAGTAGTTTCAGCTGTCTGATGATGTCAAGATGTTTGGTGGTTCTTAGGTTCTTGCAACTCCCTTAAATGCATGGCAATCACATCTTACAATTGCAAAGTGGGCATAACTCCAATGATTGACCTGGGTGTGTGTCTGAGTTGGGAAAGCATCAAACTCATAATCTGAGGGTCAAGGGTTCAAGTCCCTGTCCAGGTATGAGGCTTGTCAGAGTCGAGCTGATGGTTGGACTCTATGATCTGAAAGGTCCTTTCCAACCTAGATGAAGAAATTATGACTGGAAATTTTCAAACCCTAAAAAATTATTCTGTTTCCAAAAACCAAGCATACTTTAAAATGCTTGTGTAAGCAAGCAAGACATTTTCCAATTGTTTTGTTATTTTCTATGCTGTGTTTAAAGACATTGACACGTTGACACTCCAGAGCATAAGTTTACACAGACACCAGCTCACAGGCACACACAAAGGTCTGCAGAAGAGATTTGAAAAGTTTCTCTGTGCAATAAAAAAGAAAGTCCCAGTTGAAAGGGCCCAGAGTGAAAGCTGAGCTCCCAAAAGAATTAGACTAAAAAAGATAACACCCTCAGGCATCTGTATGTCTCAGCATTTAAATTATATCCCTTGAAGTATCAGTTTGGACTTTGTGCCAAGAAATGTTTGAAGAGCTTTTTCATGCATATACCCAATAGAAGACCAATCTGTTGAAATGAAATGTGTCTCTAATCATTTGTTATAAACATAATATGGCTTTACTTTCTTATGTAACCTTGAATCATCTTGGTCTTTTAATGAGGATTTTGGATTGTTGCTAATGCTTTACAATTTCATGGAATTATATTCTCTTGGTGTAATGCTATGGAAAGAATGTGCACTAGAATTTAACTTTCCACTTACTTAAATGGATAAAATGATTTAAAGGATTCTTTATAAAGCAGGGTTTTTTTTTCCTCTAAGGCTTGATCTTGTTTGTAGAGATGTTACATTCAAATTACTACAGTGGTGATAAAACTTTTTAGCAGTCTGAGTCAATTGATGCTCTTATATTGTTTTCCTTCTTCAATTATAGTCTTAATTTTTTTTTCCTTTTTTAGGATTAGTGATTACATGGATCTGACCCCTGTAGATATCGTAGGAAAGAGATGTTACCACTTCATTCATGCTGAAGATGTGGAAGGCATCAGACACAGTCACTTAGACTGTAAGTACTTCCATTTTTGTCAAAATAATCTGATGTAACACTTGATTCTTCCTGAGCTATTATTTATATCCCACAACTGCCATCTTCATCTTGCACCTGCCTTTTTCGTCATAGGGTTTCACAGAGGGTGACTCAAATATAACTTTTTGTGTAGTGTATTTTTAAATCTTTTTCTAGACACATAAGATTTACTGTAAGATTACTGTATGTGCTGTGAATTATTTTACTTATTCAAAGATACATTGCTTAGGTGAGAAACTCCCTCCCTACCATGGAAAATTAGCGCCTTTCTTTGTTTTGGTTTTGGTTTATTTCTGAGTCATAATGTGGAAATCACAAACGGCAGCATGGGGGGACTTCACCAACACAGAGCCAAGCTACAGCTCTGCCATTGTTTGAACCACCCTGTGTATTAACATTGAAATGACCCCATCCCTGTATTATCTAAGTCTTTACAGTGAGGGTGGTGAGACACTGGAACAGGTTGCCCAGAGAGGCTGTGGATGCCCCCTCTATGGAGGTGTTTAAGGCCAGGCTGGATGAGGCACTGAGCAACCTGGTCTAGTGGGAGGCGTCCCTGCCTATGGCAGGGGATTTGTAACCAGATGATCTTTAAGGTCCCTTCCAACACATCCAAGTCCCTATGATGTGCACACAGGTCAGGACAAGGATAATACAAGTACAAAAATGTTCCAAGAAACAAACCTTTCCAGAGAGGATGTAGATATGCCTGTGCAGGGGGACTGGGGGGAAGGAAGGGAGGTTGAGCTTGATTCCTGTAATTAAACTCTTTGTGTTCCTCTTATTAAAAGCCATAGGGCCTAATTCTTTTCTTGTTGAGATCTGTTGACTTCAGTGATGTTACTCCTGATTTACCCTGGTGCGAAAAGAGACTTAGACCCCTAATCTCTAATTTATCTGTGCCTGCAGTGAAGCCAGATAATTCTTTGGAAGTTTCAGTGACTGACTGCGTTTATGATTGATGTGCATGCTTTTCTTAATGTGAAAGACTATCTGCAAGCTGCTGCTTAATTTCAGAGCCCCACATTTGAATAACTCTGCTCCCTGGCACCAAGTCCTGCTAATGTTTCTTAGTGAAAGCACAGCAACCCAAATACAGCCACGTTTAATTAGCTTTTACAAAACCTTGCAACTACAATGGAAAGCAGCATAAATCTTCCAGCTGAAAGTACTTTGCCTGATCTGATAGGAGGATAACTCTAACTGGAAAACAGGGACAGCTTCTATGATTATATTTGGCATAGAATCATAGAATGGTTTGGGTTGGAAGGAACCTTAAAGATCATCTAGTCCCAAACCCCTTCCATGGGCAGGGACAACTCCCACTAGACCAGGTTGCTCTATGCAGTTTACTTATAGTTGTTAAACACCTACATATAATGGAAATCTGCATCCTATTCCAGTGTGTCACCACTCTCACAATGAAGAACTTCTTTCTTATCTCCAGCCTGAATCTCCCCTTTTCCAATTTGCATCCATTACTCCTCGTCCTGCCATCCTATATCCTATTAAAAAAATAGAAAACAGCATCAAGTTCTGTAAAGCTTCCAAATAGTCCCTGAAGCTTGTTGAAGGTAAAGTATAGAATAATAGAATCATAGAACAGTTTGGGTTGGAAGGGACCTTAAAGATCATCGAGTTCCAACCCCCCTGCCAAGTATGATTTCCTAAGAAGGTCAGTTTAGATATTTTTGTCGTGGTAAAATTAAAATCAACTGTCCAAAATAATAAACAAAGGGAATTTGCATAATTTAGATTTTGAATGTTAAATATCCAGGATATGTGTCAGTTGTTCAGATGCAAAGGAACAAATTCAAAAAGCTTCTTGATGCTCTTGAAACTGGAAGTCAAAAATGACAAGTTGTGCTTCCACAGCATTATCTGACCAAGGAAATAAAATAAATTTATGAGTCAGACTTAACATATCACCTGTCAGAGATGAACATCCCATTTGAAAAAGACCTTCATCTTCTGAATGACCACTTCTCTCTGAAATAGAGGATGCTTTATGAAACATTCATCTTCAGAAAACTTAGACCCGTGCAGGCACTGTGAGTGCAGTGTGTGATCTAGAGTAAAAGCACCAGGCTAGGGCTCTGTAGACAGCTGTGTCTTCACAGAATGTCAGGGATTGGAAGGGACCTGGAGAGATCATCTAGTCCTGTCCCTCTGCTGGAGCAGGAACACCCAGATCAGGTCACACAGGAAGGAATCCAGGTGGGGTTTGAATGTCTCCAGGGATGGAGACCCCACAAACTCTCTAAGCAACCTGTGCCACTGTTCTGTCACACTCACTGCGACAAAGCACCCAGCACAGTAGGGTTCCTAATTGGCTGTGTGGCAATAGCATAGTTAGTCTTGCTAGGCTTTTTTAAATTATTCTTTTCAATAGATGTGGCTGGATACATTTTTTTACATCTAGTTCTTCTCTTGGCCTGTAGGAAAAAGACATTCACAGAACCATTCTGGTTGGAAGAGACTCTGGAACAACATCTAGTTACACTTCATGCTCAAAGCAGAATCCACCCTAATTCAAAGCAAATCGTTTACCCCTTTGTCTAGTTGATCTTGAAAGCCTTTAAAGTCAGACTTTCCACATAGGATCATAGAAAGGTTTGGGTTGGAAGGGACTTTAAAGGTCATCCAGTCACAACCCCCCTGCCATGGGCAGGGACACCTCCCACTAGATCAGGTTGCTCAGTGTCTCATCCAGCCTGGCCTTAAACACCGCCAGGGAGGGGGCATCCACAACCTCTCTGGGAAACCTGTTCCAGTGTCTCATCACCGTAAAGAACTTCTTTCTTATATCCAGCCTGGATCTTCCCTCTTCCAATTTGGATACATTACTCCTAATCCTGCTATCCCTATTAAAAAGTCCTACCCCAGCCTTTCTTTAGCTCCCTTCAGGTACTGAGAAGCTGCTCTGAAGTACCCCCTGCTCCTTCTCCAGGCTGAACAAACCCAACTCCTTCAGCCTGGCCTCATAAGGGAGGTACTCCAGCCCTCTCATCATCTTCATGGTCCTCCTCTGGAACCAATCCAACAGCTCAAGTAATTTTTTTCAAGGCTGACTAAGTCTGGTCCTGCAACGTCTTCCTAACAGAGAAGGTGCTCCATCCAGCTCCTGACCATCTTGACCGTTCTCTGTTAAGTTCACTGATATTTATGAATACACTTCCTTTGCTGAAAGCCTAAAATTAGATTCAACATGCAATCTAAACAGTGAAGAGTGAAGGGGAATAATGACTTTCTGAGATCGACTGGCTCTGTACTGAGCACGCTGAAGATTTCTACTTAGCATACTGGCCACCAGGACACCCATGTCCTTTCCACAAAGCACCAATCCAGCCAGTCTGTCCACAGCCTGTACCACTGCAAGGAGTCAGTCCATCCAAGTACAGGACTTTGCATTTGTCTTGTTGTGTTCTTCATGTTCTTGCTCTGGATGAAAGATGTTCAAGTTTAGATTAGTCTGGAAATAGCTTAGGAAGAATGTGCCCCGTCTCTGGAGGTGTTTAAGGCCAGGCTGGATGAGGCACTGAGCAACTTCATCAAGTGGGAGGTGTCCCTGCCCATGGTAGGAAGGTTGGAACTAAATGAACTTTAAGGTCCCTTCCAACCCAAACCATTCTATGATTATAAGTACCTGCAGAAGTAATTCATACCCCTGCTCAGAGAGAAACTTGACTTTTCTCACATCTGGAGAAAAAAAAAAAAGACATTGTGAAAAAACAGGAGAAAGAAATCACAACTCTCCAGAGCACCTAAAAGCTCCTAGAAAATCAATTTGAAAACCAAAATAGAAAGATAGAAACCTCCCAAAAAACCTCCAGGTTTAGTTAAAATTAGAGCTAAACTTCAAGAACTTGTGGACTAGGTGGAGAAGGTAAAAATCAGAAGAATTGCAGTAACCCAACATTAGCAATTCAAGACATTTTCCAGCACAACATAGGAAATAATTGCTTCAGAATACAATGAAAAAAAAAAACCAAAACCAATATCATGCAATTTTTTTAAGAACTGAAAGCTAAAGTAATGGTTAGAAAGCTCTATTGAAAAGTAAGAGCAGGGCTTGGGAAAGCAGCAAGCTGAAAAGGTTGTGTTTGATGGAAGACTGCAGATTGCATCTAAAAATCTTGCTTGATTTTCACAGGAGAGAAAATAATTTTTAAAGATTAAAACAGGAGATATCTGAAATTCCAGTGATAGATCTAAAGGCAAAAAGAAACACAAATAATATTGCTTCTCTGCTTCATTCACTGACAATATTTGAGGAAAAAAAAAAAGACCAACCAAAAAAAAAACCCCAAAAAAGTAAGACCTGTACATCTTGCCTTCTCATCCAGGTTACTCAAAGACATTAAAGAGGAAAGCAAGCAAAGAAGAAAACGTTGCACAAAATCACACAAAAAAAATGAAGAGATCTGTTGATGGCTTCTGATCATAGCAGCCCATTAGGAACTATGAAACCAGGACCTTGTTAATGCTGTATCAGATTAAAAAAAAAAAAAGACAAAAGTAGTTTCAGGAATGCAACAATAACAAATATAATTGTGAGAAGGTCTGCAGGGCTGTAGCAGTGACAGCAATTTTTTGTGAGGGAACTGCTGTCCTAATGAAAGGTCAGTTACAGTCAATGGAAAAGGTTTCATCAGCTTCAATGGAAGTGGGAACTATGCCCTAAGACAGCAAATTTATATGGACTAAAATTCTGAGCCCAGTGAAATGCACATCAAAAAATCCATTGTCATTTGATAGTGCTTTTTGGTTGCAGAAGTTTGGAAAACTTCTTATTTGTTAATCTTTGCTGTGATCAAATTATTGATAGAATCCTGACAGATGTCACCATCTCTTTCAATAGGGATTATATCGACACATATCATAAAGAGATCTATAACATCATTTTTTATTTAAGAGGTACTTTTCTTGCTAAGAATCATAGAATGGTTTGGGTTGGAAGGGACCTTAAAGATCATCTAGTTCCAACCCCCCTGCCATGGGTAGGGACACCTGCCACTAGACCAGGTTGCTCTGTGCCTTGTCCAGACTGGCCTTAAACACCTCCAGGGAGGGAGCAAATGGATGCCAATGTCAATTGTCAGTGTCAATGGATGTCATACATCTTCCATTCAATTGAAAAAAAATTAAAAATCATCAAAGAACATCTGGTATTTGATGTTATACTTCAGTGAAGGTCATGAGAAGAGCAGCAAGGAAGGACAGAACTCAAGACCACTGAAAACAGCCATGAATACACTTTTGGACAAGCATAGGAAAACTTGCCACCATTTGAAAATTAATATGGTGCTAGAGCATTGTCACAGCTATATATTGATATATAATATGTGCTTTTTCATTTTGGAATCCTAATTGAGGTCTAAATTCAGCAATCTAACACTGACAAAAGAAGATACTTGTTGTCCTCAGCTTAGAAAATATCATCCTGTTTCTTCAGGATTTGATTTACGGTGACAAGAAATACAATTCCTCAGGAACAGTGAGCCAGGGCAGTTCATTTCCCATAAAGCAAAGGTCTCTGATGAGTATGTTTGGTAGCACTCCCTCTGTTCTACTTTATCTGCTTTCCAGTGGTTAGAATAATCCAGTCTTTCTGAAAATAAACTATTCCACATTCACCTTTTTCATGGCTCCCCTATTTTTCAAGGGATATTGCCCCCTCAGTCTGCTTTTAAATCAGTTATATATTCAGGCTTCCTTGTATGTGTGCTCAGTAGAAAAATTCCATTGTTGTACAAAATATTGCTTAGTGGTTTAGCCTACCAGCTGTAGTTGAACTAACCCTTTTAACTTATGCACATCAGTTATAATTTTTTATTCTCTTAATAACCTCAAACGCCTGACAAACAAATAGAAGGAGTTGATAATTTCTAACAGTAAAATACACTTCACATATTTTGCTATCATGCTGTGGAATAACTCTGCAATGTCAAGTAGCACACAATTAGTAAAACTGTAGGGGGAAAAAAAGAAGTGTTTTGATCCTGAGGAATTTTTATCCTAATCAGATCGAAATTTCAGTGCTCTTGTAGAGCTTAATATCTTCAATCACCAAAAAAAAAAAAAAAATCAATGTCAGGTATTGCATTCTGGGATTGAAACAAAATGCTAAAATATACAAATGAATCTCATGTTTGTACAAGTTTATTATCATCACTAAAACCCCAGATTGATTCTAAATTAAGCTGATAGAATGTCTGGTGTTTAGCTAATTCCTAAACCAAGCCTTCTGGCATCCTGATGGTAGTCTAGTGTACCTTGTTCTCAAAGTGGGGCAGAAGTGTTGATCTTATCACCTGTACAATCATCCTTTTTCTCCATCCTATGGGCTGTCTTTCCATCATTTGGGCTGGTGACAGTGGTGATAGAGCAGGATGAGGGAACAGGAGATAAGGTCTGAGGGTGACAGAACACACAGGCATCACAGAGAGGTTGTGGAGTCTCCTATGGAGACATTCAAAACCCATCTGGGTGAGTTCCTACATGACCTGGTCTAAGTGTCCTGCTCTGGCAGTGGGATTGGACTAGATGATGTCTTGAGGTCCCTTCCAATCCCTGATATTCTGTGATATCCCACAAATTAAACCACACTTAAAGGGATCCTGTCTCTTGAAACACACCATCTTTAACCTATGAAATTCAAAGAGAAAACTAATCTTGCTGCCAGTCTGCTTCTGTGAAACTTCTGTCCCTTCTATTTGTGGGAGGCACACTTGTACATAGTCTACTGACACATTTGGCATGGAAAGGGTTATGTTCTAAAGCCATTAATCTTATATAGATTGAAATATGATGGACGTTGATGTTAGCAGAGGAATGTAGGACAGGCTTAAGTTTCTTCAGCAAGCAGGGCCAAATTTCTCCTCTGATGTTGTCTTCTAGTAGCTGAGGGGAAAATTTGGATCTGAGATTTCATTTTCCCCTCCAGTTTGAACAGAGAGAGTTCATTAATGATAATGGAAGCTCTGTCTGAAGCTGGTGTTCAAAGCAGGCTTGGGTTTCTGAATGACCAATTCAATATCAGCAGAAGGAAATCACTTGATGGCAGGATTGAAGTTTGAAGAGTCATGCAGAGGCAGACAAGTAATGAGGGAACAGAAAAGTTATGAAAGAGAGAAGAAAACCTAGAAAATCTTAGGTGGACAAATCAAATGTTCATTTTTTCAGTCCAGTTTATCATGAAAATAAACTCATTTAGTTATTCACTTCATTTTTATCTATAGAAACAACAGAAAAGTTTTCTGTTACACATCCTGTAGGCTTGCATGGCTTCCATCTAGCAATGCATTGAATTATATATATATATTATAATTCTGTCATTACATATGATCAATAGATACATAATATTTTAAAATAAACACCCTACCTAGAGGTAAATATTCTTGTGAATAGTTATTGTTGAGCATAATTATAAAATTATAATTTAAAATGACAATGTTATAACCATTGTGTAAAGGAGAGGGTTTCTTTTGTTTAAGTAGAAGATGATTTGTGCTCAGTGCTGGGAAATTCTCTTCTTTTTTTTCTGTTTTGGCTGGGTTTTAAGAATTTTGTGCTGCTGCTGGGAAATGGCATCATATAATCTGATAACATAGAGTTGATTTTAAACAAAACAGTGGTTCTTATCTGAGACAATCTGGAATCAAATGAAGGCAGAACCTCTAGCAGAGGCTAGGAATTCTCAGAGCCCTGGAGTAACACTGTCCCGGACTTAGGACACATTAAAAAATCCATAATTTCTTTTCCAAACTATTTTCACTATTTGAATTACTTTTCTTCCCTAACTGGACCTGTAGCATGCAAGATTTTTTCACTGCATTTGGCAAGTGATGACCTTGACCTGCACGTTCGATCCTTTATATGAATCCATATTTTTCTAACAGTTTGCCTCAGACCACATTTAAGATTTGCTTTTCTGCAAAGAGAGGCAGGAAAAAATATTGCATAGGTTTTCAAGATTCTTAAGCTTTCTAGTTATTCTAAATGGTTGATTAAGACATTTCCTTTTTTCCCCTACAAGGTTGTTGATCCTTATTTTTGCCTAATTTTTCAGGTATTCATGTGTGTAACATCCCTGCACTGGAAAATTAAACAGTATTCCATGTTACAGAAGTAAGCAACAAATCAGTTGCTACACTTAGCATCTTTAGAGTGACTGGATATGCTTAAAAGAATTATCCCAGGTGAATGAAGAAGTTAGATGGGAGTTTGAGTAGCAGGGAGATAGTTTTCTTTCATGAATCTGACCTGCTTGACTTTGGAAAAGATTAATTTAGATTTTAAAAGCCAGAAGTTATTGCCATCTGATACTCATATCATGATAGCAGCCATGTCTCAATTGGTATCACTGACAGAACACACTGTATCCTAAAAAGATCTTCTCTGTCCAGCTCTCAGGGCTTTCTCCTGCTGCATGATGTGAATGAAATGCAGTTTTCACAGAACCAGTGTTTTTCTAAATGATAATGATTCCATTTTTCTTAAGAGGACTCTGTTGAGATGCACTAAATCCCTTAGTAGCTGCCTGCTGTGAGGGGAGGTAGAGCAACATGACCAGTGGAGAGTTTTGTGATGGGAAGGTTGTCTTCTTCCCCAGGCTATCTGCTGTGGAGGCCAAACTTCTAGACTGGTTAGTAGACAACATTGTCCTGGCTTACCTCCTCTCCTCCTCACCCCACTGTGGTGTGAATTCAAAGCTAAAGTGTTTGTGAAGAATTATACAGATGGCATAGGTTTGTTCACACAAAATGTCTATGGGTCACCTTTTGTCTAGCTGATAATTCTGTTTATGTAACAAACACCATTTGACAGTGCCAAATATTGCTCAGTACATTCTTTTCATTGCTAAAATCCAATTTGTGGATCCCCACTATTTAAAACCCCTAAGTCACTAATTGCAAAATCTATAGAGAAGACCTTAAAACATCAAAGGCTTACTTGATCCTGGGAGCTGTTATAAATGAATGTTATAAATGAAAAACTCTGCTACAACCAAATAAGTCACTTAATGCACTCTTTCTGGCTGTGATGCTATTTTTCCTGTGGGTTTTGAAAATGACCTTCCTGTAAGCATCAAGGACTGTAACTTTTCAGATAAAGAAACTTGTTCTTGTTTCAAGTCTATGCCAGGTTCATTCCCCTATAGCCCGCAGTTTTCAAAAGCAGAAGAAAAAGTAATCCAGAATTAAAAAAAAAATATATATAAAAAAAACCCCTCCTCTGTTTCCAGAATGAAGTTACCCTGTCAGCTTGCCTTGGGCCTTAGGTGGAGAAGTAGAGATTAAAGAGTCAGTATTCCTTTTCATGTTTCGTCTGCCAGATTCGTGAATGTAGAAAGAGTACTTGTGACTGCAGCTAAGTATCCCCACTATGGTATTAAGTATGGCATTTTTATCCTCCTGCAGCAAATGAAAAATATTCTTATATGGTTTATCACCGGGGGAATTGGGTATCAATACGAGGCAGTCATTGATAAAGGTATTTCAAGGAGAAGGGTGAATAGCACAGCAGATGTAACCTCGATATTTTCAGCAATTATAAAGAGGCTCTTTGTGAGGCTTGTGTGAATATGTAAGATGATCTCATCATTTCCTATTTACTCAATACTTACCTGAATACGCAATATAGTGTAGCTTTTAAATGCATATGCACATGAGTAAAATGTCCTTTTGTGAGAGACTTTGCTAAAAGACTGCTTTTGATACGCAATTTCTTCATCTTCTCTTCAAACTGAATTAAGCTACTTCCTTCTTTTAAAACACAACTCACTATTTAGAAGCTTTGGCTTTGATTTCTCAGAACAGCCTTACAGGAAGAAACTCTGTTCTTTTTCTTTTTGTAGCCATATTTCTGAAGACAAACTTGTACTGATTTATTTTGATTTTCTAACAGAAATAGGTTTCTGCAAAGAACACTGGCTGTTTCTTCTTCTCCCCCCTCTTCCCCTCCACTGCTACAAGAATATTGCTGTGTGCAAAGCTACCACAGAAAACTGAAATCCCTCTGTTGGGAACTGTGTACCTAGCAATATATTCATACTTTGAGAAATAAGGAAGATTTCTTTTAGATAGATAGATATAGATATAGATATAATTACATTTCGTCAAATTTTGGTCAAGTCTAGCATCCACCTTTTCAGGGAATGTATCTGTACAACTGAAGTTCACCAGTTTTAAAACATTAACCCTCAGCTGTTCTCTTTGATTAAACTATGTAGATAGATAGATAGATAGATAGATAGATAGATAGATGCACACATATATATACATACACACACATATACATGTATCTGTGCAGGGAATAGATCTGTGGAGCTAATGTGAATTTCAAAAGTTTTTAGGCATTAGCCTCAGTTATTCCCTTTAATTAAACTAAATAGATGCATATATACACACATACACACATATATATCTATCTGTGCAGGGATTATATCTAATATATAGCTAAAGTTCACCAATTTTTAAACATTACCTCCCATTTATTCTCTTTCATTAAACAGTATATATATATATGTACAAATATGTATTGTTTTATATGTAGGTGTGTTTGTTTATATAATTATATTTGTCATTCTATTCTTAATATTTAAGATTTGTTTCATTCTCCTGCTCACAGTTAGACTCACTGTATAGACTGTTCCTGAGGGCTGTTAAGCTGAAATCCAGAGTTAGAAATATCTCTGTATTTTCACACAACCAGGATTAGCAACAAGGTCTTATTATTTTTCCCTCTTTCTTTTCAAATATAACTCCCTTTGACATTTTGGAGACATGGGTTGGTTGGCAGAAGAACCCAAACCTGGGAGAGAACTCATCTCTGCTGCTGTTTTTTAGAAATAATGTGGAAACAGCCAGTCCTGCATAATCCTGTGTAATTTCAGTCACATCCTGCATCCCACCCACGGGGTCACAAGTTCCACCTTTACCCATGGATGCTCCAGGCTGGATACTTCATGCACAACTCAAAAAAGAAATTTAAAACTCTTGTGTTTCTCAGTGCACAAAACCAGAGAGCTGTGCCCTCACCCTCAGAAAACTTTTTGCCTTCAGTGCAGTCTGAATAAGTTTATTCTGTGGTCCCCAGGGCATTGCTTTTTCAGAAGTTTGTGCTAAACTGAAACTTATGATCTGTTGTACGTAACAAAAGATAACTTCACAAGTAGAGCTTAGGGTGGGCTGGTGCTTTACTTTCACCTTTTCTCAAATTCAGTAATTAGAATCATAGAATGGTTTGCATTGGAAGGGACCTTAAAGACCATCTAGTTGCAACCCCCCTGCCAAGGGGGTCTCTCACTAGACCAGGTTGCTCAGTGCCTCATCCAACCTGGCCTCAAACACCTCCAGGGAGGAGGCATCCACAACCTCTCTGGGAAACCTGTTTCAGTGTCTCTCGACCCTCACAGTAAAGAACTTTCTAATCTCCATCCTCAATCACCCCACTCCCAATTTACATCCATTATTCCTAGTCCTGCCATCCTGGACCCTATTAAAGAGTCCTACCCCAGCCTTTCTGTAGCCCCCTTCAGGGATTGATAAGCTAGTACAAGGTGCGCTCTGAGACTTCTCCAGGCTGAACAACCCCAACTCCTTCAGCCTGTCCTCATAAGGGAGGTGCTCCAGCTCTCTGGTTAGGCTGGATGAGGCATTGAGAAACCTGATCTAGTGGGAGGTGTCCCTGCCCATAGCAGGGGGGTTTGGAACTAGATGATGTTTAAGGTCCCTTCTAACCCAAACCACTCTATGATTCTATGATTCTATTATTTTACTAGTCTCTGCACATATGTGTGGGTACTGAAGTTTCCAGAACCAATATATATTACCCCAGACCTCCAGCCACATTAGTTTCACTCTTAGCCTTAAGCAGACTATTTCGAATGTCCTTTTTTACTGAAATGGAGAAATTTACCACGATCAAAACTTGCAGTGGTATTTTTACTTCCTTTATTCTTCCCAACTGATAAAAAGTTCATCTAATTTATGTGAGGTTGTTTTCTGAAGTGGCATACACCATTGGTTTGACAGAAATGCTGGATTGTTCATGTTCTGTCTTTATTCTGATGCATAATGAGGTTTTAAACTCAAAGCAGACTCTTTAGAGCTTAAAATGCAGAAGTAAAAATTTACTGAATCTCACACATCTATGCTAGAAACAAGCCTAGTTAATTGGAGGTTGCTGAAAAAACAGGAGGACCCTGATCACAAATATTTGCTTATACTGCAGCTGAACCCAACTTGCACTTTGTATTTAATTTTATATTGCACATTTTTACTGCATTTTTAAATTCAATTTGAAAAATTAGAGTGGGAACTAGGGCAAGAAAGCATCCGTGTTTGTGTGGCTGCCTTTGTGAATCGTTTTTTGAACTTAGATATCTGTTGTACATGGGTTTAGATATAGATACATTCATAGGTATAATTAGGGGGACAGACATTTGGTTAACTTCAAAGCTCCAAAGTGCCATTTGTCACATTTATGGTTAGAACTTTAACTGCCTTAAATAGTTGTTCTTTTCCAAAGTGACTTTTTTCTCTTTCCTCTAAAAAAAAAATTTAGAAAAAAAAATCAAAAATGTACTTCATGAAACTATTGTATATGAAGCACTTATTAGCCGTAATTAAATGGACAATATGAATTTACTACGTCTTTAGGACTCTGGCTTGTTCTGGTTTAGAGCAAGATGATTAATGCAAATACATATTACTTGAGATAACCATTTAGCAGCTAATTTAGCCAAATTTATTACAGCAGTTAGAGGTTTTTCATTCCAGCAGACGGAGACAAGGACATGACAAAAGCAGGCGGTGTGTGTGAATGCGCACTGCCCTCTAGTGCACACAACTTTATGGGATCACTGGGAAGTGCAGAGCTGATTTAAGGGATCCACTAACAGCAGCGCCCAGATTTTGCATAGTTTAGGTTTGCTTTAAAACCACGCTGCTCCCTTCCACTGAATGAGCGACATTTCAACGTTTCTCCTCACACCAAAACCTCGGGTACAATCCAAATTTGCTTCACCTTGGCTGAAGTATTTCTTGAAACCTCTGTATTTTTCAGCCTGCTTGCTGGGAGCATTTTGTAACACCGTTTTCACCTTACTGATTGGTTTTACTTGTTCCTGTCACCCAGCATGCTCCAAACATTGGAGAGAGCTGTCACTCTTTGGCTCTACCCAAACCATTCTCTGCTTCCCTTTACCCTCTTTCTCAGTCTCAGTTGGTGGATTTATTTTGCTCTGCTGGAAAGTGAATTCTCCCAAGACTTTCCCCCCACTGACCGGTGGAGATTTGGTTCATCTGAGAACTGTAAATTCTGTTTGACAAGATCAAAGAAACAGATGTACAAGTTCAGTGGTTGGTATCGCCTCCAATAAGGAGAAATGATCAAAGCAGCAGGGGTAGAGTATCTTCCCAAACCTTTCAAATATCCAGAATCTCAAAGAGGTCTACCTAGGAGCTATGAATAAATCACATATAAATTTGACTCCTTTCCCCCCTTCTCCTCCCTTTTCTTTTTTTACAGTTTGAGACTGACTGAGTGCACTGGAAATGCCCACACAGTAATAAGCATTCAGAGATTTGTGGTCTTTTTCACTTCTTTTCTTCCACTAGAGTTGCCAAAAGCAGATTAAAATTATACTTTGAAAACTTGCAAAAGGTACAGCTGGGCTTCAGATCCTCCTTGTTGTTTCACTGTCACACTGCACTGAAGCTAAAGAAAGCCAAGCATCTTCTATGGATACATATGGTGTGTTGTAAGGTAATTTTACCACAGTTCTAAAATGCACTTTGTGTTTTGTTTGCCTTTTTTTTTTTTTTTCCTCTTTGGCTAGTGCTGAATAAGGGTCAATGTGTAACCAAGTATTACCGCTGGATGCAGAAGAATGGAGGTTACATCTGGATACAGTCTAGTGCAACCATCGCTGTCAATGCCAAGAATGCAAGTGAGAAGAACATCATCTGGGTCAATTACCTTCTCAGGTAGGTCTTCCAGTAATTTCCCACCCTTGAACTGCTGTCTCTGTTTTTGGTGAGAGCTTTAAGAGAAAAAAAAATACAAAACAAAAAACAAACAATCACCTACTGAAGAAAGCTAAGGAGAGAAACTCATATAGTCTACCTCAAAAACTGCCCCATTTGCTTATGTTTATTGAAACTTATGTCACATCTCAGGAATATTCCCAAATTATTATGCTGCTTTAGTCTTCAAATAAATCCTCCACCCACTGTTTTATTGCTTACCTCCATTGCCCTGAGATCTGCTCAACCTGAGCTCAAAGATAAAAATGACACATGCCAGCTTTCAGTAGTTGGGTTAAAAATTATCTGATGGTGTGAAATGTTGGGTACTGGTTTGTTTGATGATTGAAACTGCATGAAAGCAAACTCCTGGAATGGTACAAAAATGTCTCTCTGAGTGGTGGTTGCTGGTACACTCCAGAGAGGGGAATTTTCTCAGGAGAAAAGCTTTGAACTAATATGTTGCTCCTGTAATCATCAGACAGTATTCACACTGAAAAAAAGGAAAATGGGATTTCAAATAAAAATTGTAATTAAAACTATTTTGAACTATTAGAACTATTTTTAACAGAAACAGCAGTGATACCTTGAATGAAAGCTCTCCCCTGAGAAACTCTCTTTTACCAAGACCCAAGTATTTTTAAAGAACTGGTTTCGAAGCTCAAGGGAAGACCAAGAGCTACTGAGAGACAGTGAATTATAAACCTGACCTTTCTCATCTGAAAATACCTTTCAACACATTCTGTTTAGTGAGAACATTCAATAAGATTGGGGGATTTTCTGTTTCATTCCAGAGCAGAACAAACAAATAAAATTTGAAACCTGGAGACTGTCATGAAATGCAATTGTCATTTTCTGGCCTGTTCTCCTTTCAAGTTGCTTGTCATGGTTTGTTACATTCCCTTTGATGCCATGAGAGTTCAAAGTGATGTCTAGGGGTTAGATTGTGACTTGTTATGCCAAGTCCAGCAAGCCCTGAAGAGATTCTGCCTGCCTGAACTTGCATGTTGAAATACTTTTGCTTCTCCTTTGGTGAAAAGAAAGAAGCAGCCCCTGGCAGGAGAGCACCAAGGAATAGTGTGGGAAACCTTCCCACAGCAGTGGAGCCTTCATTTTGAGCTTGCATGTTGCTTTCCTGCTATGATTGAGCAGAGACATCTCTGAATATATCCTCATCCTGCCACACTTTGTCTCTCTTTGCAAGAGTGATGCAGAATGCAGCATTTCAAGAGGACAGCTTAAGTCTGCCAGTTTTGAACTGAACGCAGAGTTTTGCTGTCCAAACAGGGCTTCAAAATGCCACAAATCATAGAATCATAGAATGGTTTGGGTTGGAAGGAACCTGGAGGATCCAATAGCTCCAACGCCCTTGCCATGGGCAGGGACACCTCCCACTAGACCAGGTTGCTCAGTGTCTCATCCAGCCTGGCCTTAAACACCTCCAGAGAGGGGGCATCCACAGCCTCTCTGGGAAATCTGTTCCTGTGTCTCACCACCCTCACAGGAAAGAATTTCTTTCTTATCTCCAACCTGAATCTCCCCTCTTCCAATTTACATCCATTATTCCTAGTCCTGCCATCACATATCCTATTAAAAAGTCCTTCCCCTGCCTTTCAATGTGTTCACATTCTAGCCAGAAAAGTGTCCTCTAAGAATTATGAACATTTTTACCACTGTCCTTTTTCTGCTTTCTGGGCAATAGGTGAATCCAGTCCACAAACATCCCCCAAAATTGTATTCTCTATCAACAGAATATAGCTAATAAAAAGAAAAAAAAAAAAAAAGCTCTGTGGTCTTCCCAAAGACTCTGCCCTGAACTTGATTTTCCTGATGCATTCCAATCACTAGTCTGTTAGAGAAAGACTAACCTGTCTTCTGAATTTGTATTTTTAATTTAGATTTCACCTAGTCCTGGAATCTGAGTAAGATCCAAATGTCCAAACAGTATTTTGATGACAGATCAAGGCATAATTAGGTCTAGTCTTAGCAGGACTGCTGGTCTGTATACATTTCCATGCATTATAAAGTATGATTCAGCTGTCTGTAAAAGGATAGACTAATTATAGTGACAGGGAGGATTAATGCTGTTCTTGTCCTACCAACTTGTTATTCACAGTGTGAAAGCCCTCAAACATCTTTTGCTTGGAAGGGGCAGATTTTAGGACTTGAGCTGGGATGCAACAGAATAAAAGCCACTTTGTCAGGACAAAAACCATAAAGATATGATAATCACAAGAATGGTGTTTTCAAGTGAACCTTGTGAACTCCGAGTCTGCATAGTACAGGGGAAACATGGACATACTGTCACTGTGACAGTGTCACCCCCAGTGCTGCCCCATACTCTTCTATGCAGGATCGTGGATTTTTACAATGATGAAAGGGCTGAAGCAACTCCCTTGTGAGGACAGGCTGAAGGAGTTGGGGTTGTTCAGCCTGGAGAAAAGAAACCTCAGGCAGGACCTCATAGTAGCTTCTCAATACCTGAAGGGGGCTACAGAAAGGCTGGGGTAGGACTTTTTAATAGGATATGTGATGGCAGGATGTAAACTGGAAGAGGGGAGATTCAGGCTGGAGATAAGAAAGAAATTCTTTACTGCGTGGGTAGTGAGACAGAGGAACAGGTAGCCCAGAGAGGTTGTGGATGCCCCCTCCCTAGAGGTGTTTAAGACCAAGCCGGATGAGGCACTGAGCAACCTGGTTTCATGGGAGATGTCCTTGCCCATGGCAGGGGGGCTGGAATTAGATGATCTTTAAGGTCCCTTCCAGCCCAAACTATTCTATGATTCCATTCTTTGATTTTCTGCTCTGTCTCCAGGCTGGAATTTGAACAGCCTAGAAATGCTCACTTATTAAAAAAAAACATTAAAAACTTCATTTATTTTCAACATTTCAATGCCAGTTATGTCTAGCTGGGGCTGTTCTCCTGCACGGATTTGGGAAAGGAGCTCATTTGGAAAGGTACAAGTCAAGAGAAAGCAGTGGGTTGGGTTTTTTTTTTTCTTCAGTTTGTCTGGTAGTGGAGCTTTTTTACATTGCAGTCATGTTCGTTGCTAACAAGTCACAGGTGAGCACCACACGAGCAGATGAAGGTATGATTATAATGGGTGTGTTGACAGTTCTTTATCCCTAACATATGCATCTTAACATGCACATGTGCATCTGTCATATAGAGAGTAGTTGGTTTTGCATTCTTGGCGATGTGGATGCATGTGTGAAGTGTTTAAAAAATATATAACCTTCTTAATCTGGTTTTGATCAAATCCTTTTGAGCGGTGGTCCTCTTCTCCAGCCCTCACTGAGCACCTTCTTACTGACTTTATATATGGTTTGCTTGATTAAAGTGTGGAAAACAAGAATGCTGAGAAAAAACAGATATTGAAAGGACTCTGACAAAGTTGATGGAGAACACTGTTACAGAGATAACTCTAATAGACATTGCCGGTGGGAGAGAATCAGATTGAAAAAGTTAAAACACCCTCTCTCTGTCCTTCCAGGTACAGTAATGGGATTGAAATCGAGATATTTTGTTGTTGGATGATTGCACAGTGTAGCTTTACATAAGCTGTGGTGTCCCACTTCAGTAAGAAAGCTTTGATAGTTCTAAAACTTCACTAGAATCAAGTGAGCTTTAGTACCCGGTCAATACAAGCCCTTGACAGCAATATTATAGTAAACCTACATAAAATCCCCACTGTGAAGCTCTGAGCAGCCAAAAAAATGTGTGCTTCTGTTCTTGCTCTTCTATTATTCCTATTTATGGTCTTTGTTCTTGAACTTTGATAAGAAAGAGAGAAAAAAATACAGCTTGAATCTGCAAATCATCCAGTTGTGTTTGTATTTGCTGTCTCCTCCTCAGCAACCCAGAGTACAAGGACACTCCAATGGATATTGCACAACTTCCTCACCTGCCAGAGAAAACCTCAGAATCCTCAGAGACCTCTGACTCTGAATCAGACTCGAAAGACAACTCAGGTAACACACATGGTGTGCCTTTATAGCCAAAAAAAGGTTCATATCATGAGAGTCATGTGGTTAGCTTTCCCCTTGCTTTTACTTATCAAGGATTGTTCCATTACAACAACAACAGCAAAAAATCTATAAAATTAAATTAAAAAACACTAGCAAAATCTTTCCGTGATCTCAACATGCCCACAGTATCTCCATCTGCTGATTATTTCTCATCACCCTGGGCATGTGTCCTTGCCTGAATTAAATAGTTTATAAGCTTCATGAGCAGGTGATGTGCCTGGTGTAGAGGATCTAGGATTGCAGCTGTTTCATATAACTCCAACTCTTACCTTTCCAGAGTACACTTAGGTTCTGAAGATAAGGTCCATCTGTCAATCATTTTGACCCTTTATCCTGTATAAATACACCTCTGAAAATACACTAGGGGGCAGTGAAGATTGCTAAATTTGAGAGTGTCCTTCGGTTGTAAGAACTGCATTTTATTGGAAGGCATGGGTTCAAGCCCTCGTTTCTAAGCTCTTAAAGTCTGGGACTTCAGCTGTTTTTTTAAAAGCCACATGTACTTGTCAAACACAATGTGTAAATCAGTCCTACAGATGGTTCAGTGAACAGATGGCTCACAGGTTCTCCATTAGTTTCAAAAGTGGGCACCTTGGTGCAGCCACACATCATCTGGCTTTGAAAGGAGTATGGTTTCCCATGACCCAAGAACTAAGAACATTACTCGGCTTTAGTATGCTGTCTCTCTCCCTATAGATATATATGATTTTTTCTCTCATCTCTATGATTACTACCCAAAAAAAATCTGGAGAAAATGGATCACGGTGATATAAATCAAGCAAAAGCAAGAAGAGAATCAGACCTTAATGTTTTATGATATGCCAGGTCCCTTTGATCTTTTGCCTCTCTTTTTGTCTCCTTTGACAGCTGGGTTTGATGGCTGAAGCCAGCATTAGGCACAGACACAGGCTTGATGTCCACTGTCATTGTGAATCTGTTCACCCATTGCTAGAGTTTACTTTATGCTCTCTTGTTCCTAAATATATGAATAACACACATGTGGATAACAGTTTGCATTTCCCATGTGCACTGTAAGTTTCTCCAGGTGAGAAGTGCATGTGCCTTCTTCAGAACTCCTAAGGCTGATGCAGAGCAAGAGAGCATTTTTCAAAGGTGGACAGATGCCTGCATCCCAGAAGGAGTTGTCTGGGAGTCAGGCAAAAGATTGTTTCTTACAAAAGAATTAAATAGAAATGCCAAAGGGTCTGAATTCAGGGCAGCATCTTGGATAAAAACAACATGTTCAGTTCAAGCTCTGATAAAATCCCAGGCAAATTTTGTGCAGTTTAGGATTACCTCACCCTAAGCCCACTCTTGACCATCTAGAAACTGTGGCCTTAAAAGGAAGCAACTTCAAACAAAGAAACAAAGAAATGTAGGAGAAATTCAGCTCTAGGCAGAACAGAAACCTGGAGGAGATTTAGGGGATTGTGGGTGTTACGTTGCTTCTGTGTATTTTATTCTTCAAATCACTGCTTCTGGTGGCTCAAGAAAAAGTCCTACTGAGTGACTTGTGAAGTGCATTGCCCTGAATCCTCTGGGCTTGACAATTTCTTGTCAAGTCCATCGTCTCCAGCACTGCTGGGAAACTGGTATTGACACAGCTCCAGGAATAACCAATCTTTAGAGGAAAACTGGCCCTTCCCCACTCCTCTTAAAATTGAAAAGGGTAGTACTTGGCTCTGATGAGTGCAAAAGAAAAAAATAATCTTTTATTTCACAACAAAAGATTCCTGGCTGGTCTGTAAAAGACAGGGTGTCCCAAAGCCTTTCATGACCCTTTCAAACAGTGTGATAATGGAGAGTATTCACTCTCAGAGCTGCTTTGGCTGTCTGAGTCCAGTGGGCTGGAGTGTTTATCTCTTGTATTAGAATTAGGTAAAAATCTAAATCACAATTAAATGAATTCAGACAAGAGTGACAGCTTCTCAGTGCTGTAGCTGGGCTATTTTCAATGGCCCTTAGATGATCTGGATCAATCAAGAGTTTAATTCACTGCCTGAATTTTCTTCTTTTATTTTTTTTTTTTCATTTGTTGCCCTTCATGGGAGTATGAGAAGACAGTCTGGAAATGTAGCAAAATTGTTATAATTGGCTTATTCATTCAGTTTTACACATGTATGACCTGCTTCTCTCACATGAGAGGAAATCAGCAGCAATTCTGCTGAAGTCAGGGACATAGTGCCCCTTCAAAGGTGGCAATGGTGAGAAGAAAATGAGCTGGGAAGACCTAGATTCTTCAACAGTGACACCATGCCCCTTCAAAAGTGGCAATGGTGAGAAGAAGATGAGATGAGAGGGTCTAGAGTCTTCAATAGCAGACACCATGCCCCTTCAAAGGTGGCAATGGTGAGAATAAAATGAGATGGGAGGACCTAGACTCTTCAACAGTTGACACCATGCCCCTTCAAAGGTGGCAATGGTGAGAAGAAAATGAGATAAGAAGACCCAGAGTCTTGGATAGTAACTAGTACCACACCTGGATGCCTGCCCACTGTGGGAGAACACAGATGTGCAAGAACCATCAGCAGAACTAAGAGTCACAATGGGATTGTTTAATGTCTCCTTTTTGGATGACACAGCCACAAGCCCATTGTGCTCACAGCTGTCAAAATGAATCTCACCCAGCAAGTAGATGAAAGGGTCCAGCTTGGTCAAGATGTGGTCCATACAGCATAGACTTTTAGTGCATTAACAGTCCTGAGTCAGAGAGCTTTGTGTTGATGAAGCTCTTCCAACATGAAAATCATGGCTCTGCAGAAGAGAACATTCAAAAACCCAAACAAGAAAAAAATTGTTGTCAAATCTCATTGGTAGGTAGATATCTGGACTTGGGTTACAGTATTATGTTCCTGTTGCTAATGATTTCTTTCACTTTCTTTTTGCTTCAGAGGACAACGAGAACTCAAAGTCAGATGAGAAAGGAAACCAGTCAGAAAACAGTGAAGACCCTGAATCAGACAGGAAAAAGTCAGGAAATCAGTCAGATAACGAGATGAACTGTAATGATGATGGCAATAGCTCCAGCAACCAGGACAGCAGGGACAGTGATGACAGCTTTGAAAACTCTGACTTTGAGAATCAGAAGGCCCCTGAGGACAGTTTTGGCACTCTTGGCTCGATGCAGATCAAGGTGGAGCGCTACGTGGAGAGCGAGTCAGATTTGCGCTTGCAGAACTGTGAATCCCTGACCTCAGACAGCGCCAAGGACTCAGACAGTGCAGGGGAAGTAAATGCCCAGTCTTCCAGCAAACATCAGAAGAGGAAGAAGAGGAGAAAAAAGCAAAAGGGAGGCAGCATGACCCGGAGAAGGCTGTCAAGCACCTCGAGTCCGAATGGACTCGACTCAGCTTTGGTGGACCAGCCCCAGCTGCTCTCATCGCCCAACAGTGCCTCAGTGCTCAAAATTAAAACAGAAATCTCAGAACCTATCAATTTTGATAACGATAGCAGTATTTGGAATTACCCACCCAACAGGGAAATCTCAAGGAACGAATCGCCCTACAGTATGACCAAGCCCCCCAGCTCTGAGCACTTCCCTTCCCCCCAAGCCAGCAGTAGTTTACATGTCTCCATTCCAGACTCTGTTCTCACCCCTCCAGGGACCGAGAATACTGCCAGCCGGAAAACTCAGTTCAGCACCTCGTCCAGCACGGCTTTGGCTCCTGTGTCCTCTGACCCTTTGTCACCCCCGCTTTCGGCATCTCCACGGGACAAACATCCGGGTGGTCCCACAACTTCCAACTCTTTGTTGTACACTGGGGACCTGGAAGCCCTTCAGAGGTTACAAGCAGGCAATGTGGTGCTTCCTTTGGTTCACAGGGTAACGGGAACCCTTGCTGCGACCAGCACTGCTGCTCAGAGGGTCTACACCACTGGCACCATTCGGTATGCTCCAGCTGAGGTTACTTTGGCCATGCAGGGCAACCTCCTCCCCAACACCCACGCTGTTAACTTTGTGGACGTTAACAGCCCCAGCTTTGGGTTGGATCCTAAAACGCCAATGGAAATGCTCTACCACCACGTGCACCGGCTCAACATGTCGGGACCGTTTGGGAGCGCAGTGAGCGGGGCCAGCCTGACCCAAATGCCTGCAGGGAACGTCTTCACCACCGCCGAAGGACTTTTTTCCACTCTTCCATTTCCTGTGTACAGCAATGGCATTCACACTACACAGACTCTGGAGAGGAAAGAGGATTGAAATATGACCACATACTGTGTTCAGTGTTATACTCTGAGGCATAGACTATGTTTTAATTTAGACCTTTAATTCTAGCACTTTGAATTTGAGCAGGTCAGCTTATTCTCTCAATATGATCTCCCCATTTCATTCCCTTTCTCTTTAACTTGACTTATTCTTTAATGTAAAGATATTTTTTTATTTTTTGCCTTCAGAGAGTCGAAGTACCGGTTGCCTGCCATTTTGTCTTCTTCCAAGATGTGTGTTTTTTCCTTTGCATCTTTATTAAGATGCCTTTAATATGTGTATGCCTCTGCCATAGAATACTCAGTGTTGTGGTAAAGAGATTTTAAAGTGACAACCATTGGTTTTACTTCAAAATGATCTTGATATGATCAAGATTAAAAGAGACAAGCATAAACAATGTGCCCTGTTTGACTAAGTCAAATGAAAAGGGGTTTTTGTTCCTAATTCCTTTAAATAGGGGATAGTATTTTAGAATTTTATGCAGAGTTTAATTCTCTTTTTATGGTTAAGATTTTCTTACTTGCACATAAAATAATTTGGGTTCTTAAAAAGTTAATTTCTGGCCTGTGACTAGAATGTTAAAAAGAAGTCGGACTAAATGTTAATTACTGAAACTTTAACTTAATTTCTAAAACCATGGTGCTATCATTTATTAATCTGTAATGTCTTCATCCAATATGCAGCTTGTGGGCTGGGTTTTTTGGAAAGAATGTGTTCCGTACTGGTTTCTAGTCGGGTGCTGCAGTCTCCTTGGTTAGTTAAGACAAAAGCCCTCATTAACATTTGCTGCAGGACTTAAAATTTTTTACGTCCAAACTAACAAGCATAGCCTCACATCAAATTTAAATGGGTCAGGAAGCCTTTTTCAAAAAGAGCTTAAAAACTAAATAAAAAAAATCAATTTAATTGACGCGAGGAGCAGTTTCTTAGGTGCATATTGTTTTGCTGTATTTTTTTCTCAGTGTAACTGAGGCTAATTTTACAACATCAAATAACACTTCGGAGTTAAAAAGAAAAAGAAAAAAAAAAAACCCAAACAAGAAAAAAACCCAGAAAAACTATTTAACATGTTTGTTTTGTTTTTCATTTAATATTATAGAGGGAAGGTTGTAAATTTCTTTTTTTTTTTTGTTCTTTGATTTGGGTATTTTGTGTTTGTTTTTTTTCTTTCCTTATTTCTAGTGTTGAAACCAATATGTTTTAAAACTAAAGAATGGGTTAATAAGCTTGAAATAGATAACTACAACTGAAAACTGCACATTAAGGAAAAGAAAAAGAAATCTCCTATTTTGTCTTTGTTGCCAGAAATCACGGTGTAGTGTCAAACACTCCAAATGACTGTCAAATATAAATTCTTCTTCCACTCCATCTTTGGCAGCTGTTTGTTAAGGCATCTAATAACAGATGTGAGAACTGTAATGTGTACAATGTGTAAGTGTCCTTGGCTGTCAGTCCCATTGCAGTTTCAATGTGTGTTACTATATGCAGTATATACTAAGCTAATGTAGTTGTTTTGTCCTTTGTCTTCTCTGTGCTTTATCTCTAGTCCGGAGTGGTAAAGTCCCATTCCTGCAGTCCTAGTGAACCAGTGATTCTTGGGGGTTAGTGGTTTTTGTGTGGTGGCCTTCCTCTGTAATGTCACCTTATGCTGCTTCCACTGTCTGTATACCTTTTAATTTCTGCTGTTGCTTTGCTGTTGTGTATTCTCAAACCTCTCTCTCTCCTCCCCACACACTTTTCCTCCCCCCCTTCCCCTCCGCCACCCCTTTCTCCTTCGCTCTCTCGTTCTCTCTTCTTTGCTCTCAGAGATAAAAGACTCTTAACTAGCTCAAGGTTAATGGAGCCATTTTTCCCACAGAGGAATTCTGGGTATGACTTACTCTTCCAGTGTACCCCACAATGCACTATGGAGTAATGCTCAGATGTATTAAAGCAAATGGATGCCATATCGCCTCAGTTGTTAACATTCCCAGAGTCCCTTGTGCTCGAACTGTAAAGCAGAGGGTGCATTTCTTTGGTCTTCTCCCAGGCAGAGCCATCATCAGTGAGGTGGGAAAGGCTTTCCAAGGTCCAGGGGCATTGTTTAAAAAAGGAAACCCAGGCTTAGGGTTGTGCTTAGATGTGCTGATGTGTGGGATGCTGCTGTATCAACTTGGAATTTTTGATCTCTCGCTGCATTGAGTCCTGCCCTGCAGTAGCTTTCAATCCAAGCCATGGTGGAGCAATAGAATCATAGAATAGTTTGGGTTGGAAAGGACCTTAAAGATTATCTACTTCCAGCCCCTCTGCCACAGGCAGGGACACCTCCCACTAGACCAGGTTGCTCAATGCCTTGTCCAGCCTGCCCTTAAACAGTGAAAAAGGAATTGGATGCTTCAAATTTAATTGATGATCTTTTAAAGGTTCCAACTGGAGGATCTAAAAAAAAAAACCAAACCCAGAAAACAGATTGGGGAAATTCAAAGTTTGAATTTGGAAGCTCTGCTCTAGCTGTGGAACAATCAAAGGAGTGCACCTTTCAGCTGCAAGAAAACAGCTTAGACGGCTGTTGTTGTTTTTGAGGTTTTGTTTTTTGGTTTTTTTTTGTTTGTTTTTTTTTTTATAAATGTTTCTGTGTTGTGTCAAAAATGATTTCTGGTGATTTAAACTAACAGATAATCACAGCTGCTGTCTAAGTCCATAGTGTTTAAAATTACAAAATGAAAAAAAAACTTCATTACCTGTGAAGACTGTGTCTGTGTTTTTAACTATTTCTTGTACAAATATATGAAATCTTTTATGAGGAGACTGGTGCCAAGTAGCTGAATAATGGGGAAAGGGATTCTGTTCGTATAAATCTTAGCAGTGTTACCAACTCTACAGTATAAAAAAAAAAAAATTAAAATGTTAAAAAGTGACAGCTATGGTACATTTATTTTGTGTTAAGCTAACCGAACCTAACTTCTCGAGTGCCTGGCTTATTTGAAACATTTTTTTCATTGATCATTGATAATGCTGCAAATCAGAAATGTACATACTTCATTTACAACAGGGNTAAAAAGTGACAGCTATGGTACATTTATTTTGTGTTAAGCTAACCGAACCTAACTTCTCGAGTGCCTGGCTTATTTGAAACATTTTTTTCATTGATCATTGATAATGCTGCAAATCAGAAATGTACATACTTCATTTACAACAGGGTTCTTTTTATACTTTTGTAGATTCTCATACATGTCATACATGGTTGTCTTTATGTAACTTAATTTTTTTTCATCCCGCAGGTGCCATTTTCATAATAAACTTCTCTTGGATTTGTTACTATCTGGCATCATTTCTTTTGCATATAACCATCCTGACTAATGAATGCTGGTAGTATTTGTTTGAGCAGGTATTTTTTTTTAATTGCTTTGTTTTAAAAAAAAAATCAAACCAAAAAAAAAAACCAAAGCAAAAAAAATCAAAGAAGATAAAGCTAGATTTTATTAATGCTTGTGAAATGAAGAAAAGAAGCTGTCAAGATGTAGGTTAAGAATGCTAATCCAAATACTACAACAAACTTGCCACCATCCTAAATTCTCAGCTACTCATTGTCATATTGAGCATTTTTATGCACATTATCAAAGCTGAATAATGGACCTGCAACATTAACCACTACAGGAAGTGTGCATTTTTTCTTGATTAATGCACTCTGGGGAGAGGTCAGCTTTTGTACATTAATCATTTAAAATGCACTTTATATTTTCATTTTTGTACTCTGCAATGTCACGTTGAATCTCTTGGGTCACCTTATATCCTACCTAGGCTGCTGATTCTTCTCAATGTGTGCCTTCTTTCCCCAGACTGTGGCGTGTGGCTGGACTCTCTGCCTTACAGAGGACATTTATCAGTGTGTGATAGTTGAGGCAAAAAGCTTTGGTCTCTCAACTGAAGGAGAAAATTAAAAAAACCAAAACACCCATCAAACACCATTTTGGTTCTGCTGACATCTACGCACAGGGGTTGAACCTAAAAAAAGGAAGAGCTGTTGGTGTTTATGCTTGTGATGACATTGAGATAAAAGATCCAAAGGAACAGTGTTTGGCCTCTGGAGGGAATAGCAGGGAGAAGTGATGGTGCAGGAGATTGTGCCCGTGCTACCCCTGTCTGTGCTACAACCCTCCAACAGTGCCCCAGGAGGGGCTGAGTGGTGGCAGGGGAGAAGAGCAAGAGCCTCCTTCACCCATCCACCTCTCATGGTCTCTGAATTTCTCTTTGGCTTTCTTAATGGTGCCTCCTCCACCTCCAAATTCTGTATTCTATTTTGTTGTTGCTGAGTGGGCAGTGCCCAAGAAGGCAGTTTTGAGCACATCAATTCAAATTGCATCCTGCCCAGAGCCTGCCTACAGCCAAGCTGGGGAGGGACTACTTACCAGGGCATGGAGCAATAGGAGAATGGGCTAGTTTGAAACTAGAGGAGGGCAGGGTTAGATGAGACATCAGAAAGAAGTTCTTCCCCATGAGGGTGTTGAGGCACTGGAACAGGTTACCCAGAGTGGTGGTGGAGGAGGCCCCATTCCTGGAGACATCCAAGGGCAGGCTTGCTGAGGCTCTGAGCAACCTGATCTAGTGCAGGATGTCCCTGCTCACTGCAGGGGCATTGGGCTAGATAGACTTTGAGGGTCCTTTCCAACCCTATGATTCTATGAATGTCTGGAAACAACTTTGCATGCCTACATTTTTTCTCCTCTGTAGGTCCACTTAGGCAATTGGATGAGATTTTGCTTGCTTTAATAATGCAGAGTAAAACCGTCCAATCAGTAGTACCATTGGAGCAGGTCCAGAGGAGGGCCACAAAGATGATGAGAGGGCTGGAGCACGTCCCTTCTGCGGACAGGCTGAAGGAGTTGGGATTGTTCAGCCTAGAGAAGGTTCAGAGGGGACCTCATAGAAGATTCTCAGTACCTGAAGGGAGCTACAGAAAGGCCTGGGTAGAAATTTTTAGTAGAGTTCAGGATGGCAGGACTAGGAATAACGGATGTAAGTTGGAAGAGGGGAGATTCAGGCTGGAAATAAGAAAGAAATTCTTTACTGTGAGACACTGGAACAGGTTGCTCAGAGAGGCTGTGGATGTCCCCTCCCTGGAAGTCTTTAAGACCAGGATGGACAAGGCACTGAGCAACCTGGTCTAGTGGGAGGTGTCCCTGCCGATGGCAGGAGGGTTGGAACTAGATGATGTTTAAGGTCCCTTTCAAACTATTATATGATTCTATTTTCAGCACATCTTTTGACAGAAGAAGCTACACTTAGCTGAAGTAAGAGAATGTGAATCTGGCTGGCTGGGCCGATGGAAATAAAGCCAAACAAAAACACACAACAAAATGACTGCACAGTTATAGCTCATTGAGCCATCCCAAAGGCATAATAGCCTGAAGTCTGGCTCTTTGAGTTTCCAAACAGCTCATGATTTCTACTTCCCAGGCTCCAAGGACTCAGTTTGATATGCCTCCAACTTGCAGGAGGGTGGAAAGGAGCAGAGGTTACCAGTGCTGCTTTCAGCTCTCCTGGCTCGTTCCAGTTGGCAACACATCTTGTTTATGAGGTAGCTAAGGGGATGCATGCCAAGCAAGAGGAAAGGAGAACTGAAATGGAGATTGGAAGAATGACCAGACTAAAGCTTAATGGGAGACTGTTCCAAATAAGTGTTAACTAATATTAACTAAAGCCACTATTTCTAAGAAGGAGCTTAAGAGCACTTCTGAGGTCTTACAAACCTCAGCTTTATAAACCTCAACCACCTGTCTACATGTTGCATGATAGCTCAGACCTGATGGACAGAGATAGAACGCTCAGCTTCCAGACTCCCAGCTGAATGAGAAAATTATGGCAGGACTGTTTAGTGAGGGTTTTTTGGTCTTTTTTTTTTAATAGTGATGCTGCTGCATGGATACAGCTCTGGGGAATGGATTAATGTGTGATTATTTGTAGCAATTTTAAGAAACTGAAATGGTTGCTTGAAAGTGTTGTTTTGAAAAAATAGTTCTTTGGGGGGTAGTTGCTGGTTTTTATAATATTTGGATGAAAAAGTATTTGCCATGTGGGAAGTTGGACAGAATTTGTCAAGTCACTTTGTAAAGAAACAATTCATAAAAGCTCAACAGCTGCCATCTCTGGAAAATTTGCTCCTGAATCACTTGTTTTGCATCTTGAAATATACAGGCATCATAGAATCATAGAATGATTTGGGTTGGAAGGGACCTTAAAGATCAACTAGTTCTGACCCCCAACATAAAGCTGCAAGGGGAAAAGAGATTTTTCAAAGTGTTTTTACTCTGTAAAGTTAGAGAGAGAGAAAGATGTTCCAGGACTGCTTAGATAACTAGCTCTGACAGCTTGCACTGTGGTGATGTCACAAGGGTAAACAAGATACCCAAGCACAGCACATTTATTGCTAGGATTCTGGGAACTGCATTAGTTCACATGTGTCAGTGTTTGCAGAGGTATTTGCATAGTATTTTCCTATCTTGCCATTGTGATTTCTTTATTTTCATTTTAGGGCTGGGGGAGAAGGGTAGAAAATCTGATGGTGCATTGGTAACTAACTTGTTGAGCTGTCATCTATCCAGCCAGGCTGCTGAGGAGCCTACAGAAGGGTGAACAAACAGGATGTCACCAGAGCCGCAGATCCTCAGGTAAGATCAAATAATTTATAAAACATGCACATGGGTACACACAGATCAGCTGCCTGTGAAAGCCACTCTGGCTGGGCAGGATAGTACCCATGAGAAAGGCTTTATTTCTCCTCTCCATCTATTCCTTCTTCTTTTCATCAGAAGGAAGGAATATTGGAAGTTGTTGTTCTCTCACCCTTAGAGTTATGCACTATTGGTATAGTGTATGAACAAATATGTTTTACTGGCTGACAAACCCCCCCAGTGATTCCTCTGGTAGCTTGGAAATTTGCAAACAGCACCCAAAGATCTTCATAAAACCTATCCTACTACATCCACACTTTGTTTCACCAAATCAAACATGATCTTTCTGAAAGCAATCAGGACTCAAGACAATCCAAGGATGCAAAGTTCTGCTTTGAACTGAATCACAGAATGTCTTGGGTTGGAAGGGACAGGTTGCCCAGAGAGGCTCCTCTCTGGAGGTGTTTAAGGCCAGGCTGGATGAGGCATTGAGCAACTTGGTCTAGTAGTGGGAGGTATCCCTGCCCATGGCAGGGGGATTGGAACCAGATGATCTTCAAGGTCCCTTCCAATCCAAACCATTCTATGATTCTATGATAGGCACCAACAGAACAGTGAGTAGTGACTTAATGCCCAAGCAAAAAAGATCATCAAAGGCTTCCAGAAAGTCTCGGGAAGAAGGTTTGCATTGCTTTGCCTTTTCACTTTACTGCCCAGTACTTTGTCTCTAATTACCTTTCACTGACTGTAGAGACATGGGAAGTATTGAGATCACCTTTCCCATTAAGAGTTTTCCTGATGGAAAAGACCCCTGTCTTGTTTGTAATAAAATGAGACGTAATATTTTCTTGCAAAAGGAAGGGGATGGGGTTTTCCTCTTGCTTTTAAGAGCACTCACAGATTTATAGCGGAAATGACAGGAAGAGGATGTATTAACCGTGTGACCCCAGCAGAATGAGCCTACACCCTTGATTGATTATAAAGTTTATCTGTGTCCTCTGAACAGCTACAAAGGACCAAGTCTCGGCCCTGCTCAAATCAATGAGAGCTTGACTAATGACTTTAATGGCTTCAGGGATAGGACCAAAGTTTTGGAGCCAACACTCATAAGCAAATAACAAAGCAGAGCCTAGAGCACAAGCTGCAAAGGAGTCAGGCACATTGGGACAGTGCAGCAAGTTTTCTTTCTAATCCCCTACCACCGTACCACACCACTCAGGTGGTAAGAGAGTACCTCTTTTTCTTTAAAAAGTCTTTCCCAGGCTTTCTAAACTGCAGGGTCTGATCTTTCCAGAGATTCTTGCCTTTAAAACAGATGGGGACTGAGGCAGAAGCACAGGTAGGACTGAGAAGACTCTGCCTTCCTCACATGTGCTCTGTGGGACTGAGCTTGGCTGCCTGGGTCTTCAATGTGAAAGCAAAAGGACCCTGAGGTGGAAACTAAACTGGACCTGCTACCTGATAGCAGCAACAATATCACTAATTCATTTTTCCCAAGCCTTCTTTGGACATCATCCAAGAGATGAGAAAGTTCAGCACATGGTAGGGAGGTGAGTATTCACCAAAAGCACTTTCCAATTTCCACTTCACAATTTCTGTTCAGTGGTGCCAATCCTTGCAGGTCCTTGGCATCCTTTGTAAGTTCTCTGTTGAATCATAGAACAACATGCAACAACATAAGGGAAGGGACCTTAAAGATCATCCAAGACCTGTGTCATGGGCCAAAACACGTCCCACTAGACCAGGTT
>VZTY01019028.1:0-19669 GCA_013400935.1 Turnix velox
CCATTCGATGATTCTATGGCTACAGCCACTGGGAAATACTTACGTTTTCTCTATCAGAAAGAGGGAAAAAATTGAGTTTGATTTGGGATGCTCATTTTATCTGATGACAGCCACTAGAGAGAAGACAGGACCTAAGGTTTTGAGCAAGAACCCAAACTTCTGAATATAGATGATTAGAGGATTGGACCATCTGCTTTCTGAGGAAAGACTGAAGGAGCTGGGTCTCTTCAGCTTGGAGAAGAAGAAACTGAGGGGTGACCTCATTAATGCTTATAAATATGTAAAGAATGAGTAGCAGGAGTTTGGAGCCAGGCTCTTCTCAGTGATCTCCAATGATAGGATGATGGGTAATGGGTGCAAGCTGGAACAAAGGAGGTTCTACATAAATACAAGAAAAAAGTTTTTCATGGTTAGGGTGACTGAACACTGGAACAGGCTGCCCAGAGAGGTTATGGGATCTTCTCTGGAGACATTCAAAACCTGCCTGGATGCTTTCCTGTGTGACCTGATCTGGGTGTTCCTGCCTTGGCAGGGGAATGGGACTAGATGATCTCTTGAGATCCCTTCCAATCCCTGACATTCTGTGATTCTGTGATATTCAGGCTCATCCATATTTTGTGTTGCTTTTGCTGGTGTTGTCTTAGATCTTAGTCTGCAAATTCCTATGGGCACAACAAAACATGGGGGGGTGATCTCAGAGCTATCCCTCCAGCAGCCCCCTGTGTGCTCTCACCACTAAGTCTCCAAAGTCTGGGAGTGGGTGAATAATTTAACACCAGCACTTAGTCTTTATGGCTGGTTTTAATGGGGGGTAATAGCACTGCTAATAACAAAATCCATTGCAGGCACCCTCTGCAAGTCCGTAACATTAGCTTAATGGCAAAAGGTAATTGGCATGCAGTTGCAACTGTCCTTTTGTATTAACCCTCTGGATTTCTAGGCAGACATCTTCCTTCCTTCAAGCAACAGCCTTGGAGTAAAATACAGATGTGTTTTCTTCTAAGCAAAGGGAAAATACTCCCTCTCTGGAGGTATTTAAGGCCAGGCTGGATGATGCATTGAGCATCCTGGTCTTGTGGGAGGTGTCCCTGCCTATGAGGGGGGTTGGAACTTGATGATCTTTAAGGTCCCTTCCAACCCAAACCATTCTATGATTCTATGACTTGCAGCATGAGTGTGGTTTTCCAGCTAGTGCTATCCCAAGGGTTCAGTGGTGGCTTTCCACCCAAAACCATTGCTTTTTCCATATCACAGGAGGGTTGTTATCAATCTACCAGCCTGGATTTGAGTTAACTCTGTCCTTCTCTGTCCCCCTTTTTCTCAGGTGCACGAGGAAGGAGCGATGTGAACGCTCCAGTGAGCCTCGGAGATTCGCCTCGGAGATGAAGCAGTGTGTCCGCCTCACTGTGCACCCCAACAACATCTCAGTCTCCCAGTACAACGTCTTGGTGAGGAACCTTAATCCTTGTCCATACCCAAGGTTCTTCAGAGTCCATTACCTTCCCCAACAGCTTTCCAGCACAAAGATCTGCCATGGGAGAACATTTTGGCCATGGTTATCTTATCTCCTGTTTAGAAGTGTGGAAGAGGTTTCCTTGAGGGCAGTTCAGAAGGGACATGGTGTGTCCTGCAAGTGGGAAGGACTGTCAGCTCCACATGCAAGGTTCTCCAGAGTCTATTACCTTCCCCAGCAGCTTTCCAGAACAGAGAAAGATTTACCATGGGTGGACATTTTGTCCTTGGTTGCCTTATTCCTTGTTTAAAAGTGTGGAAGAGGTTTCCCTGAGTGCAGTCCTGAAGGGACTTTGTGTGTCCTGCAAGCAGGATGGACTGGCAATTCCATGCTCAAGGTTATCCAGAGTCTACCACCTTCCCCAGCAGCTTTCAAGCACAGAGAAAAGTCTGCCACAGGAGGACATTTTGGCTTTGGTTGTCTTATTCTCTGTTTAGAAGGGTGGAAGAGGTTTTCCTGTTTGCTGTGAAGAGTTGAGGTCAGTTCTGTAGGGACTTTGTGTGTTCTACAAGTCCTACAGGCACTCATGTAGTAGTAGTTAACTTCTCAGGAGAGGGGTTTTTTTATGGCTGAGCATAGACTTTAGGCAAGGGACATTACAATGAAATAATTAATTGACCTTCTAGGATAAGGACAGATGAGGGATACAATATGTTTTTTCAAAAAGCTCTAGTTTTCTGCCATCTTGAGTGGAAATATGTCTGTCTTAAGCTACCAAGATCTTCCAGCACTGAGGATGAGGAGTAGAAAGGCAAGATGGAGCAGAGCAGAGGAATTTAAGGCTTCCAAGGTTCATTCTCTCAGCATGAAGGTTCATACTCTCTCCTCAGCCCAAACTTCAGCCTTTATGACCTCCAGCTACTCAGCAGCCAGCAAAACCACACAGTGAAGGCTAGAGGAGCTGTAGGTGATGCTCATTGTTTTCTGGTCTTGAGATAAGAGATCTCTGTTGAAGATCTAGACAGTTTGTGGTTTATCTCATGGCTCATGGGTGTGCAATTAGATCTCCACACCCTGTGAAGAGGCAGAGAACTATTTCATTCAGCTCTTTTGGGGCCATATTAGTTCAGACTGGAATTGAGTTGATAACTCAGACCCCAGAAGCTCCATCTCTGGATGAGTTGTTCACTAACCCCATGTCCTTATAGGTCCAAATGATGCTGCTCAAAGTGCAGCTGCCAGATGTCTTCCAGGTGACAAGGTTTTGGAGTGCTTGGGTTTCCTCAGAGATAATGAAGTTGGCCTTTCAAAGCCTGCATGTCCAATCATTGCTGCTTTGTTTCAGCCTCTTAACTTTGCTGTGACTTTACTTTCCCAGGCTTCAAACAAAACTGATCTGAGACATCTTGAGGCCTTTGTTCTTCTGGGAGTTCAAGGTTTCTTTTTCTTATTCTCTCAGTAGCTGCTGGCCTCTTTCATGTTGGAATAAATCCCAGGGGACTGGCTGGCTTGGGGCCATTGAAATTGATAACAGAATAAAAGACCTTTTTACCTCTGGCAGGGCAAGTCAACCCAGAGCTGATGGGTTCTCAATATGCTTCATCTGACTGTATCCCAGCAAACTCCATGAATATTTTAATGGGATTCTCAGCTCAGTCCCAGACAGACTGGTGTCCCAGCCCATACGAAGTCACCACAGATGATCAGGAGGGAGGCAACAGCAGCCAAATGGCTGATGGTGTCCTGATAGGTCTCACTTGGGTTCTAGAAAAGGGTCAGTGATACTGAGATCTTCTCCATGGAGGCAGAGAAAGTATCTTTTAGATTTTGGGCCCTAACAGGGGCTTGGAAAAATATATCAGAGACTGTTTCAGTTTGGTGACAGGGAAAATTGAGCCTGTTCTAGTTTTTAGTCTGGAATCACAGAATGTCAGGGATTGGAAGGGACCTCAAGAGATCATAGAGTCATAAAATGTTTTGGGTTGGAAGGGACCTTAAAGATCACCAATTCCAACCCCCTGTCACAGGCAGGGCGACCCAATCCCCCTGCTGGAGCAGGAAAANTCAGTTTGGGGACAGGGAAAATTGAGCCTGTTCTAGTTTTTAGTCTGGAATCACAGAATGTCAGGGATTGGAAGGGACCTCAAGAGATCATAGAGTCATAGAATGGTTTGGGTTGGAAGGGACCTTAAAGATCATCTAGCTGCAACCCCCTGTCACAGGCAGGGACACCCAATCCCCCTGCTGGAGCAGGAAAAGCAGGATCTTCAAGAAGAGATATCATTATTCTCCATTATTCTCTCTTAACAGCATCTTCAGAGCAGGTCTGTAGGATGCAGGATTCTCATTTTTTTAGATTTTTCTGTGACTTGTGATTGTTGCCAAACCCCACTGGTCTGTCCATTGGTGTCATCTTCTCCATGGCACAATTTCATCCTGCATTGCCCATGCTCAGACAGAAATAACTGACAGCAGAATAGTTTCCCCTGGCAGTGTCTTAATGAGAAGGGAGAATGGGTTTAGCCCGAGTGATAAATCCATCCAGATCACATCAGACTCCTAATATAGAATCATAGAATAGTTTAGGTTGGAAGGAACCTTAAAGATCATCTAGTTCCAACCCCTTGCCATAGGGTCAAGGGTTTGAGTCCTTGTCCTGGCTTGCCAAAGTTGGGTTGATTGTTGACTTCAATGGTCTGAAAGTTTCCTTCTAATTTAGATGATGATTATTATTATCACTAAAACTTTTCCTACATCCCCATCCAAGTCCAAAAAATATGCCACCTTTTCTGTTGCCATTCCCAGTGCCCAAAAATGAGCATTCTCTCAAAATATCTTGATGTTAGCTAGTGCTGAGGTCTATCTATTCAACCTTTCTTCCTGATGGTGCCTACTGTGAATGCCTCCAAGACTTCTCCAAGTGTGGAAAACACACCTCCAGGGACTGAAGGGGCATCCACAACCTCTCTGAGCAACACTGTTCCAGTAGGAGATCTCCAACTTGTGCTGGAAGTACCCTGAGACATGATGCAGTGGGTTAGCTAGGACCTTCAGTGATGGAATGCAGTACTGCAGAACCTTAGTTAGCACCATGGGTGTCCCACTCCAGAGAATGAACATGGTGGACACCAGCCACGATATTTCTTTCTATCATACAGTGAGGTAGCAACACCAGTGGGTGCCATAAACTCCAAAAACATGGGCAATTGCTCTTTCACAGCTTATTTTGAATGTGTGGTAGCCCATGGCATGTCCCAAGGGCCAACTGCTGCTTTGGTGGGATGGGCAGGAGAGGTTTGCCGTGCCTCTGAAGAGACATGGGTTGCTTTGTGGTGGACTGAAGGCTGTAACTAGACTCTCCTCACACAGGAACTTGGTGACAGAGTGCTCCCCCATCTGCTGATGCTAGAGAGTTAGACTGGAGTGCTACAGTTTCTCTGTAGTCTGCAGAGTGCCTCTTGTGAGTAGCAGTCACCTTCCTCAGAAACCTCGTGCCTTGGGGCCACCACCAAAGCCCTGGTCTTCACAGGGACTCCCTCCCTAGCCTGACACTTGCATGAGAGACAGTGAGCACTCCCCCCTCTCCACTGAACCCAGCCAGCACTGGGATGCAGTGCAGATGTCCCTGCCATGGCCACCCACCACTTGTCTCAGCATCAGCATCTCATCCCCTTCCCCCTCTGCACTCGACATCCCTGTCCCCAGTCACTGCTTTCTGTTGAAGGAGGATGCTCTCTCTAGCAAGAGGCTCTTTGTCCAACCTCTCCAGTGTAATTCTCTCCTTCTGATCCAGCTCCATTGGTCAACTTAGAATTTTCTCTTTTTTTTTTCTATTTCTTTTTCCCCTCTCTTTGCTTACAGCTGGTCTTGGAGACCTACAACGTCCCCGAGCTGTCAGCAGGAGTCAACTGCACCTTTGAGGACCTTTCAGAGATGGATGGCTTGGTGGTGGGCAGTCAGATCCAATGCATCTCTCCTGCTGCCAAAGAGGTGCCTCAAATCATCACAGAGAATGGTGAGTATCCCACAACACCCTTGTCCACACCACTTGTCCCTTCTTTCCTCACTCTACACCCCTCTGTTTCTCCTCCTGCTTTCTCCCAAAGCAGAATTTGGCTCATGGGAGCTTGGGGACAGAGGATGCAAAGCACAAAGAGCAGGTGGGACACTGGTGCTCATTCAGAGTTGTCTGAAAGCTGAGTTTATGTGAGCACACGTGTGAAAGTGTTATTCTGCAGCATCACTCCCTGGGTTAAGGTGCTTGGATGTGTGACAGTGTGTGTTTTCAGACTGCCACCGAGTGGCAGTTGCATATATTTGGCAAAGACAAGAGATGATGTGGGATGTTCACTCACCTTTTGCCCAAACTGGTGTTATACAACCCAGGGAATGAGGATGTTCCACTCTCTGCAGCAGTCAGAATGTCCTGAAAGACTGCCCAAGGAGAATATGGAGTCTCAGTCTCTGAAGAACATCAAAATCCACCTAGAATCATAGAATGGTTTGGGTTGGAAGGGACCGTAAAAATCATCTAGTTCCAACCAGAGACACCTCCCACTAGACCAGGCTGCTCAGTGCCTCATCCAGCCTGGCCTAAAACACCTCCAGGGATTGAGGGGACATCCACAACCTCTCTGGGCAACCTGTTCCAGTGTCTCACCACCTTCACCATAAAGAGTTTCTTTCTTATATCCATCCTGAATCTCTCCTCTTCCAATTTTCATCCATTACTCCTAGTCCTGCCATCCTGGACCCTATTAAAAAGTCCTACCCCAGCCTTTCTGTAGACCCTCTTTGGGTATTGAGAAGCTCCTATGAGGTCCCCCCAGAGCCTTCTCCAGCCTGAGAAGACTCCTCTCTCTCCCTGGGTACCATCCACAGGGACCTGGATAGCCAGGACCATGTAACAAGCATGTTTTGAGCTGTGTCTCATATTTTTAGCTAGAATCAACCAGCAAACCAATATTGCAATGGAAACTGGAGGCAGGACAAGATAGAGAGAGATTTATGTGCTGGTTTCCAGAGAAGCTGGCCACCTGCAGCTTGTAGCAACTCCACCAGCTGGTGGCCCACACCTCTCCAAAGACCAAGTCCTCCATGCCTAAGAGCTAGAAGCTGGATTTGAACCAAAGGATGTGTGGCTTCCCAGCACATCTGATCCCAGGAGCCATCCAATCCTCACATCCTGTTTTAAAATATATGTGAGACGCTGGCAAAGTTGTAAAATAAGAAGCAGGGAGCAGAGCTGTCAGAGCTGGTGGCAGCAGATGGGCAGCAGAGTTGAGCTCTGGCAGCAAAAAAACGTGTGGAGTGAAGCTGGTGGTGTCTGTGCCCATGTGCCTGGAGGTGGGAGAGCCCTGCAAAGGGGTTGTCAGGTTTGCTTTAGGCTGATTGATGAATGAATCCTTCAGGTGAGGAGGAAAAATAATAGAGGTGGAAAGGCCAGCCAGGTTGAAGTCTTGAATTAAACATGGAGCCCTCCCTCCCCAACAAATTGCTGCAATTACCTCTCTCCCTGGTGACACACAGCTGGTGGGTTCTGAATGGGACTGGTGGCTTTGCTGGAAGAGGAACCAGTTGACTGCTCAGCATGGGAGAGGTGGGAAAGGGATCATCACAGATCACAAGCAGATGGTGTGTAGAAGCTGAGGTGAAGGAATAATGGATGGAAATTGGAAAAGGGGAGATTCAGGCTGGAGATAAGAAAATTCTTTTCTGTGAGGGTGGTGACACACTGGAAAAGGTTGCCCAGAGAGGCTGTGGATGCTCCCTCAATCCTTGTAGATGTTTAAGGCCAGGCTGAATGAGGCATTGAGCAACCTGGTCTTGTGGGAGGTGTCCCTACCCTGGAACAAGATGATCTTGAAGGTCCCTTCCAATCCAAACCATCCTGTGATTCTAAGGTTTTATGGTGGATGGATCTGATATGGAAATGGGTTGGTCCTCCTGGGAAGTTCCTCTCACTCAGCCTCATTCTTTGTAGCCAAAACTTGGGTGAATGGGCCTTGGGGTGAATGGAGTGAGTGGAATCTCCCTGTTCACATGGGAATACCCCTGTTCACCAGCATTTCCCAGGTTGCAGGTAGAGACCCCCTACCCTGTTCTCACTATTGTGGTGTATTTCCTCCTCCTTCATTCCTTCATCCTGTTTTGTTGAGGTATTCCTTCTCAGGGGCAGGATCTGGAGGTGGTCCTCTGCAGGTATGTCTGTCCTATTCAGAGTTTTTAAATAATGAGTGTGAGGAGAAATTTGATATTTATCCCCTCAGGAAAGCAGGTGTTTATCCTCCAGGCAGTGTATGCACAGGCCATCAATGTTTGTGTCCAGCAGTCAATCACAGGGCAGTTCTGGGGACATCAAAGGAATCAGAAGCAAGGCACAACTTTGATGACAACACTCCATTTTAATATCCTGCTAATTCCAGACATCAGAGAGGAAAAATGTTGGAGAGCCAGACCCTAAAAAGATTTTAATGCACTTCTTGCAGCTATTGGGAATAGACAAGTCAAGGTAGGGTGGGACAACTCCAGGTTCAGACTGGTGACATGGCCAACAAGGCTTAACTAAACTAACAAAGCTGTCAAAAACTGATAAGTTTTGGGGTTTTTTTATTTTCCAGGAGACCATCACATTGTCCAGCTGCAGCTCAAGTCCAAGGAGACGGGTATGACCTTTGCCAGCACCAGCTTTGTCTTCTACAACTGCAGCGTCCACAACTCGTATGTTCATTTCTTTTGATACTTCGATGTCTTCTTTCCATTCCACACCTGGATCTAGCATAAAACACTGTTAGGAAGCTGGGTAGATGTGGAGATGACTGATCAAGGGTCAGGATGTAACCAGTGACTCATCTGGGTGATGGTTAGTGTGGTGAGATCTCTCCTGGGAAGACCAGGAGCATTATGGTGACCATTTGTTCTTCTGATGAGCATTCTTTGCAGGAAGACATTGCCTTTTGGAGTGGTACATCCTTGTGTTCCTCAGGCAGAGGAGGATCAGGTCAGAGTTTCTAGGTAAGGGGGTCAAGAGCAAATCATGACCTCAGCAAACAGTCCACTTCAGCTTCCTGTTAAGTATTTCCTTGTGGATGGTTAGATCCTGCTCACACCTCTAAATTGTCTATGCTGTCAGTCCCACCACTGGGAAGATGCCCCAGGTGGTTAGCATAGTCTTGGGCTCTTGGATCTGGAAAGACAGAGGGTGCTGATTTCAGCATGATGTGAATTGAACAATGAACACCCAAGACCATCTTTCCCATCCTGGGAGCTCCTTTCCTGCCCTCCACCCCATTCTTCTAGGGTGTAGCAGGCTCCCGGTGCTGTATGGGAGGTGCCTGAGTGAAGCTGGTCTGCATCTTCCTCTTCCTGCTGGTTGATCCAACCCTCAGCAAGGCTGAGCCTCTCTGTCCCCACCACTGAGCTATCAGAAGTGCCAAAAGCAGATAATTACTGCAGCTCAGCAAGTCACAAGGAGAAGCAAATCCTATTTCTGTGTTCCTGCTGCTTTGACAAACAGTGTCAGAAAGCAAGTGTTGGGAGGGGAAGGGAGAGAGAGAGAAAGGGAGGGAGGGAGGGAAGGAGAGATGGTGGTGTTAAATATTTATGGCATGTTTTGGTTCTTACTTGACAAACTATAAGCCACTATCCATTTTTAATTTGATGGATCAGAGCAAGCTCTTGTTACCAATTTGAAGAACAGCTCGCTGTACCACAGATCAAAGTGGATTTGAGTGGAGTGAGATTTCACAGAGACAAGGGAGAGGGGGTGTGTGTCTGTTGGGCTCAACCAAGCTTGACTGGAGGCAACATTTTGAGGGTTTTTTTTCATTCCCACTCATTAAAAAAAACCCCAGTGGCATGTTAAGAGCCAGGAAAATTTCCACCTTGAGGTTCCAACCAAGGTGTATCAGATCCTGCAGCTGCATGAAGACCTCCTACAGAGTGAGTGATCAGGATCTGCCACCATCCACTCTTTGCTTTGTGCAAAGAGCTTGTTAGGGCTCAGTTTTATTGCTGGTGAGCAGATACATCAAATTAAAAAAAATATTAAAAAACAGTGTTGTAGGTATAACTCAGTGCTGTAACACAGATAGGAGAGGTGTTTGAAGTCTCACTCTACAAGGTCCAGGTGTCATAGGACAGCAAAGGTGGAGGAAATGACAGGGATGGAGGGAAGACCTTGGTGTGTAGCACAGTTGGGAGAGCATCAGACTCCTAATCTGAGAGTCAATGGTTCATGTCCCTGACCAGGTATGTCAGAGTTGGGCTGATGGTTGGAATTCATGATCTGAAAGGTCTCTTCCAACCTTGATGATTATGAAATGATGAAGTAGGTAACTTCCTAAATCTGCCCTCTGCTTCCCAAAAAGCTGCTATAATTTTCTTTACATCTGTATTGAGATGAAGAAGAGAAGAATGAAGTTAACACATTTGCAGAAGCCCCATCATTTTGGGCTGAATTAATACATCTGTGGGACACAATCGGGAGAAAATCCTATGATTTATCCTCAGTTTCTGCCCTTGGAGCATCTCAGTTTGTGTCCAACCTCTGTATCATGTGTGAGTGGGAGGACTGGCCATCTGGGACTGCTGGTGCATGGCGATTCACCCTCCCTTAGCCACTTTCCCATGAGCTTGTGATTTTTAACACTCAGGATTTTGTTGTGGGCAAGAAGGGCAACCCCTCTTATGTATGAAGCTGAGAACCTGTTGATGATCAGACTAAAATTTTGTTATCAGGGCAAGAAAAATGCATGAGCAAGGGGGTTGGAACTAGATGATCTTTAAGGTCCCTTCCAACCCAAACTATTCTATGATTCTACAGTGATATGGGTGCAATCTAAATTATCTAATAATTATAAAAAACACTTTGTGACATCCAGCTCGGGCTCATGGTGAGTCCATCCTGAGACCTTCCAGTGGTGGATCAGTGCAGAACTTGCGAACTTCTGCTAGTGATGGCACAAATTACATTTGCTGGTCTATTTGTCTTGTCTCAGGGGATGTCCTTTTGGTTGTCACTGCCCATCTGGCCAAGTTACTACTCTTTCTCTCCATCTCCAGGTGCCTGTCATGCGTGGAGAGCCCATACCGGTGTCACTGGTGCAAGTATCGCCACGTCTGCACTCATGACCCCAGCTCCTGCTCCTTCCAGGAAGGACGAGTCAAGCTGCCTGAGGTAGGCTTTTACCATCCATCTGGGCTTCTTAGGGCTGGAGTCACCTTTAGGATTGGGTCAGAACAGTCCAAGAAGCCTTCTTCACCTCCAGTCTCACCCTCTCCTTCTTCTGGTCAACCTTCAGGAGAACCTCACTTATCCCTCTGCAAATTGTTCATCTTCTCTCTGTTCTACCATACCTTTAGTGACCTCCTTGCCTTGGAAGGCCACCACAAGTACCAAGAGATGGGAAACACCAGGCATTGCTGAGATCTGGGAAGGTTTTAGGGCTATGTCCACATTGATATAGTGGATTTCAGCCATGCTTGAGCAATTTTGTGGCTTTGTGGGTTTGGTGTCTAGTGAGCAGGACATCCAACTTCCTCCAGACAAGGTTGGGGAATGCCTCATCTCCAGTTGCTGAGCTCAACTGGACCTTGGGGCTTAATACAGAGCTGGCTGTTGCTCTGCAAACTCTTGTCTGGCTCATCTCCTAACTAATGAGCACTTGCAGACAAGTGGAGCTCAGGGGAATACAAATAGGAAGCTTCTTAATTACTTCCTGGTCAGGAATGGTCTGAAAACATCTTGCCTGTCTGGTAAATGACCTGAGATGCCTCATTGTTCTCCTCAGGGAGCAGTACCCATTAAAGAGATTTGATATCTGCTGGACCACCTGGCACAGAGGTGGCTGCTGGAGTCTCCATCAACGTGTGTAGCATTCAGAGGGTGAAATTCTCCCCTTCTCCTTGTGCTTCCTGTAGGGTCTGGTGTCTCTGAAATCTTCTCCCACTTCTCCTGAGCCCGTGGGCCATTGAGCTGTCGGAGCAGCTCCAGAGGAGGGCCACCAAGATGATGAGAGGGCTGGAGCACCTTCCTTATGAAGACAGGCTGAAGGAGTTGGGGTTGTTCAACCTGGAGAAGAGAGGGGCTTTTCAGGGGGAACCTCATAGTAGCTTCTCAATACCTGAAGGGGACCCCCAGAAAGGCTGGGGAAGGACTTTTTAATAGGGTCCAGGATAGTACGACCAGAAGTAATCGATACAAACTGGAAGAGGGGAGATTTAGACTGGATATAAGAGAGAATTTCTTTCCTGTGAGGGTGGTGAGACACTGGAAGAGGTTTTCCAGAGAGGTTGTGGATGTCCCCTCAATCCCTGGAGGTGTTTGAGGCCAGGCTGGATGAGGCACTGAGCAACCTGGTTGAGTGAGAGGTTTCCCTGCCCATGGTGGGGGGTTGGAAGATGATCTTGAAGGTCCCTTCCAGCCCAAACCATTCTATGACACACATATTGTGTTATCAAACAACATTTCCCTTTTCCCTCCCACCCCTTTGTTATATGCTGGTTGAGATGTCACATTTGTACTGTTTTGAGGTGTTGTGGAGCAGATATCTTGAGCTGCTGTGGCATTGGGACAGGACATAAATATTCATGAGCAGAGAGGATGCCAATTTTTCATCTACCAGGATTCAGAATTTGCTGTAAAGGTCCTGGAAATCTTGCTGAGGAGCTGCAGGGCTTGACACCCTCTGCACTGTGGTGAAGAGATGCAGGAAGGCAGCCCAGGGTTCACCTACCCCAACCAGACATGGAGACTTGGAAGCATTTGTCCAGTCCTACTGGCAACAGGTATCTCAGCCTTTCACTTCAGGAATTTCACTGGTAAATGACCTGAGATGCCTCATTGTTCTCCTCAGGGAGCAGTACCCATTAAAGAGATTTGATATCTGCTGGACCACCTGGCACAGAGGTGGCTGCTGGAGTCTCCATCAACGTTGAGGGACGTTGAGGGACCTCAACCTCTTGTTCAAGTGGCATTTTTTGGGACACTGAGCTTCCTGCTGTGCAGCATCACCACTTTTTAGCTCCTGTGTAGACTTCTCTGGTGCACCTCACATGCCAAGCACAGGACTCACCTTCCTAGTGCTCACCTCTCCTCTCCTCCAACCCCCTGCCCAAAGTGGAGGACCTGGAAAACACAATGCACCTCATCCTCTCTCAACCTCTATCACATCCCTGCTCCCATCAAAAGGGAGATGATGAAAGGTTCTGTGTCATCCCATTTCCTTAGGGAAGGGCTGGGGATGGCACAGCTCCTGGTTTTTAATCTCTACAGAACTGGGGAGAAGGTGGCAAACTCATTGTCCTCTCCAAGTCTGTCCAATTTCAGCACTGCTGAATTCCACTGCTGCTTTATCACCTCTCAATGTCTTTCTTTCTGAAAGTTATCATCTTCAGAGCAGGAGACAGCTTCAATCTGAGGGGCTTTGTCTGTCAGTAGACAGTCTGTCTTTCTCTCTTCTGTCCCCTTTCATCAAGGATTTCCTGCTGAGCTTCAAATAAGCCCCCTCTGATCTTGGGAAGCTCCTCTGTGTGATTTGCATTGCAGCAGGGAGTGGGACAAACCTGACTTTGGGAGACCACTGTTGATCTACAAGGCAATGGCAGCACCATGTGGCACATCTGTGGCACACTGGTCATTGCTAGTGAAGGTGGAAGGGTGAGAACCCTGTTGGTAAAACCATCTCTGGACACAAATCTCTCCCACAGGAGACACTTAGCAGACAGCTGCCCACCTCAGGAGGTGATTTTGATGCCTGCTACACAGAAGAAAGGCTCCTTAGCAATGGAACAGCTGGATAATACAAGTGCATCACAAGTGCATTCTGACAAACAGATCAGTCCAGAGAAGTTTTGTCAAAGGGCACTTTAAATAAATGTTGTCTGTACCTGCCATGCTTCTCTTGAGAAGTCATCTTCTCACTGGCTCATCTGTGTTTTCTTATTGAGTGGATTCTCTAAACAATAGAAACCATTGGGTATCTTGAAGTCAAACCTGGTTCTCCATTGCCCATCCAGATTTTCACCCAGTCCTCAATATTAGGATCTCCAATGATAGGAAGCTGGAACACAGGAGGATCCACAGAAATATAAGAAAAAACTTTTTCACAGTGAGGGTGATAGAACAGTGGCACAGGCTGCCCAGAGAGGATGTGGAGTCTCCTTCTCTGGAGACATTCAAACCCACCTGGATACTTTCCTGTGTGACCTGGTCTGGGTGTTCCTGCTCTGGCAGGGGGATTGGACTGGATGATCTCTTGAGGTCCCTTCCATTCCCTGATATTCAGTAATTCTGTGATACCACACAAGTGAAAAAGTTGACAGGACTAAGATCAATTTCCAGCCTTCCCAGTGCCATCTTTAGTAGTCCTCAAAATATACCATCATCTTGATTGAGTCTGTTTTTACTGCAATGTCCTTTTCCATCCTTCACTCTACAAGCACCTGGACCTCTGGAGGATGAGGATGGGGTGTGTTTGCTACCATTCAGTTCATGAGTATCAGATAATCATAGAATAGTTTGGGTTGGAAGGGACCTTAAACATCATCTAGGTCCACCCTCCCTTCCATAGGCAGGGCCTGAGAAGGTACTGATGGGTAACTGCTGGTGGACCATCCCATTTGCAGAATTTCCATGAGTTTGCTGAGCAAATTAGCATGGCCAGCTTCCAGCATCCTATGGTCTGACTGCACCAAGAGACTCTCTGCCAAGCAAACAAATATTGGTGGTACTCTGTCATATGGACTGGTGCCAGAAACTCCTTCCCTCTGTAATCATAATTGCTGGCACATCAAAGATGTTCCCCTCCCCCAAACTACATCCTCTACCTTCTCTTTGCTGATACACTCACTTCCAGGTGATTTATTTTTCAGTCTTTGCTTGTTTGGCATCTTGACATCATATGGGCTGAGGTTTCCTGCTTTCCAGACAGCCTGGGCTGGACTGGACCAGCCTGGAGCACTTTGAAAGGAAGCTTATGCCCTTGAGAACATCCAGCTCCATCATTTCCTTGTTTTATCTCAAGATTCTGAATTCTCATGGGTTTATCTGCCTTTCTTTCATGTCTTCAGGATCCTGGGTTTTTTACTGTTTTGTTTTGTACTGATGTTGGATTGTTTTTTGGTTTTGGGGTTTTTTTTTTTCCCTTGTAGTATAAGCTGTTTATTAATGCAGAGTATAGGATGAATTTGAGACTGATCCAAGGGACAGCAGAAAGGTCTTGGCCATGAAGATGATCAGAAGGTTGTCTTTATGAGGACAGGCTGAAGGAGTTGGGATTGCTCAGTCTGGAGAAGAGAAGGCTCTGGGGGGACCTCAGAGTAGCTTCTCAATAGCTGAAGGGGGTCTACAGAGAGGCTGGGGTAGGACTTTTTAATAGGCTCCTGGATGGCAGGACTAGGAGAAATGGATGTAAATTGGAAAAGTGTAGATTTAGGCTGGATATAAGAAGAAATTCCTTATGGTGATGGTGGTGAGACACTGGAAGAGGTTGCCCAGACAGGTTGTGCCCCTTCTCTGGAGGTGTTTCAGGCCAGGCTGGATGAGGCATTGAGCAACCTGATTTAGTGGGAGGTGTTCCTGCCCGTTGCTGAGGGGTTGGAAGTAGATGATCTTTGAGGTCACTTCCAACCCAAACCATTCTATGATTCTGTGACCCATGGTTTCCAAAAAGCAAAATGATGTTTCTCTCTGCATGGGCTGTGATCTACCATCCATGGATGCCTTTGAATTGCATGGTGGATATCTGTGGTCAGCCAGCCCCAAGCTGGGACAGGACAAAACTCAACCAGAGATGGAGAAAGGACAGAAAATTCATGTCCCAACAAGGAGCCACAACTTTTTGACCTGTCGTTTCTCAGATACTTAGTGAATCATCTCCACCCATAGCTGAATCAACTATTTTGAGAGCCTCGGGAAAGCCTCTGGTTGCTCCTGGTGAAGAAATCCAGTGTGACCATAAAACAAGAGTATTTATGATTACAGCTCTGAGCTCAATCAAACAGGGCTGACTGTGTCTCCAGATGATTAACAGCAGAAATGCCTCACCTTGGCATATAATTTCCCTTTACAGGAGATTTTCAAAAGCCAAGTTCACTGGCTTGAAGTACATGGAGTGACTTCTTGCTTGTTAAAGGGGAGCTGATATTATTTTTCTCGAGGGCAGGAAGGGAAAGAGTGAGGGGAAAAAAAAAGATATTTTAATACTGATGTGGATTGTTGTTTTTTCCCAATGATAAGTGGTGGTAGAAATGATCAGGGTTTGACTAATCTATTTTTTTATCCATCCTTTCTCTGCTTTTGAAATTTGTTGTTGACTGTATCTAAAGTCAAAGTGCAGGCTTAGTCCTGCCCCATGAAGCATTGCACTGGAGCTTAACACACTGTGAAATCAACCCTTACTTACCTGCCACAGTCACCAAGGATGAGAAATCAGTCATTTTCTTCTATAAAGAGGGAGGATGGTCAACAAGTAGTGGAGGAAAATAGAGATATGGAGGTGCAGAGCAGATATTGAAGGTTGCTGGTGTGATAGGAGCTTCAGAGACAGCATTTGTCTTTCACAGATAACTCTCCTGGTGTAAAACCATAGAATGGTTGGGGTTGGAAGAGATCTTAAAGACTTTTTAATAGAGTACAGGATGGCAGGACTATAGGAGTAATGGATGCAAATTGAAAGAGAGTAGATTTAGGCTGGAATTAAGAAAAAAGTTCTTTACTGTGAAGGTGGTGAGACACTGGAAGAGGTGGGAGGTGTCTCTGCCCATGGCAAGGGGGTTGAAACTAGATAATCTTTAAGGTCCCTTCCAACCCAATCAATTGGAATCAATTCTATGATTCCAACTCCTTGCCCTGGGTAGAGATACTCCAGCTAGACCAGGTTGCTCAAAGCACCATTCAGCCTGACCTTGAACCACTACAAGGATGAGGGAAGCCCCAGCATCTCTGGGCAACCTGTTCCAGCATCTCAGCACCCTCACATTAAGAATTTCTTCCTAATGTCTAGTCTAAATCTCCCCTCTATTACCCAACTCTCCTGATGGCATCATCCATCTTGTCTTTGTAGAGACCTGCTGTGATCCAGCCAGGGTAGTTTTGATGTCAGTAATTCACAGACATCTGTAGAAGGCTGGATAAGCTGAGGAAGCCTACTTGAGTTGATGGGATAAAGGATTATGTCTCCTTTTGTTATTCCTTCTTCTTCTCTAAGATGAACACTATCTTGTTCTGGGCCTTGCAAGGATTGTTGCTTTGTGTGGTGGAAAGAAGAGGGAGAAAAAAAAAACAACCCATGGCAAAAGCCAAAAGCAAGCCTAGATAACAAATCTGTTATCCTCTGGGTTTAAAAGATACATAATAATTTAATTACCTTGAAGGAGGTTTTCATCTTTCCCTGCTCAACCCATTTGTGTATGTGTGTGGGTTTTTTTTCTTCCTTCCCCCCCCAAAAACAACCTTTTTATGAAAAGGATTTTCATCTGCTGCCTAAAAAAAAAAGAGAACAGAAGAGAAGAGCTCCCAACCAGAGTGTTTTATGTTGAGCTGCATGTGCTAATGACAGTAAAGCCCACATGAAAGGAACAACTGCTTCAAATATTCATTTGTCAAAAGGGATGGAGAGCTGCAGGCTGGTGAGCAGCTGCTGAAGAGAGGAGCTCTTCTGTGCCCATCACTTGGTTGTGCCTCCTGCCACATGAAGACCTGAACCAGTGGCCTCTTGATTTAGTTAGGATGGCCCCTTGTTCTCCTTGGGAGGGGGTGTTTGGGAAACAGGGAAGAAGGGAGGGGAAAAAAGGAGTCAGGGAGTGATAATGACAGCTCAACCTGAGCTGGCAGACATTTGGACAATTCCCTTCATTACAGACTTCTTCTCTCTGGAGGTGTTTAAGGCCAGGCTGGATGAGGCATNGGGCCATAAGGTGAGAGAGAGGATGAAGATGATCAGAGGGCTGGATCACCTCCCTTATGAGGACAGACTGAAGGAGTTGAGGTTGTTCAACCTGGAGAAGAGAAGACTCAGGGGGGACCTCATAGTGACTTCTCAATACCTGAAGGGGGCTACAGAAAGGCTGGGGTAGGACTTTTTAATAGGATATGTGATGGAAGGACTAGGAACAATGGATGTAAATGGGAAGAGAGGAGATTCAGGCTGGATATAATAAGAAAATTCTTTATTGTGAGGGTGATGAAACACTGGAACTGGATTTCCCATCCTGAGGGATGAGGATGGATGAGGCATTGAGCAACCTGGTCTAAGGTGAGACGTCCCTGCCCATGGCAGGGGAGTTGGAACTAGATGATCTCTAAAGTCCCTTCCAACCCAAACTATTCTATGATTCTATGATCAACTCCTTATTCCCTTGCACAAACATTCTGATGATGCATCATCAGCTGTTGCTCTGGCAACTGCTCTGCTTCCCTCCTGCTCCTCTTCCCAGCCTTTTTTAACCTGGCCAGAGAGGTGGCTCCTGGAAGTATCAGCACAGGGAGGGCAGAAACACCATTTCTGCTCAGATTAAAGGATCTCATTTTTTGGGGACTCTAATGACAGTTACAGTGAGGCCAATCCCAGTGCTCCCAATCCAGCTCCACTTGTCCATTATCTCCTTGCTGTATCCTGGCACCTGCCTATCATTAAGGGGAGGGTTTGAGGTGTAGTTTCTATGGCAACTTCCAGAAACCTGCTGCCTTCCAGTGCAGTGAGCAAGCAGAGGGGGGGACCAGCAGGAGAGGATAAAGGACCAGGAGCAGCTTTAGCCAGGCAGCTGCCACCAGCAGGAGCAGCCACCCCATGCAGATGGGATGTGGCTGTGGCAATGCCCACATTTCATGTCACCTGCTTTTAAGCAGCATGAGGCTTTGGTGGTGGTGTTTATAATCTATTTAGTTCTCACAAGTGCTTCCAAGCACATAGCATGGAGTACAGTCTCGTGGTCCTCCTTGCCCAAGGGGTAATCTAGGAGGAGGTTGTTGCTGATGGTTTGGATCCAGCTGTGGCTTTGGGTCTCCTGGTGGGTTGACTTTTCAGCCCTCAGCCACTATTACAGCCCTTTCCAAGAAATGGAGATGTATCATGCAGCAGGTACATCCTTTTCAGGGGGAGGGAGGGGTGCTTCAGATAATAAGAGGAAATTAAACCCAGAAATTGCAAGGCAGGTAGAAAGCTTTCCCCTTGCTTGTGGAGTTAAGAGCATGAAAATACTGTTTAGAGGCTGTTGCTCTCTGTGTGTGGCTGTGGCTTTTATTTCATAGAATCATAGAATGGTTTGGGTTGGAAGGGACCTTCAAGATCATCTAGTTCCAACTAGGGAACACCTCCCACAACACCAGGTTGCTCAGTGATTCATCCAACCTGGACTTAAACACCTCCAGGGATTGAGGGGGCATCCACAACTTCTCTGGGCAACCTCTTTCAGTGTCTCATCATCCTCACAGCAAAGAACTTCTTTATCTCCAGCCTAAATTTCCCCTCTTCCAATCTGCATCCATTACTCCCAGTCCTCCCATCACATATCCTATTAAAAAGTCCTACCCCAGCCTTTCTGTAGGTCCCCATTAGGTATTGAGGAGTCACTATGAGGTCCCCCTGAGCCTTCTCTTCTCCAGGCTCAACAACCCCAACTCCTTCAGCCTGTCTTCGTAAGGAAGGTGCTCCAGCCCTCTCATCATCTTTGTGGCCCTCTTCTGGACCCACTCCAACAGCTCAAGTTCAGCAGATGAGGGTTTTATTCTTGAATTGAACACATTGACCTTTTTGTGTCCCTGTTTCTCTCACATTCTCCTCTCATTTGGGCAAAACACTTTCTGTTAATAGGTGTTTTGGAGGTAGTCAGTACCAGAAGCTGTGATCTCACAGCAGGGAATGTTCATGAGAAGTCTCTGAGAATGTACAAACAAATTGTATAATTTTCTGCTGTTTGTGAGTCATACCAACTTGCACTGAGGTGAGGAAAAAGATGAAAATCCTGTGCTTGAAGTGGCTTCTTCTGTTATTTTGGGGAATATTTTGTTGTCTCTGAGCTTCTCAACTTTGCAGTCACCCAGCTGGCAACTTGTTCAATTTCCACAGTAACTTTTAGCAGGATTTCTGGTTATTATTGTGGTGGTGGTTATGCATTAAACCTGTCCTGGTGTAGAGTAGCTCCATCATCTCTCTCTTTGTTGGGAACTCCAAGCAAATCAGACGAGAAACTGTGAGGGAGCTGGGGCTTGGAGAA
>VZTY01019030.1:0-24541 GCA_013400935.1 Turnix velox
GTGATTCTATGATTCTAGTATAGCCAAAAGTTGTAAAAGGGTAATAACTCTTGATGACAACAAACTATGCTGTATTTGATGAGGGCTGCCTCAGGTCAAGCACTTTAGCACCAAAGAATTTTGCTAATTTTACTCATATCTTTATATCCAAGTTCTCAATTAATTAACTAATTATGTCCCCAACTAATTAAAATTCACTGGAACATTCTTCAAATAAGGACAGTTCTCAGAATAGAAGTGAAAGATACATCTTTTAAAAATCCCAGTGACTTCCTATAAAGAGAAAGGAACTAGTTCTATATATCATAGGATATTTCATTTAGTAAGATTTTGGAGTGTGTGTCTGTGGGATTCTGTTTGCACAGATAGAATTACAAGATTTGACTCTCAGATACACCCCCAATACACCAGGGTCTAATCATCTTGATTAGACTTGAAGAAAAAGCTGCTGAAAGTATTTTGAAGAGTTTCCATACACACATTAATTTCTAATCACATATGTACATTTTTAGCATAAATTTTGTCTGACTTTTGCCTCTCACATATACATAAATATTAATGTTTACAAATATAACTATAATAACAGTAACAATTATATAAATTACTCATTCTGCAATTAAAGAATAAAGCTAGTTCTTCCCAAGTTGCTGTTATGTTATATTCTGTGATTTCAAGAAGCTTTAAAGATGGTTAATGTTTAACTCTTGATGAGCAGGACTGTGTGAAAGTTTACTAAATAAAGTATCCAAATGAACACTCATAATTATTAATCATAGCTGAAAAAAACCCTCAACTAACATGCAACTGTCATGACAGCTGACAATGACCCATAAGTATAACATTCCTGACTTCTTCAAGAGTCTGCAATGTAAGAAGTAGTGGCATCACAAGTTTTAATCTGTAATTTTGCAGTGTACATATTCATGTACATACCAAATTGAAAATGACACTTTTTTTATGTCTGATTAGTCATGATATAAAGGCCAGAGGGAAAAATGTACAGTAATATAAGGATGAATTTCCAAAGTTGTTTGCTTCTGCCGTATTTCTTCATATTCAAATGGGACTGTTCTTGAGATATTACAAATGAAGCAGCATAAGAGAGATTGTGGATGCCCCCTCTCTGGAGGTGTTTAAGGCCAGGCTGGACAAGGCACTGAGCAGCCTGATCTAGTGAGAGGTGTCCCTGCCTTTGGCAGGGGGGTTGGAACTCGATGATCTTTAGAATCCCTTCCAACCCAAACTATTCTATGATTCTATAAAAGCTGAACTTCCGAGAAAAAAAAATATATATTCCTCCAATATTTACACAAACATAAACTTCATACTATATTAATTTTTAATTGCAAAATATTTAATGATAAGCTGGTATTTCTACATATGCCCAAGTTTCTGTACACTGTGGTGCATAAATGAACTGTTCCCTAAGAATGTTGTCTAACTCTGAAAGAACACCTGAGCTTCACAAGAAATCAGAGCTTCTGTTTTCAAATCTTAGGAGTTGGCATAAAACACTAGGCTAATATTCAGATAATATTTTTATTATATGTATCAAGACATAGTAAGGTGTTATTAAAACATAAAGTAGTATCATATGTTAGGAATGTAATAAGGTTGCAGTCTCCAAGTGCAACTGATTATAACATTCCAATGTTTGATGCTGAAAAATTTACCTGAATTTTATTATGAGTTCTAAAGCAATGGAATTTCTTGAAAATATATTTTGTAGATCTTGTGATGTTGCCAGTGTTTCCTGTGAGTCTCAGTAGTATTTATTCATAAAGATACATTAATATATTATGAACTCATCTTTCAGAGCTACACTCACTGTGTACAGATTAGCCTCATGGAAGCCTGATTCATGCCATTTCTGAGCTTGAGAATGGCAGTACTGTGGATCTTAGATGCCCTGTTTCATTCTGTATTATTTCTTAAGTAGATTTTTCAATATTTTCTTTTATCACATTTAATTAAGTTTTAAAGACTCTATAGCTCACTGGAGCAGCACTAGATTCCAATAGCAGGAAAATCTGAATATTATTCATCATCATTCAAACCCAATATTATATTCTGTCTATGTGTGTTAATATAAAAAACACATTCAATTGAAAGTGCTATATATAATTAATAAATGAGTTTGACTGTGGTAGTTCAAGCTATGCACTGAGAGAAGGATTTATCAAGTCTTCCATACTGAATAGCTGCTATGAAGGGCGATAGTGCTTGAAATAATGTACAGCAGGATAAAACTGCTAGTAATAATTGTTAGTATTATACATTTAATATATCACATAATTATAAGCAAAAGTATGTCTCCATGACAACTAAGATTAGCAATGTTTCTGAGTATATAAATCATGAAAGATTCCAAATGTGCAGATGTAAAGGAATAAACACTCAGAAACAGAGAGCAATGAATGAATCCTCTTCTCTGATTGTACAAAATGGACCTACAGCGAAGAGGACTACTGTCTAGCTGAGAAGGACATTGCTCATCTATAAACTCTGCTTCCCCAAGAGCTCCTCAAGTCCTGCATAGCTTCACATCACAGTCAGTGTGGAGCAGTGCCTCAAAAAGCAGGCAAGAGCCAATGCCTCCTTATTTTTGTAAATGTGTTTCATCTTTCCAGAGCATCTAAGCATAAAATTTAATATATTAGAATGAATTTTCCAGAGATATGACACTATTTGACTAGTGCAATGGTGTATTTACATACAATGAGGTCATTAATTTTTTTCTCTTGCATAGAGTAAAGATAAAGCATTTCCAGCTAGTTCCCAGTTCCGCAAACATTCCACAACATCAGGGCAGAGAAGCGCATATTATTGAACAGCATTAAAAAGGAAGCATAAGAAATGATCAGGGTATCTCTTAGTGGGCTTTTCCATCTAATATTACTGGTTTTGTTATTTTCACCTTGTGGTTCAGCTTCCTTTGAACAAGTACACACACTCTGCTGAAAACTGCTTTAAGCAAATGCAACTGTCTTACAATACATTTCCATAACAAATGTGCTTTCCTTTGATGTGTTAGATACAATCTATACCTCTTCCTCACCCTCTGCTTTACACTAAACAACGGAACCTTCAACTAAGGCTGAAAATATCTGATAGGCAACAAAACTCTAAAAGGAGAAGGGAAGGTTACAGAAGTCTATCACAAAATAAAGGTTTCACTCTTTTGAATGGAAAACTTTCATTAACTTTGATTTTTTTTACATGATTTTAAAGTGAATGAGTCAGTCTATTATGATCAAACAAGGGGAATAAGCTACCGTATACTTAACTTTCTCTGCTGCCTATGCACTTATCAACCCAGTGCAGAAAATAAATCCTTCAAATAACCTGCTTGAGATATATAGGCAACACAATATTTGGAGGGTGATTTGTTGTTTGTTGTTTTTTATTTATGGTTACATATTTTAATGGAAACATTTTAATTAATAAATGAAATTGAAAGTCATTCCTCAAAGCTATTACATAGTGATGGAATGTATTTTGAAAGTATGTTAGTGTCTGGGTTTGTGAAATTGAAAATTTCAAAGGCCCGCAGTTGAGTCTGTCCAGTGAATAAAGAGTTCCAGGCTCTGCTTTTCCCTCTCTGTAGAAAGAGGTGTATAAATGCAGCTTCTGTCAAGAGAAATAAGCTTCACCAGCCAGATAAAAATGAGCAAGTGGGAAGCACATTAAAACCAACATCTTGCATTGTGAAAGGAAATTTATATGGTCTAATTCTTGTTTTCTATGGCAGGTGATATGCCTGTAAGTGAGCATTTGGTTAATGACAACTTATCTTCAGAGAATTACCTGGTTGTTTTTGTTTTCTGCGTTAGTAGATGCTGGGTTATGCTTGAGATGGAGAACTACATTTAAATGCTTGAGATGGAGAATTACATTTAAATAGTCATTTCTAAGGACATGCATATATGGGAGCCATTGCTCCTCCAGGAAAATTCACACAACTTGGCCGAGAACTTGCTGGCTGAGGAGTCAGTGGATGCTGGTAAGCCTCTCTGGAAATCCAGTCCAGTGATGCTAAGGCACACACTGATGTTAAGCAATGCAGGCAGACTATATCAGTGAGTCCTGAATAGCCAACCATGTTCAGATGGGAAGAAAATCTCATACCACACTGCACAGGGACAAAGAGGTACCTACCTCCCTGACAGTTATAATTTGGAACCTTTTTGACTACATAGCCATGGAAATAGTTTGATAGTTTAATAGTTGCCTAGGTTGGAAGGGATCTTTCACATCACCAAGTTCAACCAACTCATCTCTGGAAAGTCTTGTGCCTGGACACGGATTTGAATCCTTGATGATTTATCCAAATAAATATGGACCACAGCCTTTGTGTGCCACTGACAATTTTTATCTCAGATTCTCAGCAGTTTAAACTAAAACAGACACTAATAATCTGTACCCTGAGCCAGGAGAGAAGCCCTTCTGCCTCCCCAGGATGGGAGCCCTATCAACAGCCTGGAGTTTATTGCAGAATTTTGGGGTGATTTGGCTCATAACCCTGCTGAATACTTCTTGGAATGACATCTCATTTTATAGCAGATAGTATATATAAGAAACAGGCTGCTAGAAATGCAGTTTTTGCATATAACATGTTAAACTAAGGTGGATTTGCAGTGTTGTGAAGAATAACACATGAAGTTTGCCTGAATTTTCTGTTTTGCCCTTTGAAAAAAGTCCCTAGTGTATAGGCAAAGAATGATGAAGGCAGACAACCAACAGCAACACTCTATTGCTGGAAAGTACCAAAAGCCAATAATATGTGACTAGTCAGCTTTTCTGGCTTTAAAACTTGTACCAGCATGAATTATTCTTGTCCCTTTGGAAGAACAGGTAACATCATTGAAGAGATGTGTGAATCTGGCCACTGCTCACCCCTCACTGCAATTTGTGCTGCTCTGATTTTGTGTCTAGACCCTCCTGAGTCCACCTGGTTGAACATTAGTCAACTAATGTCATCCTGGGCTCTGTGGACTGTGTTTTATCTTGAAATGCTTGTGCAAAAGCAGATGGTATGAGCTAACCTATTCTTATCAAGGCTGACATGGCAAGAAGAGATTCTGTTGAAGAAAGACATGGAAATTTATCGTGCAGATGACAGACAAAACATATTAAATTCCTGGGGAGGTGTGGCCAGTGATATCTCTGTCTCATTTGTTGATTTCCTTGTTGTCCTTCTGAATGGTAATTTGCTGCTTCAAGCTGGACATTATTAGACTTTCTGACAAGAACATGAGTGGTGTAGATTAATTTTCATAACATTTCTAGACTCTTAGGCTCTTCCCAAGGAGAAAGAAGGAACGAGAATACAGCCTTGACTAATTCTTCTGAAACCTGTACTTGAATCCCATGAGGAGGATTTTAATTTCACACACTCACATACACTCACATAGAGTCACACACAAAACCATACAGAAGCCAGAAAAATATATCTGCGGGGATCTGGCTAAGTTGAGAGCACACTGTTTTAATGAATATTGTGATCAATCTGGACAAATTGATTTAGAGTCTGAGAGCAGTCTGGGAATTTTTCTCATTAGTGCTGATCTTCATGATAGAGGAACATGGAGTGGTGGGCTCATTAGTATCAACCTGATTATGTCTGAAGGCATACATGATGACAAGATGACACAAGTGACAAGAGACAGGCTGTGGTGCTGCATGTTAAAAACAGCCCTTGTAGAGTTGCTCTGAAATACTAATTTTACTAACATAGTTCTTAAAATCAATTATGTTTAGTTAGTAGAAAAATGAGGTGATTTAAAAATATTTCCTCAAAAGGAAATAATTCTGACTCCTTCAGTGAACAGTGAGACAAACACATTAGCTTTAAGATTTTCTTTGCTTCAAAAAGAGGAATATGCATCAGGTATGGTACATAGGAAAACAGGAGTAAAAGCACAGGTGAAACACACAGATTGATCTGTAGTGCCACATCAGACTGGCAGCCTACCTCTGCTTCCTTTGACTGCAGTTGAAGCAGGGCAGTTACTCCAGAGAGCCCAGGAGCAGTGACTGCTTAATAACCTGCTGACTCAAAACATTTCCTCTTAAGCTTCGTGAGTTCGTGGTTGCCTTATAGCCTGTAGGATTAGTCTCCATGTTCTCTAATGTAACATGGTAACTTCTGATTATACGTAAAAATGTCTTTCTAAATCCTGCTAAGTTCTTGCTACCTGAAGGCAACAAGTCCCAAAGGTTAATTACATGCTTTGTAAAAATGTTTTATTACATTTTAATTGGTTGCTGTGAAATACTTATGAATAAACCTTCCTTGTTCTGTTGTAGGAAAAATCTATATAGATTTCTGGGGTTTTATCTATATGTATCAATTCAGATTTGCAATTCATACATTCATGTTGTTACAGCGTTGTTCTTTCATTCTTTTCTTTTATTGAAGTATGTTGATATAGCCCCAAGCTCATTAGAATTTTCTTATTTTTAACATCAGTTCCTCTGTCCCACTGCCTCTGTCCTGTTTCAGCTATGTTGCTGCACTGTAATACTGCAGTTCAATGCTTCACCATTTACATAATTTGCAACTGTTGGAAATTAATGGATTCCAGTGCAACATCTTCTTTGTGACAGATGGCTTGTTTCCCCATAGACAGAGGATTTTTTAGGTGATAACAACTAGATAGACCTGTTATAAGAGCAACATAAAGTTATGCAATACAGTTATAATCAGTACAAATGTGATGCAATCCAGGTTTATTTATGTACTATTAATTGTAGTAAAACAATATGAATTTTTTTCCATAGTCAGATTGGTAATTATATTGTAAACATCTGCACTAATAACTTCAACTTAACTGTATATACTTTTAATGATCAAAGATTTTTTTAATCTAGTTTTATTCCCTGTGATTTTAGATACTTCCTTTCAAATAAAATCAGGTACAAGAGGATGCAGCAATAATTAACTTTGAAGCCAATCCAGAGTGCTCATTAAGTCTGATTTATAACTAAGAACATGATGTACAGAATAAATCACTGATTAATACAGCATTTATTATCTATGAATATAAGAAAGTATACATTTTACCTGTGTACTACATAATGCAAAGCTCTGAGAAAGATTTCAGACATGCCATGCAATCTTCTTTCATCTTTTAACAGACTACTTCTGTCATTGTTCAATACAGCTGTATTTTTTAAAAGAGTAAAACACTTGAAAAAGTGCAATTGCCATGAAAAGACAAGACTAAATCATAAGAGAAACTTTATTTTCAGATTTATATCTGTTCTAGAACTGTAATAAGATTCAGACACCTAACAAAGTTTTGAACTTTAGCTTTGTCCTTTCAAAGCTGCAAGTACTTTTTCTGAAATGACACACTCAATGAAGAAGAAATGTGTTTATCTATGGCAACACTGTTAACTCTGAAAAGATTTGATTTTGAAGCACAACTAGGGCTTCTGTTGTACAAAACAAATGCTGAACATCTTGTGCAGGAACCATGTAACCTTTTCTTTCTTCTTTCTGTACCCTTAAGCAGCTAAGTATGAGTCCTTGAGTTTCCACAGACAGCAAAACCAATTCCACTCTAATATCATGTGAGAGAATCTCTTGGAATTCCTTGTTCAACATCAGCCAAAAGCCAGGAGACACACCAACTCAAGAGTTTATTGCACATAATTTGGCCTGCCTCTCAGGTCACACAGCTTAGCGTTTTTGTAGCCTTTTCCTCTGACAAAAACTTATTTCAAAAACTCTGTGCTCAGAATTATAAAACAGAAGCAGAAATATTCTGTAAACCATCCCAAGGAAACTCTGCCACTGAGAGAAATGGAGTAGGTGAGAAATATTTTCAGTTCCCTTGGTCACATTCCCACAATATTTTTTTTTTATCACCTAATAATGAAAAGAATGGACCTGAGAGTGTGTTATGGCAGACTGCACAGAGTGGAGGTTTGTTTAGTAGTAAAATTTGTATATCTGCCTTTAGATATGGTAAACACCAGACCTTCATAGCAGTGACTTGGCATAACTCTCATGAAATGGAGTACTTGCCCTGTAACTAGTTTTAAAAAATACAGCTGTATTGAACAATGACAGAAGTAGTCTGTTAAAAGATGAAAGAAGATTGCATGGCATGTCTGAAATCTTAACCTTTCCCTGACCATGGTTACACAGGTGTTTCTACAGTTCTTTGGCTATCTCCAGCTGAAACTTATCAAGAATCACATGTAATTCTACATTGATAAAACTCAGTGAAAAGGCACCCACCAGTATGCACAGCAGAGAGATCTCAGAGCATAACACCTACCTGGGCATCGTACCATAAAAGTCTGAGACTAAACACCCAATAAATTGCTGCCTCGTCAAGAAGTTTAATTTTTTTTAAATTTTTGTTTCTTCCACATATTAATAATACATTTAAAGCCGCTAAAGCTTACAAAAGCTTTTATTGAAAGGTCAAATGAGTAACATGGAAAGAGCATTACTTGTTTCTCTATATAGTTACGTCATATGGGCTTGAGTTACTACATCATAAGTCTTTATAAATGCAATTTATTCACCATGTAACAGTTTCTTTCTTTCATTTATACAAGACTATTTGATAAAACATCTGTATAGATGCTTCCTAACAGCATCATCAACAGATCATCTACTATCATTGTGTTTATGACATACTGGCATTGTATGACACATGCAAGAAATTTCTTGCTGATCATGCATATAATCTTCTGTAGTAAAGACTTCCTACAGCAAAGCATGTTTTCAGTGTATGATAAGATTTAAAAATTATAGCAAATTTTCTGTGTTTTCCTTTGTGTTTGTTAGGGTTTTTTTAGGTTTAAATTAATATTCCTGTCATTAAAAAAAAGTAAATTTTTCTAAAGGTACACACTTATACATACTATGTAAATGACTATCTGAGCAATATAGTTTAGGTAAAGAGCTGAAATGTATTTTGCAGAAAAAAAAATTTCTATTTATGCAGAACAGGAGTAGCCATCCGAAGCCATTCTCACTTTACCAAGCAAAAACATGTAGAAGCTAAAGGAACCTGGGAAGAAAGGGAAGATCCAATGGAAAATATGACCTAGAGCAAGCTAAATCTCATGTTGTATTTTTAAAAATCATTAGCTTTCTAGTAAGGATAAATAAGCAGGTGATTTCATAAACCAGAAAGCAAATTCAGGTCAGACAGTCATGAGAAGTGGCTTGGAGACTGTGCTCGAGGTACAATTGAAGCATCCATTTCTGCAATGGACAAAGACATAAGACATAATGGACTGGAAATGTGTTGGTGTTGGTCGAGAACACATAGTAGCAGCTCTGGGGACCAAGATACTAACATAAGCAGATGATGCACAATTTTATAGACAAATTTATTTTTACAGAGACTAAGTGATACAGAAAATGTATCACAAGCAATGTTGCTGATCATGCTAACCATTTGAAAATTTTGATAGCTTTTATTAGTGTTGAAGAGGATTTAGGGACCTGTCACACATGTAAACAGAAATGTCTGGAAGGGAAAAAACAGGAATTCTCTGTTATGTTTCCAGCAATCAGACACACACATTGTACAAACTACTGGCAAGTTAGGGAAACAAGGCAGTTAAGTTGTCTGTAAACAATATTGGTGAAGTGTACTTGCACAAGACAAGACCTAGTTACACATATGTGAAATTATACTCTGTTAATTGGACTTTTTTGAGGTTTCAAGGATCCTGGCAAAGATCTATGGCAAAGATACATATAGCAACAGCTGTCCAGTGGCATAGGTGGTGTTATGGGTGAAAAAGAGAGACGTTAAAATTACGGAAATGTGTCAGACCTTCTCCCTGACCATTCTACAGAACAAGATGCTAAGCAATGGAAACCAGAGAGAAGTCTTTATCTTGTCGTATTGTAACCAGACACAAATAAAAACTAGGATTTTTCATGTACATTGTAATGCTTCCCATTAATGGGTTGCACAAGGAAAAAAAAGAAGACACTTGACATTTGAGAATCTTTTTTGATTCAGATATATGGTAAATCTACCACTCTAATCTCTAGCTTAATCACTTCCCTGTTCTGCCTCCCATCAGATGGGCCCTGGAAATATTCTATCCATGGCTTTTTTTGCCATCACTTTTTTCTTTAGGTTTCTCTCATAGGAGAAAAACAACCAACTTTTTCCTTCCTTTAAACACCAGACAGCATTTTTAAGTCCATTACAGATATATCTATGACAAATATATATAAACAACAGTGACTGAATCTTCTAGGTGTCTGCCAGAATTATCTCTTGAGTTTCAGCTATCAGGAATCATGACCGAGACAAATTTTTGCACCACTGTTTTCAGGATGTTTGGTTTCAATCCAGGTCTAAATCCAAACATGGATTTGTTGAATTTCTATTTTCAAACAATAAATTGTCTTGACCCACTTGGCCTTTCTTTCAATCATCAGGGCAAAATAAGAAGGAAGAAACAAAAAGCATTAAAATATTTGAAAACTTTCAGCTGGTGCCCAGTTATGTTGTTTTTTAATGCTACAGTGCTACATCTCTCTACATCGCATATGTTTACATGTACATCTACACATATATATTTGCATTTATGAATAATAATACCTACAGATACAATAAATAGGTATAATAAGAATACTCAGAAAGCACTACTCATTTACCGTTCCTTCACCATCAATACTTGGTTGATGAAGAATATTGAGGTGTGCTAGACTCAACAGACAGAGATCAGGGGAAACTATTTTATGTTGAGGAGAGATTTCTTCCTCTTTTGTTCCGGTTTATTTGGTTTCTCATGTGAGTTTGTTCTCAGTTGCTTAAAAATATGTGCACACAAATAGAAGCTGATCACAATGACTTAATGCTGCTAGCATTTTTTCAATTTCTAAAATCATGGATTGTTATAATGATTTTAGGTCCCTGCTGGTGTTCACACAGAATAACATGAACCCTTGACTACACTAGGAACAACACAGCCCTGATATGAGTCCCATAGTGACATCTGATTAAAAAAAGACACCTATCTGTCATATATACCCCTTTCCAGGTTCAGCAACTGTCCTGGTTTGAGTGACATGGGATTAGTTTCTGTTTCAATAATTCTACTTTTCATTAAGATATCATCTACCGTGTGGGAAAACTGCACTTTTAGAAGACGTTAGTTCCTGAATTTGCAAAAATATGTACTGTACAGCTAGCTATAGTATGTAAATTTCAAGGTCTGAGTGTTTTTGAGTTAACCAGGTACGGGGATGAAGAGCAATGAGACCTGGACACTTGATGTAAGATGGGCAGCAGGATTATTTCAAAGTATGAATGTTACAACTTCAGTATAAATGAGAAAGTTTCCTGAGGACTTTTCTCACAACCCCCTTGATTTCTGGAATCCTGACACCTTCTTGCCCAAATGTCAGACCCCTGGGACCTTCTGTTCCTCACAAACCTGCATTCACAGTGTTTTACTTTTGCCATCTACTGCTGGGAATGCTTCCTATCGATACAAATGGCTACGTATAATCCTTATATATTTTATATTGATATCAGGATAATTATTGTTTAGTATTGTTGAATATTAATTACTTTGTCATATTCTATATCCTATAAAATCTGTGGATATTTCAACCCTTGGTCTTGCCTGTTTTTCAAATGGGAAGGAATTCCTGGGTTGATTACAGTTCCTTAAACTGTAAGAGCCTTAAACTCTAAGGATTTAAGGAAAAGGGATTTTTCTGACTCTGGCCCCTGATACCATAATAATGGTCAGCCTTATCATATATGTGAATGTGCTTACATGAATGGCATAGCTGCTGTGTAAGTCTTCTTTCATTTTAAGATGAACATTCCTTTGGACAGCCACAGAATTAGTGTTTTCCCATGATGGGCACAGTTGAGAGACATGTCCAAGAATGGTTATTTTTAAAACTTACATATGACGCACCTGTCATGCAGAGCAGTCACTCTGAAATAGCCTTTTATGAATACGGTATGCATATCTTGAACTAATATCCTCTCAGTTTCTAAAAGACATTGAAAATGTCTTTGAGAAAACATTCTCAATAGTCATAGCCAAGAACTTGGGCATTTATGTCCTTCCCTGTGCTTCACAGTTTGTATGATACTGATTACCTCTATACAGACCTTTTGTCATAGAGCACTTTTATCATTATTCAAACTAACTGTCCTACTCTCTCTCTGTGTTGTATTTCTGACCAGTACAGTTACAGAGCTTACTGTATGCAGCACTGTTTTCTTAGCAGAGAAAACAATCTCAAAGCATTCAGAAGTGAAATGATCTCATAAATTACTATAATAAATGCCTTGAAAAATTATTATTGCAGAATGTAGCCTAAAGAAGAAGAAAATATAAGAGAAAGGGACTCAGTTCCACAAATACATTCACATTTTAAAATGCTTAATTGTGCGGGTTTATAATATTTTTTTGAGTTTTTCCTATAGAAACTGTAGAGAATTCAAGCTTTTATGGACAGGAAACACTTCTAAGAAAATTAGGACATCTTACACAACAAAATGTAAGAATTATACTTGAATTTGGTCTGAAAACTATTGTAGGGAAACAAAGGTCTGAAGACTTTGTTTAGACTTAGCACATAAGAGACATGGAAATAGTTAATCTACTTTTGCAATAAACTTAGTAGTTTGAGCTGCTTTAATCAAATTCAAGTCACGGAGCACTGTACCAAAATATCATTTTCTGAAAGCCATTAAGTTTATGTACTTTCCTTGGTAGTTGCAGAAGAATTAAAGAAAAAAGTATATTTTTGAATCTTCGCATATAGAAAAACCTTGTGCAAAGAGACCTTCAAAACACATAATAGTTGATGGACTTGTATAAGCTAAATAAAGCTCCAGACATTTGAGGACAATCTGTGAAATGTTTGCATTGTTTAGTTATCATGGGCTCACTTGATTTATTGTAATTCATGTGATGTTTATGAGGACTTTTTTTTCCTAATACAAATCACTGTATTTATGATTTATACACCAAGGATCTACCTCACACCATGTAGAATCTTATCAAACTTACATATCATACTTTTCTCTGATTTTCCCTGAGAAATCTGATCTCTGCTACTAGTGACATTGCCCAGGTTATTTCTTCTCTGCTGGCTAGGAGTACTGAAGTTACAGTGAATTGTAAACTTTAAATTGCTGTAGAAAGATACATCCTCTCATTTGCTAGTTATCAGACAAGAAATGCTCTTACAACTATTTGTTTCTTTAGTGGTTGCATATACATGTCAGACCAACTGATAGCAACATAGGTAAAACAACAAAGAAAAGACAAATAAAAGGAAACAGAAAATAAAGAAAATAGTAGAAACACTGCTGGGAGTTCCAATGGATCACAGTCTAGTAGTGATGACTATGACAGCATGAATCCTAATGAGTTACAAAAAATCCTTGCTGTGCACCCTTGCATTTATCTACTTGATTTGTGTAATTTGCACAACTAGAAGGTGATTTCCTGCTAAAAAGTGTGAGAAAATATTTTGATTGCAGTGTTTGTATATCCATGAATGTGCTAGTCTGGAGCAGTAATACGTACAATAAAGGAGTTACATTTTCAAGTCTGCAGAGATATAGCAAATATATATATATATATATAACAATATAACAATATATAAATTTAACAAATAAAATGGAGAGAAAACAAGTGAGAGTTCACTTTTTGAGATGTCATCCATTTTAAGAATTACTAATTCATAAAATGTTGAAGACATAATGAAATCAAGCTTTTTGTATCATATTAATTCATCTTTTGAATAAGTTATACAACCTAAGCCTTGACTGGGAAGGATTATTAAATATTCCATAACGAAATTGGTTTGTGATGCTTTTTTCATATGAAAGATGGTTAGAGTCAGCTTTGTCACAAAGGTCTTGAATGCTTTGAAAAAGACACTCCTCTCTGCCCAGTTTACTAAAGAAGACACTCAGCTAAACTCTGATATATCATGTGGAGTTTTGTAAGGAGTGGGGAAGACTACAGTCTCCTAAAAGCCACTTTCATTCATTTTCATCAGATTTTTTTCCCTCACTCTTAAGTGCTTCAGCAATTTATATTCCATAAAATATCATCTGCTTTGTGCACTTCTGATGAGAAGAGAAAGCAGTGTCGCGGGTAGAGTGAATGACTTCACTTGTAAGAGAGAGAAGTAAGGAAATATTTATTAATTTAAGACAGTGATTAACAAAATTTGATCATAAATGCAACAGTTTTTACAAGGTTTGATGTCAAGGTCCACTCTATTATTTACTGCATAGAGGACAGGGTCAGGCAAACTGTCAGAAAGACCCTCCTGTTGAGTTACAAAATTCAGAAAGGAAATCCCCAGACTTTGTCAATGATTTATACGTAGCTAAGATTTCAAAGGTTTTAGCATGCTTATAGTCACTTACCAAGAATCTGTCACGGCAAGGAATCTCTCAACCTCAAGGAGTAGAATCCCAAAGCAAGTGCCCCGGCTGAAGGGGAGATCCTGGTGTGCAGCCCCAGAAGGGCTGTCCAATATTTATGGAGTAAGACAATTGACTTATAGTCATATTTTATCTAAGTGCCCCCTCCAGATTGTGTTTTGACTGTAGTCAGCCATCCTCCAAGGTCCAGGTGTAGCTCATCATACTTTCCACTGATGGCTATGGCTCAAGCAGGAACTGGGGAGAGAAAGGGGGGTTAGGGGGAAAGGAGGAAAGCACACTGCCATAAACAGAAACTTAATGATTCAGAATGTATATGACACTGCCTGGTATTCAATCCCAGTTTTTTTCCAGAGGTTCTGTTATCCAGGCATTAATTTTCACAACTATCAGTCATAGAAAAATCAGAGCAGTTTAATTTCACAAACATAAACACCACTTCTGATCCTGATCAGACCCTGTGATGGGCTGTTAACACCTTTGGCATAGACTGAAATCCTTATCAGCTCATCACCCACAAATCCTCATTCTTCAAGGAATCCTATTCCTGAAACAAGATGCCTGTGCTGGGGCAAATAGCTATTTGGTACCCCACTAAACACGAAGAAAAATGCCAGTCCCTCTTTATTAACAGTTTATTCAAGGATACCTCAGTCCAAAGACACAGGAATGGAACTACCCATTTTCTGATACAGAAGACCAGTGATTTAGTAGGATTAATACTAAAGACTCAAAGGCATTTAAACAGAGATTTCCATGAAGGTTCTGCTACTGAAAGTGTCTGTCCCATTGCAGGACTTTATGCAATCAAGAGTACGTGCCTGTATAGGTTCTCAAAACAATCAAGATCAAATTCCATAGTGAGAGAAGCAATCTGTAGGCTGACAATGCAAATCATCATGAAATAATAATAATCATGAAATTGCCTTAGGAGTTTGAAGTGAAATCAGGGTTCACTGAAACACCATGTAATCATGTAATTGAAATAAAAAGGTCTAACATACCTTGACTTCTTTCATGAATGAATCTTCAAGTATAAAAAACTCACACCTCTCTCACCTACTGCTAGTTTTGCTGCTGTTTTGCTTTCAATTACTGGCAAAAAGTAATTGTAAACTCAATAAACTGGCTCTACTGATTCATATTGAATGGTGTGGAGTCCATTCTCCTCAAGCCACTGTTTCAATCAAGAATAGGCTTGATTGTTTCAATCAAGAATGAAACCTCCTCTTATTTCAATCAGGAGAAAGAAAAAGATGAAAGTCACTTGAAGTTCCACATTATAACTTTAAACAGTATATAGTACAAACATTGCAAGAAATTAAGTATGTCAACCTTGCTGGGATCTGAAGTCTCAGTTGTCTAACTAAGATTTATCTGCATGATAATAACCATTAATTTCATTATTGCTTTCATGTAGTAGTTTAGAAATACTTGCTATTAATAAGGACCTATTCAAAAAATGAAGTGTTGCAATAAAGAAGCAGTAGCATGAACACAAACTGAGGTGTACCCTCTTGCATACAAAACCTCTTAGTGTATAGATATTTTCTCATTAGGAAGATGTATTTTGATGAATGAAGGAAAATTTAATAACTGAATATGATCTCACTGTTATGGAGTACTATCTTTCACTCGAAGTATTCACATATTTCTGTTTTTATAAAAGTACTCAGGATAAGCAGAATTAAGGTTGCCTAAATTTTTGAAAACATAGTCACCCACTAGAGGAGTGTCAATAAGTCATATCGACAGCTCTACACAAAGTCATGCCTCCTTTGACTGAGTTGCCTGATTTGCTGGTAAATAAACAGCAAAATCTGTAGGAAAAAACACTATCCATGGTGTCTTGCTATGGTACAGCTTTGTATTTAGGACACAGAAGTCTTGTTAACTGATATAATCCCTCTTTAGTGAATGGCTGGACATGAGAGAAACATCTCTCCTCCTAGAGACAGGTGATGGTTTCAGCAAGTCATAAACTCTTCACATGGAAAAAATCTGGAATATAAACTCTGATTTAGTCAGGACTAAGCAGACTGTAAGTCTACTAGAGTTATGAGTGTAAGCCTGTAAATAGTGATGCTTCCTGCATTTCAAAGCACTACTTTCTGCAGTTTGGTAACCACAAAGTTGGTTTAATATCAGTGTATCAGTGTCATCATGTGGTACAGTAATTACTTCATGTGTACAGTTTTTTCACAAGTAAACCTTTCCATGCTTTAGCTTTCAGCACATTACATTTTGGTACAAAATTCAATAGCAATATCTTTTCTTGGAGGAGAGGTAATTTTGATTATTTATTGTTCCAGTTCAAGTTTGAAAATCATAAAAGCTACTTCTCAGAACTGTACTTTTTAAGCTTGGAGCAGGATGTCTGAGAAACTAGGTGAGTTATGAGTGAGAAAGGAAAAGAAAAGAAATTGCATTTTCATCAGACTCCCCTGGGCTTTAGGGAAGATTAGCTCAGATCCCTATGAGGCCAAGTTAAGATACTTATTTTATGTTCTGTAAAGGTGTGCCTCCGACTGATTTTTCACAGAATAAAATTACTCAAGCACACATCATCACTCAGCCTCACAAGAGTTCACCATAATCAAACCAGACCTTTGACGTTATCAAATACACAAACTATGGAGTCATGGCATTGTTATATGCAGTGCAACGAGGTATCACATTGTACATATACAAGCAATTTATCTTCTTGATTTTCTTTTGAAATTCCTCCTTTCTCCTGGGAAGTATAGTGTTTTGAAAACATATCCAGAAAACTTTGAGGCCATCCAAAGATGGTAAAAATTATTTTGATAATTCACTTTTTTGTTAATGAAATGCTAGAACTCACAAGAGCATGCTGTGCACACATTGTGAAGCAAAAAGAAAACGTTGCCCTTTCTATTCTTCATAAATTATTTAATGTGATCTTTCCTTTATGTTATTTTCTATTTTTTTCTTTGAAAGACAGTCTAGCTTGCCATGCTGCCTTCATTTTCATTGTACAGACCTGCTGGACCCAAATAATTCGCTGTCTACTGAGCTTAAGCCTGGGAGTCTAAGACATGGTTAACACTGTTCAGTAGAAGAAACAGAATTCTGAACAATTCATACAATGATGCATATTTCTCTATAGAGCTGAAGCCAAACAGAGTTTCTTATGTTTTCCTAAGGAGGACTGTAAATCTGACAGTGCTGCTATTAAATTACTCAGACTAATTATAATTATGCAATAATTCATGTTTCATTAACAATATTACCAGAATCTGAAACCATTCAAACATAAAAGCTTTGTAGTGCTAGTCACTATACTGACATACGTGTGCTAAACAGGAGTCTTTGTTTCAAAGGACTTTAAATTTATTGAATACTGTATTAATATCTGGCTTAAGCTGATAGTAAGAAGAATCCTGCTTTCAGCTGTGCTGGATTGCACTATACATCCATCATTCATAATAACTGCATTAGTAATTTAATAATGGAATGCTGCATTTCTCCACGAATTTTCTTTACTTATGTTGGGTTGCACACATATACTTTATGCTTTCTGAAAGCACTATGGGTGGGTTATAAAATACATAAAGCTGTACAAAATCTAAGTAGGCAAATAATCCCTCTCAGCTTCAGTTGTTTTTCTAACTTGCTGAAAATCAAAAACATACTTAAATCTTTATCTGTTTGTAAGTCAATTGCTAAGGTTCATGTGCTTAATGCAATGCATAGCATGGTTATTAAATGGTCATTATATTGAAAGTTTCACAATTTTATTTTATAAGAGAAAACAGACAGCTAAAGCAGACAAAAAAATTGCTTGTAATTTATTTAAGAGGAAGCTTTATAATATATTCAATATTTTCATATTACTATAATGTTAGGGTGTTCCTCAATTACCTTTGCTTATGGGGCAAAGTTGTCTCTATTGCCCAGGATTCTCTATTTTGTCCTGAATCTGTTTAATGTACTATTTCTGGGGTTTTTTTCCTTGGTACAGAGGGCCTCCCATGCATTACTTACTTTTCTAATTTCCTTGGTCAAAGTCTACTGAATTTTAGCGGGACAAAATAAATTACCTGTGCACGCTTACAGGTTCCTAGAATCCTATCCCCAGGCTCACTTACTTCCACCATTACACTTTTTTTCCCTGTTTATTCACAGCACTGTATTACACTGGGAAATATATTGTCTTTATTTCAGCTGTCTAAGCTACAGTCAGGGAGGTTAAGTTCAACAGCCATGGGCTACAATTATTTTAGTTAAATGTATACCACTTGTTGAAATTTTGGGTTTCTTCCATGCAGGCTGTCATGAGAAATGTCAAGACACATTAGCGTTGTGGTAAGGACTGGGCTGACAGCAAACAAATGACAAGAGAATGAGGATAAATAAAGGAGGAACTTGTGGGTTAAAAAGAATACTGAAACTACTTTAAGGAAATATTAATAATGAAAAGATAATAAAATAAAAAAGAAAAATAATGAAAATATATGCAATATATACAAAACCCTATCAATGTCCCAGAGTGATGACTGACAGACAGAGGAAAAGCACCAGATTGCTCTGGATTCAGGAAAGCTCAAATGGGGTTCAAAAGGCAGACTGACAGACAAAGTTTTCCTTGGATGACAAGCACTAAAGAAACAGAGCTCACCCTTAAACCCCTCAGCTTTTATGCAGAGCATTATGCAGACACTATGGAATACCCCACTTGTCAGTTCTGTGTCTGTCCTTGTCTACTCCTTCCCACCAGTGGGACCTCTGTCTCGATGCAGACACTGTCTGAAGAACATGTGGTCAACCTCAAGAAGTGTTAGACAAGACTTTACTGAAATGTAAAATTAGTGAAAAGGAAATTGCTTCTGTTCAACCTCAAAACATGACAGTTAATAAAGAAAAGGGAAAAGGGACATGCCGCAGTTCTGTCATTTCTGTCACTTTCTAATGGTTCCTCACAGAAATTGGATTCAATTAATGACAAATAACAAATTATACTAATTACAATTATCTGGTGTCAGTGGTACCAAGGTCATTGTCCATCTTTCAAAAATTAGGAAGATTATATTCTCTGATGAGTCTATGTCATATCTCATATCTCTGCAATATCAGGAAGTGACAGTAAATTAATATGTATCCCAAGACCAACAAAATCTATTAATAGCTGAAGATTTTAACCTGATATTACCAACTACAGTACAGGAAAGTGAACAGAGAAATTTGCTTATCATTTACAAATGTTCTGGGACTAGAAAAGGAAAGATAAGACCAACATTATTTAATATTATATAAGGGAATGTGACTAGGAAATATGGATTTGAATTTAAAAAGGAAAATTAAAGTCAGCTATTGGGAAAACTCACTGGCAGTCTAAAACAATGTTTTGTAGATATGCTACAGGAAACTTTTCAAGTATGAAAAAGTGGAATAGAAAAAAGTATTTAGATTCTAGTGTAAGATGTTGGCAAACAGCCAGTAAAATTAATAGCCTTCCATTTCTGTGATTCAGGAGTTAGTTTGCATTTTCTCATGCATTCAAACACTCTGAAACAAAGGGAGTGATACCATGGGAAGTTTGGCTCTCTAGCATAAATTCCATTGAGTTCTGAGTATATTAAAATATTGCACTAATAAACTAAATATCACATAATACTTGTTGTGTAGTTATGTATTTACAGTGTTGACTCTTTAGATGAAGTATGACAACTGCTATGTATATAATTGTGTTTCTTTGTCTTTTCCCCTTCTAGGATTGCTGATCTGATGAGACTACTTCAGTGCAGACCCAAATACAGCATTATGATTTTTCCAGTTGGATTTCTCTGCAAGGTTCTTACCCCTTGTCTGGCAGCAAGCCTACAGCCATATACTAGTTCACCCAAGTCTGAGAGTTGGGTGTATCACTTTTGTTAAAAGAGGTCAAGCAAGGTCATCATTTAAATAGGATATGAGATAGATATGAGTCAGTATTCTACTAATAGTGTTATCCTTTGGATAGTGCAAAAAAAGAGCTTCTTTTTTCACCAACAATCCAACAGAAGTTGTGAAACAATAGTCTAATAGTCTGTGTTCTGGTGAAATTCCAACCAAGGCAGTTACCTCTTCACTCCTTAAAAACTTTGGAATTTCAATTTTACATGGTCTCACTCACTTCCTTTCGGTCTACGTCAGTGGTGGGTGAAACCACCCTTGCATACAGAGGGAAGTATATTCTATTATTAAGTAATTTCATTCTAATTTCCTGACAGGTTTTTTTTGGTACAGCACAGTACATTTGAAAAGTTGCTGAAGTAAATTGGGCGTGCAGTTGAACATCCTTGAAGAAGATAAAAATTCTAAATAAGCTTTTACATACAAATGTTGAATTGGAAAATGTTGGGATTACACTTTCTCATACTTCAGGAAAATGTCTGTTGTTCTTTTCAAGTTCATACTCCTTCATCTCTCTAAAAAACTTAAGACAATAGCTTTAGTCCAGTTTTTCATTCTTGAATCCTCTCCTATCTTGCAGATGATTTTGAACCTGATAGCACTGGTTATGTTGAATAGTCGCTTCCTTTTCCTCTGCTTCTCTGAGAAAATAGGCAGACAATATCCCTGCATAAAGATTTCCAGTGGGCACACAGAATTTTCTTGCTAACAGCTAATATTTCAACACTATTTCTGAGACAGCAAAAAGTAGAGCTAGGGGGCATGCCCCAAATACTGCTTTCAGTCAATAATTTCTTATCATCTAGCTTGTAGCAACATACAATATAAAGAAAACCTGTGGCTATTGCAAACTATGTCTATGTCTAGGTTTCAGATGCTTCAGGATCAATGAAGAATAAAGATTAATTCAGGTTGCCCTTAAGGACAACAGAGACTGACTTGAGTACTACATTAGAAAGAAAGGTACAGCTTTCTACTAAGAATGTGACACTGAAATTCTGTTTAGTTTTCTCTACCTTTCCCTAATCTCTCTGATCATCTTCAGTACATTATACTACAGTCTCACTTTTCTCCTCTTTACAAGCTGGGGGAAGCAATGCGTCTCTATTACCTCTTGCTTCATACGTGCCTCTTCTGCGTTGTCAGTTTGGAATGAAAATCTTTTGTGTAATTAAACTCCATCTTCCTCAATCTTCTTCAAACAGTACTTTGATAAGGAATGTGATATATGAATTATTACTGCTTGGTATGTTCTTGTTTCCCTAATTGTTAAATGTCTTTATTTTTATTAGTCATGGCCTTTACTTCATTTCAGCTAAATACATTGTATTACCCTAATTGATATAAAAAATAGCTAATGAAATGTGAGCTTCTAGAGTCTTGTAATTCTGACGAGAAATTTACTGTAGCTTTGTTTTGTCATTGTTATTAGCCAAGACATTTTTAAGCAGTGCTGAAAAGTAGTAATTTTATCCTGTACTCTGGTATTCAGCATTAATCTCTGACTCTTGCTCACTGGAGCATTTTTCCATGGTCTTACTAAGGTTAACATGCTTATAGAGACTTAGCACAACAGTAACATTTGAAAAATAAGTAATATTTTAATGCAACCTTGGAATTTCTTTAGAACATTTGTATCTTTTCAAGTCATGTTAAATGAAAGTTCTTTCAGAATTGTCTTTAGAAGGAGTTACACAGGCAAGGAACAATAGGCAATGATTATGTTGTAATGGAGCTATGCTTATACCTAACAGCAGAATGTGATCAAAGGGAATGTTTGCTCTTGAGAGATTTAGTACATTAGTTACATTAGTGTAAATTAGCATATCTTCATGAAAGCCATATGCTGTGGATCCCAATGATCCATTGATATAATTTTCAAATTCTGCTAGCCCTTTTGTTTACAAAACTGTCTTTTACTTAAATCTAGTTTTTCTTTTTACTTACACTAAACACTAAGAGTCATCTGGGAGCTATTCTCTTCAACCATTCACTACTAGCTATTTGTGTTGTCACAACAGATGATGAAATTTTATTAAAAGTGAAATAAGACGTACTCCTTTATCATAACAGAAGTTTACAGAGGAGTTGTGTGACATTTGTTCTCAAGCAGGAGGCGTTTTATGCTCATAAACCTAATGTTTTTTTGTTCCTAGAATAATTCAATTTAGCAATAATCTGTAGACCTTCACTGAAAACCTACACACAACCTCAGAGAATTTTAAAAACTCCATGAGTTTTCAAACCATGCAAAGTGACACAAGAGGCATAAACACTGGGACATGCAATGGATATAACCAGGTCTTCTGTTTCTCATGAAGGGCCCCCCAAGTTCCCTAGTCTTTCTTTTGTCACTGACATAGCTGTAGAAGGCTTTCTTATTGCCCCTGATGTCCCCAGATGGATTTAACCCTACCTGGGCTTTAGCCTTTGTAACCTAGTCCCTGGCTGCTCAGAAGACTTCCCTGTGTTACTCCCAGATTACCTGCCTTTGCTCAAAGTATATCACCACTCTACAATACTGGAGTCACAGGCACTGACTGACCACCTCAGGCTCATCTGAAGTGGGTCTCCCAGGCCCATGGGCATGAGTTGGGAGAGGCCAGAGAATAGTCTTGTAAAAACATTCAGGATCAAAAGACTTGATTTCAAAATTTCAAAAACCTGAAATAGAGTGTGCATGCTACAAATAACCAAAGCTTTGCTTATGTGTTTCAACTATGATTTTCTCATCTTTAAGAGAAAGCTGTACTCTGGAAAAAGGCACAAGGACACAAGAAAGCAGCTAGCCTAACTGAATAAAGAAATTCAAGAGCATTAACTATTTCTAACATATCAGCAATGTTTCACTGATGCATTTGGGTTTTTCATTATTTGCGTATCTTCTCCTTATCCCCAGTCCAGGATGTGAATCCAGTTTTGTTAGAGCATTAAAAATATGTCCTCTTCTGCAATGATGTGTCTGAGAGGAATAAAAGATAGCTTTAATGGTACATACTCTCAGTTGCGTTAATAACATCTTATTTTTTCCTCAGCTCACCCTGTTGCTGCTGATAGAAGTTTCTGCTATGCTGTGAGGTGTCACAGCAATAGTTCTTTTAGTGTCTTTTATGCTCTGGGCTCCAGTCCAGAAAAGCATTGTGTTTCAGGAGATTTATGTGTTCAATTGCACAAAGAAAAATGGTAACATGAAAAGAAGCCCTATTTTTTCACAAGGACATTTTTGCAAGTAAGTCTGACATCAAGCCAGAAATTTCCCTCCTTGTCATCCATGCTTCACTAACTATAGAGCTAGGCCAGTCTTTGGATTTTACTAACCCCAAACTCAAAGAATTAAAATTTGGATCATAGCTTGAATAACTTATACCAATAAGTTGAAGATAAAACTTTCCAAAAAAATAGTACAATTTATAAAAATTTTAACTCATTCAAGCTCTCTGCCTCAGCTGACGTGGAAGTCAGTGACCTCCCAGATGTATGATATTTTTTGGAACAGTGTAATCACATTTTCTGTGAAGTTAGTGTGTTAGTAACTATTTTCTGCACTGTGGCAAGTATTTTAGTATAAAACTGATAATTTTCCTATCTTTTGTAACAATGATGCTATTTTAAGATGTTTTAAATGTTCCCTGTCAGCCCCCATGATTTCAGGGTCTGACAGTCTGAATTTAACATATGGCTTTCACATATATATGTCATTCTACACCAGACTTCCATTTACAATCTGCATTTTAACTACTGCAGACTGCTTTTGTAAGTAATTAAGAGATATCATAGAATCATAGAATCATAGAATCATAGAATAGTTAGGGTTGGAAGGGACCTTAAAGATCATCGAGTTCCAACCCCCCTGCCATAGGCAGGGACACCTCCCACTAGACCAGGCTGCCCAGTGCCCTGTCCAGCCTAGTCTTGAACACCTCCAGAGATGGGGCATCCACAACCTCCCTGGGCAACCTGTTCCAGTGCCTCACCACCCTCACTGTAAAGAATTTCTTCCTTATGTCTAGTCTAAATCTATCCCCCTCTAATTTATATCCATTGTTCCTAGTCCTCCCATCCGATATTATGTTAAAAATTCCTTCCCCTGCCTTTCTGTAGGACCCCCTCAGGTACTGATAAGTCACTATGAGGTCCCCTCTGAGCCTTCTCTTCTCCAGGCTGAACAACCCCAACTCCTTCAGCCTGTCTTCATA
>VZTY01019030.1:40600-53067 GCA_013400935.1 Turnix velox
GTTCCTTCTTCACTAGTGGTTCGGCACCTCCCCCACGCTGTCCAGGTCTGCCGAAGGTCGGCCCGAGACCTCGATGGGTCTTCTTTGTTTTGTAGATCACTCTTCCTTTGTCTTCCTATTGAGAAGCTGATGGCGGTCGTTAACTGCCTAGCCTGTGCCCATCCTCCACGAATTCCTCCGTTTTTCTTTAAACATTACACAACGATAAACAATCTTACACACAGAAATGACAAGTAAAAATATTAGTACAAACACAAACCAGAAAATTTACCCCATTCTACCTCAACCCAGGACAGCTACTTATTGCTTTTTGCACAGCACAGATCACAGGACAGAAAGCACACACAGAAAATGAAATCTGGAGCAAGTTAAATTCCAGGGAGAAGAGGCTTTTTATCATTGCACATTAATCCATTTCTGGAAGACAGAGGATGCTCTTTTCATTCATTTCTCTTTATTTCAACAAACTTGTCAAAAGCAAGTCGCAGACACTGGCAGAAATAATCATGTATTCTCAACATCAACTTGCCGAATGACACTTGTTTTAACATAGTTCCTTAACTGTGACCTAGATCTAGATTCGTAGTTCATTTAGAAAAAACTATTTCCTAAAAAGCTTTCCTCTTTCCACACTATTACAGCTGGATTTGTGCTACAAGTTACTGGGTTAGGCTTTTTCTAAAATGTCACTGAAGGAACAAAACCACCTCTTTAAATATTCATATCACATCACATTACTTTATATGTTATGTATATTTATTAGCATGAAACCCAGATTATGCTAGGCAGTACTTGGATATATTGCAAACCACCATCTCTCAGCCTGATGGGAATAAAGGACATTACTTATTCCTTGGGAAACTTTTAGCTGCTCTCCCTTGTCAGCAGCATGCTGCCAGAATCTATGCTGTGTTTGAACTGGAGACCACAGAGAATCCACTGTTTGGAAGAAGCAGAGATTATCTTGGTGAATCAGCTACTGGCAAAAAGGAAGAAAATCCTTTTCCTGAAATTACTCTTCTCTACCGTTTTCTCAGAACATCCAAAGCTTGTAACTCACACCCTCAAACAAAGAAAATCTCATTTCCTTTCAACAGTGCTGGTTAGTGTTTTAACACTTATCATTATAACCTTTGGTTTTCGTCATAACAGTTTGTAAACTGCTGTGTAAACTCTTCTCTGGGTCTCATTTCTCTTTTCAACTTCTGCCTTTCTATGCAAACTCCATGTAAAGGCTCAATATGTAAAAGCCTGCCATAGATGACACCTGTTGTATCCATTGATACCAGTAAGGATGCATTTGCCCAACAGCAAGCATCCACCACAAGATCCAAGATATCTACAGCTTGTCACAATTCTAGTAGAAAGTACTGAATTAATGAACATGAGACAGAAAACTAACATATATGAGTGTTACAACTGACCGTTCTCTTCATTCATCGCAGCTAATAAGTAGGAAAGAAGTCAAAGTACCCAAAGAAAGGGGTGCCCTACTAGTTTGATGTACTTGCACCTTTTGACTATAGCCCTGTCAAACTTGGGATAATGTTTAGCTGTTAGTGGCAGTAACTTTGGGATGAATGTACAAGGACATTTTAAGAATGTTCCTGGAAGAAAAGTTGCCAGAGAAAAGGCCAAGATATATTTTTATTTAGCATTGAGACTTCAAGAGTTAAATCAGACAACAATTTACTGTTTTACTCAACTCTCACTAGCAACCATCTTTTGGGTAGTATCAAGCAATATTCTCTGTATGCTAACTATAAACACTGCAAAGTAACATACTGGAAGATGCTGTAATTTATGGTATAAACAGTGAAAGAATATAGCTAGTGATTTTTTTAACTGACTGGGCAACTGAAGAATTTTTTTTCCTAAACTTTTGGAAATTGAGACCTGTATTTTCATTAGCATTGTAAAATACATAGGCATAGCTCTGCTTTTCCAGTGATTTTACTGAAAACTTGAATAATCTCAGGAACTTAATATTAGCAGCTTGCTTATATAATTGTTGTAATTGATGTTTCACCTATGTCTTGTTCTCAGTGTTGAAAAATGTGTTTCCAAAATCTGATATACATTAGTAATTCAAGATTTTATTAATAATTTTAGAAAGAAAAATAACATATAGTAAAACAAAATACAGGCTTAGGGAGTACAGTTATGGATTTATTATCCTTCTGACTTCAAATTTTTCTTTGTGCTAAACCCACAGAGATGCTTCCAAGAGGTATCCTAAGTACTACCACACCAAGTAGATACAAACTGAAGAGAATTTGTTCCTTCTGGCTTTTGTTAAACTCTGTAAAACAAAGTTCTCACCATTTTAAAACAATTTTCTGCTATTGCATGTCTCACAGATCCTAATGAATTTGATTCCCAAAAATGCAGTCTGCTACATTACAGTACTTTCCAGTACTTGTTTGGATGATATCGCCACATTTCAATTCTATTCTTATTGAAATAAATATACTTCTAAAATAACAAGAATAAGCTAGTGAACAAAAAATATAGTTAGAATCATAGAATAGTTCGGGTTGGGAGGGACCTTAAAGATCATCGAGTTCCAACCCCCCTGCCATAGGCAGGGACACCTCCCACTGGATCAGGCTGCTCAGTGCCTTGTCCAACCTGGCCTTGAACACCTCCAGAGAGGGGGCATCCAAAATCTCTCTGGGCAATCTGTTCCAGTGATTCACCACCCCCACTGTAAGTAATTTCTTAAGTCTAAATCTACCCCCTTCCAATTTACATCCATTGTTTCTGGTCCTTCCATCAGATATCTTATTAAAAATCAGAAAATAACAGTTAATAACTCTGTGTTTGCTACTGAAGACCTACATTCAGTAAGGAAGTTTTGAAAGTGCAAACAAAAAGAACTTCATGAAATGGACATGCAGTTGGAGATGCCTTAGAATACTATCTGTGCCAGCAGAACTTACATAGCCAAAGTCCCCGGAATACATGGGCAGACAACATGAGAAAACTTCAAAACTGCCTTAAATGTGAGTACACTTCTCTATTTTTCTGCAAAGCACATGAGTTATGGCATGAGTTATCACCCTCTAAGAAACCTGGGAAGCTGGTGAACAGCCTTTATCCAGGGCCAAAATAAGGCCAGTCTTTTTTGTCAGAAAAGTACACCTAAGCAGTCCAAAAAAATCAAAGCTTGTTTTCAGTGGTGTCATGATTCCTGGGTTTGTTAAAACTAGAATGAAAAGTATTTTACTAAAAAGCAGTGAATGAAAAGATATGTTACCATATAACTTCAGACATATTAAATTTCTGCATGAGATTTGGGACACATCCTCTTTTAATTTTGAATCTGATTCAATGTAAAAAATACTTGTAAGCTCTTTTACAGTAAGCCACGTACACAATTTTAAAATTAAACATCCAGTATTTCCACATTTTCAGTCAAAATATTTTCATAAAAAGACCTTGAAAAATATATAAAACTGTCTTTCAAATTAAGTGTATAGTTAAAAAAATTTTGAAAGAAATCCTAGACAATTATTACATTGATTTGTGAACACAGAAATTTTGTTAAAGGTTATAATAATTTCATTAAAAATTATACATTTTAATGCATTTGCTGTTGGCACAGAAATAAGCATTTCAGTTTTTATGTTCCAAATTTTAATTAATCTCATTTATCTTTAGTCATAAGGCAATGTTGCAAAGAGTACAAGAAACTGAGATGAGAAATTAAAACTGGGGAAAATCCAAATGAATTAATTCCCTGCTTAAAGGCTTTTCCCTACAAATCTCTTCAGACTTGTGAATTGACAGTTTATATTTTGATTTCCATTAAGTTGGTTTTTTTTAGGTCTTTTTTTCTCCACCTCTTGATTTCTGTACTGTTATTTGGAGTCAATACTAGGTTATTCACAGGAGCCAGAGCCACATTCTTTCTCTTCCTATATCAGAACCAAGTGGAGATACCTGAGCTACACCTTTTTTTTCTTTCTCCAATTCCATCTCACATGTCATCAGAGAGCACAGACAAGCATCAAGAACAATGAAGTTTCAGACTTTCTGAGCTCGAGACAACACCTTTTCTTGCATCTAAACACAAAAGAATTGTAATGTCTAAATCATGCAACTGAGCCAATAGAGGAAATTCATTGCAGACATGTGTGAGTCCAGGAACAGTTTCTTGCTAAGAGTTCTTTCCCTGCCCCAATGAAGAACATAAGACCTTCACCTGGGTTTATATTTGCAGCTGCAGAAAAAATAGTCAACATTAGATTACTACCTTCCTAGCTATAATCAACAACAAATAGAAGTAATGAATGTATTTCATGACACTGGTGCTATTTCATTCATCTTGTTACAATGTTAGTGTTATGATGCCTATACAAATTTTGCAGTCACATCTTCCTCTGAAGAAGTAATTTATGACTTAGAGAAGATCATGAAGAAGTTTAGTAAGATCTGGAAGCATTTTAAACTTCATTGGAAGAAACTGCAAATATTTTGTAGACCTAAATCTAGCATGTTGTGAATACACATATGCATTGGACATTACAGTCAGTTGGGATGTATTTTTACCTTGGTTTCAGCTCTATGTATGTGTTTTTATTTCTATATGGCACAGAGGACTTAATTTTATCGATGAAGCAGTAACATTTAAATATATAATTTGAGAATTAATATGTGAACACATATAATTTATTTTCAGCAAAAGGAATTCAAATGTTCAGGTTTCTGTAGTCTTACTGTGACTTGTACATTCCTTTAGAGGCTATTCTCACTCTCATTTTCTCACTGCTGTGACTTTGGACAGAAGGTGCAAAAGGGGTTTGGCTTAGCTTGAGTCATAAATTATAACAAGTGGTCTTGCTGTGTAAAGATAACTCATGCCTTCAAAAATGACTATTTGTTCTACTTCCTCTCTTTTACACCGTTTACACCTGTCCTGGATTAGGCCAAAAGGCCAGAATCACAGATGCCCCCCCTCTCATCCCATCTCTCAAAAGAGAGGAAAGGAGGGAATAAGGAGATTTATGAGCTTAGAAAAATTCTAAACTTCTTTAATACTCAATAAAATAATAAATGAAAGGAAGAGGAAAAAGATAAAAAGGTATACAATCTATACAAAACGGTATCAAGCTCCCAGGATGATGATCACATCCCCAGCAGATGCAGGAAAGATCTCAGGCTGGGGTCAGTTTGGTCAGGAGCTAGATACCAGATCTGGAGTCAGGAGTGCTTGAATTGGGATCAATGGCAGATGACTAGACAGAGTCTTTCCTAGACATTAGCCATCGAAGAAAGAGAGACGACCCTTTGAGTCTTCAGTTTTTATAATGAGCATGGAGCAGATGGGATGGAATACTTCTCCAAGTCAATTTTGGGCCACCTCCCCTGTCTGCTCCTCCTTGCAGGTGTGATTCCTCTATGTCTTTCTTCTTCCAGATCTGGTGGGGCAAATGATGAATTTTCTGAGCTTGATCACCATAGTAATAAATGGAAATATGAGCCTCTTGCATATCATTCCTTGGTATAATCAGGTTTTATCAGTCTGAACAAAGTGCAGTTAATTTCAGAGCTGAGTCAGACAGAAGAGGCCTAGAGAAAAGTGAAGTAATAAACTAGAAAATTTGCTCTATTTTACCTCAAATCAGGTCAACACCCTGCATCATTCACTCACTAATTCCCACTTACAGCAGCTCTCAGGATGGAATCCTACCTTCCTACTGCACATAATCCACATTTACAGTGGTTTTCTGGGGATGGGAACCAAAATATGAAAACTGACTCACAAAAAGTACACCACAGTTTAAAAAATAATTGTTTCTCCAGATATAAGAGTGCGTGCATATGCGTGTATATATATATATATATACAATTAAATCATCACTACCTCCTTAGATAAATCTTTGATGAATAACAGGATATTCACCCACAGATAACATGCTTTCCCTAAGCTCTGTTTAACCCAGTTCTTTGTGATAACCTGCATAAATATCAATGGGTCACATACCACACAACCAATGTACCAGTTAAACCTAAGAAACCAATCAAAGCAGCACCATCCTAATCTGTCCCCTTTATCTCTCTAGCATACTCAAACACACCATTGCACAGCACACAATGTCAGAGCACACTCCTCTGGACCCTCATTCAGAAGGGCCTCCAGTCTCTTTGGCCAGTCCAGCCCAAAACAAGACACTGAGGAAGGCTAGTGAGAGTGAGGACCATGAACAACCCTGAAATGCTCTTGACATACAAATAGTCAAAACTTTCCCTTTGAGATCTAGGGCACTTACAGATGAGTAAAGGAAACTTATCAGAGATGCCACTTTCTCCAAGGAAAAGACTATAAACTGTCCCTCCACAAATCAGTTAAAAGTAAAATTTGTCTGTACTATTCACTAAATTGCATTAGTCTCTAGTTGCAAAGAGAACTTCACAAGTTTCTTCACCTTTTACATATTTTATGTGCAGTGAAAAACACAAATCCCTAACTTTGTACGCTTTGGTTTCTCTTCCTAAAAAGAAATAGGGTGACAAGGCTGTTCTCCTCACCCTGCTATCAGGAGCAATTTCACCTCCTCACAGAGGTGATCACATCATCTTCAGCCTCAGGAAGGAAATAGTCTCCTGTCCTAGCACAAATCACTGTGAGCTGCCTTCCCAACTCTGAAGGGAAAACTTGCCTTTGTCAGTAATTATGTCATCCTACATCATTTTACTAGACCAAAGAAAAAAATTCCAATAAAGTAGTCTAGATAAAAAAATAAAATTTCATTAAATCTACATACTTGCTTTAAAAAATGTGGTTGTGAATGTATGCTGTTTCTTTGGTACATTCCAATAGACAAGCATCTTTCTAGTTAAATACAGCTAAAGTATTTAGTGAAAATCAAATGCCGAAAAGACTACCTGACCAACACTTGAGGAAATTAAACTTTCTCATATAAGAGATCAAACAGAAATGAACATTCAAAAAATTAGTTCTTCCTAAGCCAGAAAATTTTTTATGACACACTATTTTGTAATTTGTACTGAGAATTTGCACTGTTACTAAGGATATACATAGGCTGCCTAGATAAAAGTCTTTTTCTCTGCTGGTGTTCGTATTGTGCAGTAAATTAAGTTCATATTCTTTTCGGTTGCACTTCATTATGGAAGAAATGCTTTTGAAACATGGAAAGATTTGTCCTCTAACATTTTTAGTAGTTGAGAAGCATGTCTTCTCTAATCCTCACATAATTAGTATTCCATCAATTGATGTCATAAATAATTCAGTATATCTTTGGCTTTATATGAAAAAAAAGTCTTGATATTTTGTAATGCTGTTTCCTATCAAAAATCAGCAGTGAGATAGCAGAGAACCACAGCACAGAATAACTGAAGTATATCAACTCCTTTGTGAAAGAACAATTATGAAAAATCATATAATGCTTTTTGCAATTCTCGTAGCAACAGGAATCTTATAACCAAAATGAGTAGGACGACTATGAAAGAAAAAAGAGAAGTTTAGCGAAAGGCTTTGCTTAGAAGGCAGGTCAACTGAAGAGCAAGCCCCGTCCTCCAGCATTGCTTCAGAGAGGGCTGCATGAACAAAGTTAAATTTGTATACATAGCTGGTTTGCTGCAGTTGCAGAAAGACTCCCTTGACAGCCACCCTTTTTAAGTGAACAAGCAAGTAGGCTTCAGAAACTTGTATTCATCTTTGCTTAAGACTATAAAGTAAAAAAACCTCAAACCAGTATTTTATAGAAGATTGCTGAGATTTTCTACTTGTGTATAACATTTTCTTCTTATCTGTTTCATAAATTAATAAGATTGCCTTAAAGAAAAATTATTTTTACTAATGCTAGCACATTTCCACATTTAATGATTTCAAAAGGGCATTTCACAATAGTTCACAGAATCACTAAAATTAACATCACTACCATCTGGCGAATTGTTACTGCTAAATTAAAAACTGTTCTGACTGGCCCTCCTATTTACATGGAAACAGGTAAACAATAGCTTCATTTAATCAAATTACAGTGGTGTAAAAGGAGAGAAATGAGTTCTAAATATTGCTAAAAATGTACTGGATTTCCATTGTCCAACTGACTGAGACAGATAAGAAACAACCTTTTTATTACTGCAGATATAACTGGCTTGCTCTTTGCTTTCCTGTGGTCTTCAACCAGACCTGAGCTTTCCAAATACTCTCCAGCCTTAAACACATGACCAAAGACATGGACTCCATCACATCCATTCAAGCACTGAAGTGCTGCTAAGTCTATAACAAGCACTAAATATACATATTACATACACACCAGCAAGAAAGGCATTTCAATTCACAAATAGAGGATGTATGATCCAACACTGTTCATCTAAATGTGCTGCTGAACTGGAATGGAGACCAGATGGCCCAGAGAAACAGATACTGAAACTGTTGAAAATGCAAAAGATTTCTATTGGCATTCACTATTGAAATTTATAGATTGGAAAATTGCATTTACATTAATTTTTAACATTTTAGAATTACTTTTAAAATAATTTTTTAAGTGTTCAAGTAATTTTAGCTAATGCATCTGTTCCCAGTGCATCAAAGTGCACAACTCCTGGGAAAGACACTGTGATAACAAGACATTGTCTCAGTATCTTCTGCAATCCTGGTTCTAGTTTTCCACAATCTGCATTCCTTCAATAAGTAACAACATTGGGAACTCTTTCCAGCAGCTCTTGTTATGCAGCTTACGTGCAAGGCAACTGCCTATTTCTCAAAACCTTTCAGGATTTTTTTTAATAAGAAGACTTCCATTTTATTCAATCTTCTTTTCCATTGTGACCTTTAGAGCTCTTTTTTCTCCCAGTTCTTTTTTATCTGTTCCTAAAGGTAGCATTTTAAAATGCAAGTCTCATATATAGTTATCTAATCTAGTCAATTTTAAAAGTTCATGTTTCATAGCTCTGTTTTCTTCACAAAGCACTTTTTCATTTAGGTGAAATCATGACAAACTAGAGAACTTGTCATTAGTATGCAGCCTTAGTGGTGACTGGTATTACAAATGGGCTAGATTGATTTTCCAAGCATTGTCATAGAAACTTTAAAATAAAATTTGGAACAGCAGTATCTTTCAGTTAATGTCAGTGGATTTCCACTGTCTTACAAGAATGTGCCCCAAACATGTAATTTCTGTTTTCTCAGGGAAGGAAGAACAGCATTTAGAGAGTCTGAGTCATAGAAACCTCAAAGTTGTGATCTTTTTCCCTATCTATAGCTTTTTTATAGAAGAACAATGTCAAACACTAAGCATGCTCTTCACCTTCTGCTGTAAAATGAATTGTAGTATTTCACAGAACACCACAAACCTGAACAATATTGGCCATTACAGCAGTTTTTAAGCCTTTAAAAAGCAACTTCTTTACCCACGTAAGAAACTGTTTTTGTTTTTTTCATCTTTACAAAAGAGCAGCCTCTACCTTCCCCTTACTCCAGTGATTTCTCTGTCTCTAAACAGAAGTTGAAAAGAGGGCATCAAAGAAGTCAAATAGACCCTTTCTCTTAGGTATCTTTGCCTTTTAAGCAAACCCATTTCTTTCACATCTATTGAAAGTAAGTTTGCTATGCACGGCATCATTGTCACCATTTTTGTCTACAAAGACATGGTTGCCAGTAATTCAAATCGATGCCCCTTGTACTTCTTCCTTTTCACAAATGTAGGTATTTTCTTGACTCGTGTATTCAAATGGCTGCTCAGTACACTTAGTAATAGTGACTTAAATGTGCATTTGTATGAAAGGAGTCTGGGTCTGAGTTGGTGTACCTGCAGCCTCTTTATCTAACCAGAAATTTGTCTTTCATCTTCTAAACTGACCTACACATGTATTAAAGTGGTCTTTGCACTACCTCAGTTTAACACTGGCAGCAGCACATATTCATCACCATATCCCATGAATCTCTCTGAAGCAGGTCAGCAGGCAATGCACATTCCTGTTCCCAAGCCTTCTTCCATGAGACCATATGCAAGGGACCCTTCGTTGTCCAAACAGACATGAAGCAGACAGCAGAGACATTGAAATCACATCTCCCAAATCAAAAGCTAATATAGAAATGGGAGAATATTTCTAGTTTAAAGCTACAGGAAAAAAAAAAACCAGACAGAAATAACATCTTTCTGACTATAGTGTGAATTGTTGTAATTTAATAGAGCCATATTCTACTCATAAAAAATATTTCTCAGCATGCATGTGTTCTTTATCTAGGAGAAGCCTTTAAGATGACTGAGAGTTGAGCCTGACATCCAATTGCCACACTTTCTACCTACCAATTACATCTTTGACTAAAGAAACTTGCCTTTTCTAATTTATAGCACAGATGTAAAATTTTACATAGGCATTCATATAATCCTTGATCAATTCTCATTTATCCATCTGCTTTTGATCTCCTTGGGCTGACAGTCTCAGGACTTTTCCAAAGTATTGCTATGATTTTGAGTCACCTCATCAGTTACACCTGCATACTTACATAGATGTGTTTTTCCTGCTTTCTTGCTCCTCTTTACAGCTTTCTCACTTGTAGATTGTAGGCAATCACCCTGTTGTGTGCCAAGCACTCAATCCTGGTAGACAGCAGTTTTGTGTAGTATATACAGAGGGCATCCGTCACAGCTTCCCCATATAATTTTCATCTAAATTGTGTGTAGATAGAACATATATCACTCATGCAAAAAGTCATAGGTGAATAACTGCATAGTGCTTGACAATAATATTTTCTATTTGCTGAAAATTAAAAACATATCTATATAGTCAGTCACACACTATGTTTACATCCAAGCCATGAGAGAGATGCATACATTTAGAAACACAATACTATTTAATGTAAATTTAGTGCAGCAGAACATTTATTTAGTGGTAAGCACTGTGGATTTCACTGCCTTTCACTGAATAAAGGCACTTTCAGGAGCAGTGCATCACCAGGAGAAAGGCAGAAGGCACCATTCAGGAACAAATGTATTTCCAGAGATAGCTACCTAGACTACTACCAAGGGAAGATGAACACAAATGTGCTAAGAATTGGTTCTGTGCTGTAGGAGTATGTGTTGAGACTCTGAACATCAATCTCTCAAGGGCTGAAAAGTAGCACCATGTTGTTGTAGAACATCTTTTGCCATGCCACTGGTCTCTTTCCTGTCCTCTTTCATCCTGAGACGTGTCTTCTTGTTCAGCTGTGGGCCAAGTATTTACACTAAAAGATGGTGGATTTCACCTGTACAGAACCTCCATGCAAACATTTGGTAGAACTGAACCTATCCAATTCTTCACTTCAGAGGGAATAAAATTAAGCCTGTATTTCTTTGGTTCGGGATTTTTTGTCTTGTTAGGCATCTGCTTCTGAAGGTTTGAGATGTGATTAACAGAAGCCTCTTTGATAATGAATCATATTACCTTTAAAAACCCCAGTGGCCAACTGATATAAACAGAAGTCACTCTTAAACATGAGCCACCACTTTCAAATGCAGGCGTTACAAATGAACTCTTAAAGAAGGGTGACATGGGCAATACAAGTATCAATTATCTGACTACATTCAGCAGCCACAGTCATGTTTCAACACAAAGATAATTTCAAATAACCTATTATAGACAAAAGACTTATTTTTCCTTTCATCCTTCTTCTTTAACTAAACAAAAAAAAGCAGAAAAAAAATCCTTTATAAATACCTAATCTCATTACAGAACCACATAAATATCCATTACAATTATTAGATTATGCTTTAATGTTGAAAAATGAGATGCAGCAAACTATCGCTTAGTTATCTTCGACACAATCAAATATTATTGCCACTTGCATTCTTCTTCTCATGCTACTCAAGCATTCCTAAAGATACCATCTCTCATATAAAGATGTACAGTTACAAAAGTGCTCAGTTGGTCTAATTTCCAAAATCAAAAAGATCTCAATGCTAGATATGCTTCCCTAGGGAATAAATTCAGGGGTTTTTTTCATTCTCAGACACTTACTTATAAAAGTATTGTTCAGGTTTGTTGTAGGTTTGCTTTTAATTTTTTTAAAATAACATTTTCCATTAAAGAAATTATAGTCCTCACTTTTTGAAGTGGCATGTTACTCTTCACTGAACTTACATTCCACAGGAGCATACATGGTTCATGATTTAACTGCTACTTTATTTCTAAAGTCATCAACAATTATTATACTTTATGAGAATCAATGTACTTACATGCATAAAGATTAAAACATCTTAGAAGCAGAAAAATGCCAGCTGCATATCAAAAGTCATTTCAAGTGTGCTCTTTTGACTCACTCCCAATTTAAAAGTCTGTTTCTTGGGAATAAGACAGATAATGAGTGCAGCACAAAAAATAGCCACTAAATGAGCAATGTAATACTTTTGTCTTCCTAATTGAAAGAGCACAAGCTAAAATGATAGTTCATTAGCTAAGAGTCCAAAGTATTAGAAAATGTCATAAGAAATAAAGAACTTAGAATCATAGAA
>VZTY01019034.1:0-19495 GCA_013400935.1 Turnix velox
CTCTGGACCCGCTCCAACAGTTCCTCCATAACACATAGAAAGGAAACTAAAGCATAGATCCCAGTCTGGTCACACTCAAAGACAGGAATATCTGGAAAGATCAACACAAGACCTTGCACTCAGAACAGTCTTGAAGTAAAGAAGACCTTAAGGGGCTACAGGAAAGCTGGGGAGGGGCTGTTTGCCAGGTCATGCAGCCATAGGATGAGTGGCAATAATTTGAAACTAGAGCAGGTCAGGGTTAGATGAGACATGAAGAAGTTCTTCCCCATGAGGGGTGGTGAGACACTGGCCCAGGTTGCCCAGAGGTCCTGTCAACCATGGAGACATCCAAGGCCAGGCTTGCTGAGACTCTGAGCAACCTCATCTAGTGCTGGATGTCCCTGTCACTGCAGGTGTTAAACTAGATGGATTTTGGTCCCTTCCAACTCTATGATTGTATGAATATTGTTGCCTAGGGGAGCTATCTCCCTTTGTGAAAGGGAGATACAGAATGTTCCTCACTGTCTTCAACAAGAATCATTATCCCCTCATCTTTAGAGCTGTTGTATCCACATGAGTGCACTTCCCTCTGATAGTACTGATTTTCCTTTCAAGAGATTTGTATTCAGAAGTGAGAGGTGTTTGTTACACAGGCAAAGGATAAAATGATCAAACAATCCCTGCAGTTCATGGCTTTTGAGTCACTTAGAGATTTGACAAGTTCTTTCATGTTGAGCTGAATAAAGGGCAACCAATAACAAACAACCAACATGAACCTTATTGAAACACTTCATCTCTTCACTTAATTACTGGGCATAATGTTAACACTAAATACCACAGGCTCATCCAAAACCTAGAACTAAGCCTCTTGAATCAACTGTCTGTACATTAATTAAAGAAAAAAATAATTAAAAAAAACAGAACTACAGGTCCACATAAGTCACCTATCTTGTGCACCTTCTGACCCTTTTTTTTTTTAGGCTTGTCACTAAAATGCTTTCTCTTCCATCCAGGTTGCAGTTTGATGCAATGAAACAATTATCCTTTTAATCTCTTTTAAATTCTTCATTGCATCACATGTCACTCTAAGAAAAAATTAGTAGAATTTTCATATTTATTTGCCCTTTTTATGTTTCAGTTCTTCCCTCTTGAAGTAATGAGACAAATTTTGAATTGACATTAATTTCTTCACTGTAGCACATGCTTCTCTGGGAAAGAATGAATAGAGAGTTATCAAATTTATTTGCTCTTCATTTTCCATTTCTTCCCTATTAAAGTGATGAGACAAATTTTGAATTGATGGGGTTTTTTTACAGAGATAAAGTAGATTTCTTTAGCACTCTTCTGATAATGATGGAATGGGTCTATCCTAAGAGAAGCACACCTCAAAAAAATACTCAACACCTCAAAAAAAAAAAATCATCACCTCAAAACAAGATGTAGAGGAATGTCTCTTGTTAAGTTTTCTAGCTATCACCTTAATCCTTTTGCTCATTTTCTTTCACAGAAGGAGATTTTCAGACACAGCCATCTTTCATATACCTTCCAAGCCATAACATCATCCTAAAGAAACAATTTCCTTTCAGAAGAAGGGGTTGTTTATTTTCAGATACCACATCACCTTTGATCAGCAGGGCACTAATGGACCTCAGAGCATTCCCTGCTCACTGACACTGTTATTTTTGCATTAAGGCTTGTCTTATGATTGATGAGTTTGACATCAGCAGAACAGCCTCTGGCCCAGAGAAAATGTAGTCACTGAGACAGAGCCCGTGGTGGGCAGGGATGATCAAATGCTCCCCTGCTGAAAGAGAGACGTTGTAAAGGATTGTAGTGGCTTGTTTGTTCAGGACTATGCATGACATGTGCTCAAGGATTTGGGATTTGGGGAACTGGAGAAACACAGCAGGTTCTGTTAAGGTTGTCAACAAGGGTTTTCTTATTCTGTTCTTTGCCTTTCCTCTCTTACCTTCTAGCAGAGTAGTTTCAGGAGAGAAAAATTTAAAAAAAATCAAACAATGCTGAGGCATTGAGCAACCTGGTCTAGAGGGAGGTGTCCCTGCCTATGGCAGGGGTGTTGGAACTGGATGATCTTTAAGGTCCCTTCCAACCCAAACCATTCTATGATTCTATGAATACAGAAGTTTGTGTACAGAGACATTTTTCAGACTCATCTCAGAGCAAAGAGAGGCTTTGAACCTCCTTCAAGACTCTTCAAGAGTCCTTGGGATCCCCTTTTTCCCAAGACTACACCTTGGCCATAGTTTTCATGGCTGAAATTCTAATACTTTCCTCCATCTGGTAGATCCCAGGAGAAAAACTATTTTCCTTCATGGAACATCTTCTATTGAATAGGCATTTATTTCCTTAAAGCTGGACTGGATTGAGTCCAGAGCCCTTTGCCTGTGGAAATTAATCTTCAGCTTTATATGCAAAACCAATTTTGACCAGCATTTTATTATCATTAATAATTACTTGGATGGCAGCAAAGCTAAAAGCTGTGTTTCTTTCTACCTGGAAAGAAGTATAAAGATACAAACACACATTTAATCATCCTCTACCCAACAGCCTACAAATTTTTTGCCTGTGAACAGATGTCTGTCATAAAACATCTCTTTGGGCAAGTCCTCACCATTTTTAATTGATAGCCCAAAAGTCTTATTCAGGTAAATGCATTAAGTTTTAGTGCTTACCAAGAAAATCAGGAGTGAGTTTAATTCCCAGAAGTTCTGTTCTATCCATCAGCAATTGGAAAAGAGGATTCTGATAGCTAGAATATAGACAGAAGTTAAACTTTTAATCAAATAACACATATGTATGTTATGTTTCCTAAGCTCTTTCTGTCTCAAATTATATTTAAAATACATTATCCATAGTAATATATCTTTCCACAATTTGTATGAGAAGGACAGAAGATTCTGGGAAAGAAAGAAACTAGTAGCAATATTTTGTTGCTTAATAATAAAAAAAAGAAGATTAATGTACCTAGTAATAGAATCATTTGTTGATTCAAGATACAAGCAAAGGAGGCATTTTCTAATGCCTTATTTTCTTAGTTTTTGGAAAAAATAAATTCTTATTGCTCTGAAGCAATTTTAAAAAGGGGAAAGCACAAAAAATAAAAGAAAAATGGAAATATTCCTTCACTCCTTTGTTTTTTCTCATTTTCAAAGGGTTGAATGTGGTTAAATACTTTCATCAGGAGCTAGAAGTAAAAATTAATCCTTCATCTATAAAAAAACCTTACATTCTGACCTGATGGAAATGTTATCCTTGTTGATAGAAGTAACTAAAAAAAAAAACCCACCTGAGAAAACATGTTGTTCTATAAATATCTATCTTCCTTTGCTTTCTCTACCTTTAAATTTTCCACCTTGAATTCCTGCTGAAATGAACTCAAAATATGGGAGCGACAACGGTGCATGAAACCATTTGTCATATTTCTCTTTCAAATGTTTCAAAATTCTCACAGCTTTTTTTGAAAGGGTTTCTCCTCAGCAAAAAGAAAAATATGACTAGTCTAATAGATACCTTTCAGTTTGAGCTGAAACACAAATGTGAGGAGAGGGAATTTTTTTTTTTCCCCTGAATATGGATTTGAACATAAAGAGCTGAAGTAGATCCTTTGCCTCAAAGAGCATTTCAAACATGCGGGGTGTCAGGAGGGACAAAGAAATGCTTTAATGTGGACTGCTGCTGAGAAGAGGACAAAAAGGTCAATATTTGAAGAGAGAGGAAAGGACATGGAATGGAAACAGGTAACTAAGCTCATTTTACTAATCCTCATAAGCAAAGTAAGACCTAGGGGGAAGTCACTCATCTCTAGATTGCAATGGGACTCGGCTGGCACTTCTGTGCTTTTCCTAGTTCCTCCAAAAGGTGAGGAATAAGAAGTGTCACTGAAGAAAAAGATAATTTCTGTGAAGAACAAGGGTCATTTTTGGCCAGTTCTGTCAATGCAAGAAGCTGTTTTTAGAACTAGTTTTATTATTTTTAAGTGGCTCAAGGAGGATTGCTTCTTCCCTGCCTAAGAGTAATGTTGTTTGACTTTGATAAAGACAATTGCATTAGATGAAATATGAAGCCCATTACACAAATAAATTCAAATACTAGCAAAACTTTACTCTCACAGGAGTCCGTGGACTATCATGGGCTGCTCATAAACCCATTATTTTTTATTCCAAAGTGCCTTAATGATAAATGAGAAAATTTCCACCTCTGTTGGCAACAACTTAATTCACAATGCAAAGCTCTCTCTCACCTCCCTGGAATTTCTAGATTATTTTCAGGAATCATAAGTTCCAGGAGATAAAAGTGTTTCTCCTCCCTGAAATGGAATAATAGATTGAAGATTTGAAGATTTGGGTTGAAAGGGACCTTAGAGATCATCTAGTTCCAGCCCTCCTGCTATGGGCAGGGACACATCCCACTAGACCAGGTTGTTCAGAGATTTGCTTAGAAATTCCATGATATATATATATATTTATTCCATTATTTATATTCCATAATGATTTTTTTTATTTACATATTTATTTTATTTATTTATAAGGAGTATTATGTAAAAACACAGACGTGTACCATGTAAACACAACCTAAACTGATCAAGCTTATAGTTTCCCAAATATATTCAGAACATAGAATATGTTGTCATGCATTACCAAACAAAAACCTTTTAAAATTAGTGAAATAAACTTCCAAAGTATCAGGAAAATCAGTTGTAAATTCCAGGAAATTTAGGGTAAAATTTATTTTTCTGCCTTAATATCTGAGCAGGCTGAGCTGCTTTGGTCAGATTTTGCAATGTTTTAGAAGATTTAAATGTTTTATGAAAAAAAATACTGAATATCCTACAAGAGCTAGAACATTCTCTTGGCTTTTTTTATTTTTTTTTCCTAGAATACCCATGAAAAAGAAGATGACATGGACTAAGTATTAATCTTGAGAACTGCTGATTCTGAAGCATTAAGGCTTAATTTTACTCTGATTTTTTTTTGCTTTACAAAGCCACAATGAGAAGAAAAAAATTTTAATCTGGCCCATTATTTAGTTTAAAATATCACAATGTTGTTATAAAATGGAAGAATTTTTTTCTTTTAATCACCATTTCAAATAATGAGTCCAAAATTATTTACTCTCATCCCCTGTCCTGTGCTCCAACTTGAAGTTCCATCACACCAATGCTTCCAGAAATCAATAAGGACTTTTTAAATGCACACAACAAACTCTTTTTTTTTTTTCTCTGGCTTTTGCCCTGAGGGTTTCAATCTGGAAATAATGAAGCAGCTGGCATTCTAAACCAAGTACTCAGCTAAGTGGATACTACAAAGTCTTTTGCCCTAAATTATTGTTACAAGGGATGGGGATCACAGATGTAAACGACTTCACACACTCCAAATCTGCACTGAATAACAGGACACATAGAAACAATCGATCTGTTCCGTGTTATCTGCAGTTGGGAAGTCACTCAGACTAAATTTGGCCAGATCAAAACTGCTTTAGCAGTTCCAATGAGGTGCAGTTGACTAAAACCAGGAGACTCAAGTCAGGACTTGAGGAGGTGGTTAAATAGAGCCATTGTGCAGACAAATAATAGGCAGATGGGAGGGAAAGTTGAAGAAGCTGAGGTGGAAAGTTGAAGGAGCTACTCAGCACAGCTTCTACAGCCTCGAATGTTGCTTGAGGAATATTATTTCACAGAATCAGAGAATCTCAGAAGATCAGGGATTGGAAGGGGCATCTGGAGCATGCTGGAGCAGGAACAACTAGAATCATAGAATCATAGAATAGTTTGAGTTGGAAGGGACCTTAAAGATCATCGAGTTCCAACCCCCCTGCCATAGGCAGGGACACCTCNCCTGTCTTCATAGGCCAGTTGCTCCAGCCCTTTGACCATCTTCGTGGCCTCCTCTGGACCTGCTCCAATAGCTCAATGCCCTTCCTGTGTTGAGGGCTCCAGAACTGGACTAGACCAGGTTTTGAATGCCTCCAGAGAAGGAGACTCCACACCCTCTCAGGGCAGCCTGTTTCAGTGTTTTGTCACCCTCACTGTGAGAAAGTTTTTTTGTTATATTTATGTGGAACTTCCTTTGTTCCAGTTTCCATTTCCCCAGGTTGTATCACTGGAGGTTGCTGAGAAGATTTCCTTCTTCAGGCTGAGACATTTTATCAAGAGAGGTCAAAATTCAATACAGAAGGCAAAGATAGGGTTTGGGTTTGACAGCAGAATTTGTACAAAGTTTTCTAACAGCATGACAGGAGTTCCATGGGTATAGAATAATAGAATCATAGAACACTTTGGGGTTGGATGGGACCTTAAAGATCATCTAGTTCCAACCCCCCTGCCATGGGCAGGGACACCTCCCCCTAGACCAGGTTGCTCAGATATCTACCTGAGTTGATCTTTCAGGATCAAGTGGGGTTAAAAAAGTAATAAACAGCAACTTAAATAGTATATTCCAGCAGTATTTTCCAGTCAGTGCTGTCCTGAAGTTAAGAGAAGATCAACTCAGCAAATCTCTTTTCAGCCTAAGCGTGGTTCCCGGTCCTGAAGTTCTACAGTTTGAAGGATTCATACAGGAAATACTATGCAGGGTTGGACAATATTTTACCACACTACTGAGTTTGACTGAAAAGGACCTAAAAATTGCAATTGAAAAGGACTAAAACAGGACTAGAACGAAGGAGTTGCAATTCTCATTGATGAGGTTGTATTTCAGGCCAAGGAAGGTGCAAGCAGAGGACTGAGGGTGCCTGTGAGTGGAGTGTGTTTGACATACACCAGGAATCCTGTCTGGCTGGTGCAAAGTTTGTTTGCTAAAGTCATTATCACCTCTTTCTCTTGTGCTTGGATCTGAGCTTTCTGCCATTCTTCCCCTTAAACACAGTACACTTGACCCAAATGATTCTTTGCCTTTTCAGATTCCTCTCATCAATTAAATGGACAATTAAATGGATTGCACATGTTGCAGGGATGAAAAGCAATGCATAATTAAAGTTCTGAAGGTGTGAAAATCAGGCATTCATTTTTCTACACTCATCCTTCCTATAACTCTTTTTAATACCCTGAAGTAATACCCACAGAACCATCAAGACAGATTTTACTGAAGGGTGATAGTAATGATTTGGCTACAAAATGAAAAATACAAAGCTAAATCTTCTCCAAGTGCCACCATCCCTTGGGCTAAATGCATTTTATATGAACAAAAGGAATTTTTATTTCCTTCCCCTTGAAGTTGGTGAGAGACTGGAAGAGGTTTCCCAGAGAGATGGTGGAAGCTCCATCAAACCTGGAGACATCCAAGGCTTGCTGAGGTTCTGAGCAACCTCATCTAGTGCAGGATGTCCCTGTCATTGCAGGTGGTGGCACTAGATGAACCCTTCCAACACTATGATTCCATGATAAATTTAGCCTGGTTCTACATGTCCTAAAATCTACTCAATAGGACAGTGGAGTTGATGTTCTTGTGGTTTGGAATTATCTTTAAAAATGAGGTTATTAGGGTTAGTAGCATGAAAGGGGAAGATACTATTGTAAATTTTAGTGTTCATAAAGTTATTATGTAGAAGTAGAAACAGTCTGAAATATAAGTCTCACCTTGAGGGGGGTGAGACACTGGTGGAAGCTCCATCAAACCTGGAGACATCCAAGGCTTACTGAGGCTCTGAGCAACCTCATCTAGTGCAGGATGTCCCTGTCACTGCAGGTGGTGACACTAGATGAACCCTTCCAACACTATGATTCCATGATAAATTTAGCCTGGTTCTACATGTCCTAAAATCAACTCAATAGGACCGTGGAGTTGATATTCTTGTGGTTTGGAATCATCTTAAAAAACGAGGTTATTAGGATTAGTAGCTTGAAAGGGGAAGATACTATTGTAAATGTTGGTGTTCATAAAGTTATTATGTAGAAGGAGAAACTCTCTCAACTATAAGTGAGTTTATCTATCTTCATTTTTATTCAAATCAATCCTGATCACTGCAGGAGGCTAGACTAGATTGCCTTTGAAGGGTTCTTCCATCCCTAGGATTCTATTAGTTTTCCTTTATACTTTTTAATGCCTATTACCTATTCCCTCTAATTTCCACATAAAATTAACAATGTCAAGGAAACATTTGGACCAAAAGGAGTTCCTCTCTATCATCACTACATCCATTCCCCATCCTTGTCACCATGGGCTGCCATCACCACAGATTGTGAGCACCCAGAGTTCCTCCTTCCAGGAGATAATTAAGATAAAAAGACCCCAAAACAGGGTTTCCCAGAGAGGCTGTGGATGCCCCCTCAATCTCCGGAGGTGTTTAAGGCCAGGCTGGATGAGGCATTGAGCAACCTGGTGTGGTGGGAAGTGTCCCCCTGCCCATAGAACTAGATGATCTTGAAGATCCCTTCCAACCCAAACTTTTCTATGATTCTAAGTTGCCAGAACCACTCTTTTGGCTTATATATTAGAGCAAAAAAAATCTCAAAACAGGCTGTTCTCCTACTTCCTTTCTTGCCATCAGGTAATCTTTAATTAGAATTTCCATTTAACCTGTGTCTTTGCCATTCTATTTAAATTATTGACACCAAAATACACCCCACTCATCCCCTAGATGGATTTGAAGAGTTTCAAAGAAGCACTTAATTGCAGTTTAAAAGCATGGAAAGAAAACTAGGCATCAGCTCTGATCACGGTGATGGTTAGGATGGCTTTTCAGTTGCAAATAGGATTTTTTTTTTCCCCTCCCCTACTTTAAAAAGGCTTCACTTAGCAGCAGAAAGCACTTAAGCCTTAGTGGATCTATTGAGTGCCACAGGGTATTACTTTCTCTGCCTGCTTATGGCACGTTTTAGAAGCTGCTCTAATGGGCAGCAGGGTTACTTTGGACACTGCTGTCAACTTCTATCACGGAGTGTATCTACCACAGACACAGGGGAAAGTGGGTAAAAGAAAATAGGGCAGGTAATTTTGCCAGTAATACATCACCAGGCTCACTTCTGGGGCCAGGAGGAGTGAGGAATATTAAAGAGGGTGTTTAGTCTTTAGGAGCAATGAGAGAAGATTGGAAATTTGTAACATTTGGAAACACTGTTTGGCTTAAAAAGATGAACTGTGCCATGATGCATATCCTTATGCATTCTGTTTTGCCACCAAAAGAAAGAAAAATAAATCCATGAAACCTCTTTTAATTGCAGAAAGAGTGAATCAAAGTAAAAAATATTCTTCTGTTGCTGAAATTTTGGTTGGATGTGGATTGTATATGAGGTGTGGATCCTGCTGAGGGTCTGGATAGAGATATCACTGATTTTTTGGCACATTTACCTTGGGAAATCTATCTTGGGAAAGACATAAAAGCTTAGAGTTTGGGTTTTAAGTTGGGCCTGAGATTTTTGGAGCTGTAATTTCTATATTTCAACATACAACTATTTATTAATTCCTCCTCATTCTCTCCCTCAGCCCTAGACATTCAATTCATGTTTTGAGGGAAAAAATGAAAATGCTTTTACATTTCTGAGCATCACTGGTTCCTGATTTCTCAGGAAATCAGACCAAAACCAGCAAAAGCAACAGAGCTGCAGGCACTCACTCATGTCACTGCTTTTAATCCAATTGCTCTTGGATCAAGGGGAGTTTTTTTGTTGTATGGAACAGATGTTCCACTGGTACAATGGAAAAAAACAGGACTTGCAGTTATTATGAAGGAATTTTCATACAGAGGTCATCCCACCTCCATCAAGAGTTTGATGATCCAGGGGTCTACAAAAGAAGAACTTAAAAAGCAGTCAGTGCTAATAGATTTTGACTCAATTTTCTGCTACATTTGATATATTTTTTCTCAATCTACTCCTCCTTTTGTTTTCAGAAGTGGTAAAAACCAAGTTGATGGGATGCAGGGCAAGAGGTAACTTGATGTCAAATCAGTTCTGGTTTGTCCTGATAACAGAAACACTGCCAGCACTGCCTTTTAAATGCCATTCTACAAGCTAATTTATAACTTCATTTTTCAGATTGTATGCGACTGTACAAAGAATTTATATTCTTCTCTATTCTTCTGTTCTTGCTCATCATATATTTAAAATCCAAAAATCCCATGAATTCTTCTATTTACTCTGAAAGTCCTGCTGGAAATACATGAATATATATATAATAAACTCATTAATTAACAGTTTCTGAACATTAAATGGCAAGGGAGAATGAGTATAATTATCAGGAATGCTTGTAATAGAGACAGAGACTTTACATCTATCAAAAAATTTCCAATCATTCATATTCAACTCCTCTGTTCATCTGATTTTTACAGCAGGGTCTCTGAGTAGCATTGAATCATAGAACAATAGAGCTAGAATGGACCTTCAAGGGTCATCTAGTGCTACCATCTGCAGTGACAGGAACATCCTAGGTGAGGTTGCTCAGAGCCTGGCCTTGGATGTCTCCAGGCTTCATGAGACTTCCACCACCACTCTGGGCAACCTCCTCCAGTGTCTCACCACCCTCATGAGGAAGAATTTTTTTCCTAGTATCTCATCTAACCCTGCCCTGCTCTAGTTTCAAACCGTTTCCCCTCATCCTGTGGCTCGATGCCCTGGCAAACAGCCCCTCCACAGCTTTCCTGGAGCCCCTTCAGGCACTGGGAGGTCTTTGTGAGGTCTCTTTGAGATCCTTCTCTCCTCCAGCCACAACATCCCCAGCTCTCTCTGCCTGTCCTCACAGCAGAGGTGGCTCCAGACCGCACATCACCCTTGTGGCCTCCTCTGGCCCCTCTCCAACAGCTCCATGTCAATGAACACAGCTTTGCAGTGAAATTAAGTATCCACTCAACAGTAAATTGCCTGGCCATTATTCGACCACTTTCACTCCTAATGCTTTTAAAAGCCATTAGCTCTCATGCATCTTCTCCCAGACTGACAGTGTTGTTGTACAGAATGAGCAGTTACAATAAAGTCCTCTGCAAAACAAAGAAAACAAAGCAAAACAACAAAAAAAATGTGAGCTGAGAGTTTATTTGTATTGATCAGGAAACGTCTGCTGCACACGTTAACTATGAAACTACATCAACACCAAGGAACACTCCCAAGAGATGAAGGAAATTGAGCTGTTGGAGCAGGTCCAGAGGAGGCCACCAAGATGATGAGAGAGCTGGAGCACCTCCCTTCTGAGGACAGGCTGAAGCAGTTGGGGTTGTTGAGCCTGGAGAAGAAAAGGATTGGGGGGACCTCATAGTGGGACTTTTGAATAGGGTCCAGGGTGGCAGGACTAGGAGGAATGGATGCAAATTGAAAGAGGAGAGATTCAGGATGGAGAGAAGAAAGAAGTTCTTGACAGTAAGAGTGGTGAGACACTGGAAGAGGTTGCCCAGAGAGGTTCTGGATGCTCCCTCAATCCCTAGAGGTGTTTAAGGCCAGGCTGGATGAGGCATTGAGCAACCTGGTGTAGAGGGAGGTGTCCTTGCCCATGAAACTAGATGATCTTGAAGGTCCCTTCCAGTCCAAACCATTCTATGATTCTATTTCCTGGGCTCAAATAGTGATCATTCATAACTGGGTTCTGTGAAATCCTTAGAATTAGTTTTTCCTGTGTTCACAGAGAACTGGAATAAGAGACTGATGACTGGAATGATTGATTAGGTATTAACTTCAGTTGAATATGGCAGGAGGAGGTAATGATAATGTGTATGATTTATTATAGCTATAAACACTGCACAATGCCACACCAACTAAGCAATTGTTACTGGCTCTATTAGCTCTCTGCATTGAAGCTGATCTCATGCTTGATACACAGGAATTTACTCATCCAGCAAAATGTCCACAGAACAGGCTCATCTGTTGCCTCCAAGATATGCATCCTTTGTTAGAAATCACATAGAATCATGGAATGGTTTGGGTTTGAAGGGACCTTCAAGATCAGCTAGTTCCCACCCCACTGCCATGGGCAGGGACACCTCCCCCTAGACCAGGTTGCTCAGTGTCTTGTCCAGCCTAGCAACCTGATCATCATACTAGAGAAGAAACTCTTGTATCACCAGGACAACCTTTTGCTTTGAGAGGTGAGCAGGGAATTTTCTCAGATTTTTAAGTCAAGTAACTAAAAGTGTGTTTCAACTGTAGCTGCAGAAGTGGAAGATGCTCACTTCACTCTTCCTTGAAGATCAGATTCTGTAGGCAAATTTGGCATTATGATATCACAGTGCTGGAAGGGTCCTTCAGGTATCATCTAGTGCCACCCCTTGCAGTGAGCAGGGACATTCTGCACTAGATCAAGTTGCTCAGTGTCTCAGCAAGCCTGGCCTTAGATGTCTCCAGGCTTGATGGGTGGTTTTCCACCACCTCTCTGGGCCAACCTGGGCCAGTGACTCACCACCCTCATGGGGACGACCTTCTCCCTCATGTCCACCTAACCCTGTCCTGCTCTGGTTTCAAACTATCACCTATCATCCTGTGGCTCTATTCCCTGGCAAACAGCCCCTCCCAAACTCACGGGGAGGAACTTTTCCTAACATTTATTAAATTTACTAAATATATAAATGCCTGAAAAGACCATTATTACTCCTGAAACAGCAAAATACAGAAAGGTTTCTGTGAAGGGTTTCTGTGAAGCTTCATACTGAGGTTTGGGCCAAAAAAAACCCCACTGACTGTAAGTATAAAGAATCCAAGTCACATCATCCCAAACTTCAGCTTGCTGTAGTTTGAGCATAGAATCATAGAATGATTTGGGTTAGAAGGGACCTTAAAAATCATCTATTTCCATGGGCAGGACATCTCCCATTAGACCAGGTTGCTCAGTGCCTCATCCTGCCTGGCCTTGGATGTCTCCAGGCTTGATGGGGCATCCACAACCTCTCTGAGCAACCTCTTCCAGTGTTTCACCACCCTCACAGTGAAGAACTTTTATTTATTTGATGGCTATTTCTTGCAGTAACTGGAACAAATGTCCTGCAGATAAATTCTGTGTATATATGAAGCTGCTTTCATAGCATTTTTTTGGTGACAGATTCCCGAGCCATTTTTTTTCCCTTGACTTTCAGCCTCCTCACTGAGCATCTGCTAGCTAAAATGATTTCTATAATAAACATTTATGTCCCTCTTTATGCTGATTGTTGCTTACACCTATGTGGCAAGTCTGCAGGAATATACTGAATATTTATGTAGCAAGAAATTGCACCTCCAGCCTATTAAACACCGAAGAGAGCAGCTGGGATTCTCTAAATGCAGTCAGGCCATGAGCTGCATCCATTATTTATCTACTTTACTAGCTGTGTTGGCAAAGATTCTTCTCTCTTTCTCCTCCAACACCTGGGAACAGCTGAATGGGAGCACATCCTTCTTAACTCTTTCAACACCTTCATCCATTTTGTGTGAGAGGGACATGGAGCTGTTGGAGATGGTCCAAAGGAGGATATGAGGTTGATACAAAAGGTGGAGACATCTCTGATATGAGGACAGGCTGAGAGAGCTGGGGATGTTGAGTCTGGAGTGGAGAAAGATCCCAAGGAGACCTCACAGTGGCCTCCCAGTGCCTGAAGGGGCTCCAGAAAAGCTGTTTGCCAGGGTTTGGAGCCACACGATGAGGGGAAATGGGTTGAAACTAGAGCAGGACAGGGTTAGATGAGACATTAGCAAGAAGTTCTTCACCATGGGGATGGTGAGGCACTGGAAGAGGTTGACCAGAGAGGTGGTGGAAGTCCCATCAAGCCTGGAGACATCCAAGGCCAGGTTTGCTGAGGCTCTGAGCAACCTCATCTAGTGCAGGATGTCCCTGTCACTACAAGGGGTTGGACTAAGTGGCCTTTGGAGGTGTCTTCCAAGTCTCTGAATGTTGGAATGTCCCTGCTTATTGCAAGTGGGTTGGTGCAGAAAGCCTTTGAAGGTCCCTTCCAACTCTATGACTATTATTTTGGACTATATTCATTGCATTCTCCTTATCTTGAAGTAGCAATCTGAGAAAACCAAAAGCCACTCGATGCTTTTTAAGAGAGAGGTGTTATTCTGGAGCCTACTGGCTACTTGTAATTATTACCTGCATTACAAAAGCACCAGGGATTTCTTTTTTCTTTTTCTTTTTAAGTAATCTGTTGCTTTGTATTTCTCTTATTCAAACCATTGCAGGAGGCAGGACTTGTCCCAAGAAAATTACAATCTAATTTGCATCAGAGAAGAGGAGGGAAAGGAAGGTCTGTTGATTGCCCAGATTTGCTTCAGCAACAACACATTTCCTGGCAGCTGGATTGAAATGATTGAAACTGAGAATGTTAATTTTATTACCCTTTATAAATTGCTGTCCCTGCCAAAGTATTTAAACTGTTACTTTCATTATTATTATTATTATTATTATTCTTCCTGCATGTGGATTTGATTCCATCAGGACTATTCCCCATGCTGAGTGAAAGGACTCAGCACTGAGAAGGTAAGAAGAGGGAAAAGGGTAGATTGTTTCAAAGCCATGAGAATTGGTGTGGGGGGGTTGAAACTTGATGATCTTTAAGGTCTCTTCCAACCCAAAGTATTCTATGATTATATGAAGAGCAGGCTCCATCCAAAGTCAACTGCAGCTTCTTTATTATGGCTCTTTCCAGCCACACTGCTGGTAACAGAAGACCTGAAACAGGAACAAATAAAATCAGGAAATCTGATTACAGACACAGTGTTGCAAATCAAGCTACAGTTTTAGGGGATGAAGATGATTGTGGAGACAATGACAGGGTTGGAGAAGGAGTTGAGGTAGTTCAGCCTGGAGAAGAAAAGACTCAGGAGGGACCTCACAGTGACTTCTTAATACCTGAAGGAGGCTACAGAAAGGCTGGGGTAGGACTTTTTCATAGGGTCTAGGATGGCAGGACTAGGAGTAATGGATGCAAATTGGAAGAGGGGAGATTTAAGCTGGATAGGAGAAAGAAGTTCTTTNAATTAAATTATCTTTAAGATTCCTTCCAACCCAAAACTTCCAACTCTCACCACACTCATAGTAAGGATTTCTTTCTTGTATCTAGTCTGTATCTCCCTTCTTCCAATTACATCTGTTATTCCTAGTCCTTCCATCACATATCCTGTTAAAACGTCCTCCCCAGTCTTTCTGGAGCCCCCTTTAGGTATCGAGAAGACTCTGAAGTCCCCCCGAGCCTCCTCCAGACTGAACAATCCCAACTCCTTCAGCCTGTCCTCATAAGGGAGTTGCTCTAGCCCTTTGATCATCTTGGTGGCCCTTCTCTGGACCTGCTCCAACAGATCAAAGTGTCTGTTGGCCAACAGAATCATGGAATCACAGAATACTTCCAACACAGAGAAAACACCCCTGTTGACATTGACTTTGTCCCAGTTTTCTATCAAAAGTTTAATCATCAGAGCAGTTAACCTTTTAACAAGTTAATAAAGCTCCCACAAATCTTACAATAAAGCACAAGAGTTTGCAAAAGTGAACTCTAGAGGTTGAAATGTTTGTGTAGCTCAGATGTGGAGAATGAAAGATGTTCTACATTGGGCTTGTTAAGAAATCTGCCACCACATGAGCTTCTTCCAAGCTTGATATTTGCTGAAGCATCTAAATCTAGTCTTGACAGCAACTCAGAGCTGCTCTGAAACCACACAGACCCGTGTTGTCCATGTATCTTACAAACATCACTCCATTTATTCTTAAAGTCCTTAAGAGCACAGCAAAGCTCCCTCACAAATTTTAAACCCAAGGAAGTCAATACTGCAAATAAATCCTATTGACCACAGCAAAACATTGCCTGCTACAGAGCTCTGACCTGAGAGGTCAGAGAGGTAGGAGATTTTTGTTCTGGGAGTATTCAGTGAGTGAAATTTGGATAGAAGAAGTCATATTATTATTATTATTTCAATCCTTCCTTCGCATTTTGACATTGCCCAGAACACAATTAAAATCAGGCAGCATTATACAAAGAACAAGCAAAACTACACATCAGAGGGAATTTGTGCCATGTGAATGAAAAAGTCTTTAATTGTCCTTTTCAGTGCTGTGCATACAGCCTTGCCATCATTTCTAATGTGATTATTTTTATTCATCACTGGCCAAGCCAGTAACACTTCTAAAATGGAAGGGTTTATTTTGGTTTTTCTTTTTTTTAAATGGAAGAATAAATGCCACTCTCTTGTTTACAAAAAGCATGATGGAAAAGCAATGGCAGTTGTGAGAATTGTCATTCTAACACCATCACGTTGATTGTAGTAAAATTTAAAAAAAATTTTAAAAAAAAGCTTAAATTATCTGCAATCAGAGCTGTTCAAAATCTTCATAATAAAGTCTTAAGCTCCACTGGATTTGGAAACATTTGAGTACTTGAGAGGAGTGGAGAAGAGGGGAAAAGAGAGGAGAGGTGAGGAGAGGAGAAAGGGAGAGGAGAGGAGAAAGGAGAGGAGGGGAGAGGAGAGGAGAGGAGAGGAGAGGAGAGGAGAGTGAGAAAAGTGAGATGCATGGCATATTTGACTTCTCCTGTTTTCCAAGAGGAGGCATCTCACCATCTACAGACAGAGCAGGAGTCAGGGCTGGGAATTCTGATGGGAATTCAGGAGGGAGACAGATTTTCAGGAGCTCTTGCTGCAGCCTTGATGTGCTTGGGATAAGTGGAACAGCCAGAGGTATTATATCCAGCACTGACACAGATGTGTGAGGTCTCAAACACAGGAAAAGCATACTGGAAAGTGAGGTGAACTTGAGCAGAACCAGTTTCGTGATAATTCCCTGAGTTACTTACTTGAGAAGTGTCAGATTAACACATTTTATAAAACAGAGGGGGGAAAGAGTTTAAGCACAGCCATTGTAGAGCAAGGTTTGCTCACAGGCTTAAGCCTCAGGAGGAGTCAGAGCTCTCTGAAAGCTGAGAGAACATCTTTGTTTTCTTTAAGTATCCTCTGCCAAAAATCAACAAAAGCTCAGCTAAAAAGAACCAGCCAAAATGTCATTCTCTGGGCAAGTCAGAGAGGTGAGAAAGTCTGCACTTCAAATGACAATCAGCCAAAAACCCCATCCCTAATTGAGGGCTTCATTCTGACTTTCCAGGAAATAAAAGATCCTACATCATTGCATTAGGGTGTTATGGATGTGTCTATTTTTTCTCCCAAAGAGCTTTTAAAGTCATCCAAATTTCCCCAGTTTGCTCTGGCTCCTGGCGAGTTTGAGATCACTGAATTCTCTATGTGCTAATGATGCAGTTGATTAAAGCCATGAGATTATTGATAACATTTCACATCAGCAGGAGTGGCAAATCCCAAATTTCCAGTTAGGTCAGCTCCCTAAACAAGTCAGCTAGATTTGGAGGAACAAATTTGTATTAGATGCCTCCAGCACAGCTGTCATATTGTGACTTTAGGTTAGACATTAGGAAAAAGTTCTTCCCATGAGGGTGGTGAGACACTGGAAGAGGTTGCCCACAGAGGTTGTGGATGCCCCCTCAATCCCTGGAGGTGTTTAAGGCCAGGTTGGATGAGGCATTGAGCAACCTGGTGTGGTGGGAGGTGTCCCTACCCATGGCAGGGGGCTGGAACTGGATGATCTTGAAGGTCCCTTCCAACCCAAACCATTGTATGATTTGGTCTGCTGTTCATTAGGAACAGGTTCATTCCACTCCCCAAATCCATTCTACACTTACCCCTGCTAAAAACCACTTGTAAAAGTTTATTTCTGTATTTTCTTTGATGGATGAATTTCTGGGATATGCTTTGGCTCACATTTTAAATAAGACTAACCTTCTGCTTTTGCACAGCAGCAGTGGTAATAAATGAAACTCGTGCTGTATGTAGTTTAAAAGTGAACAGAAGCAATATTACCTCTTTTATAAAGTCCAACAATGATTAAAATAAGTGATTACAAATGGCATAACACTTAAAGGGTCATGAAGAGAAACAAGAGGTCAGATCCCTTAGGTATATCTTTGATTCATAAACTCTATATTCTTCTGTGCAAAGCATCCATTCAAGGTTGCATTTTGTTCTGGTCATGATATGTGTCTGAAAAACCAATTAACCCATCATCCCACAGGACCTGGCTGAAGGTTTCTCATCAATTGATCTTCATATACACTGTAGTGACCTGAAAAAATAACTGAGGTTGACCTGTCAGCAGAGGTCAGGCAGATAAAGTCATCTCCACATCAAAAGAGAGGTTCATCTCCTTCAGCCCATCCACAAAGTGAAGTGAGTAGTCTCATCCTGCATCTGCTCTGGTTTAGTTTTGTGTGGTAGGATGCAATTTGGGATTAAAACACATAAATTGACATGTCTGGCTGCAAGCCTTAGCACATGCTGTAGATATCTTAGATCACATTGTGGCCAGGGAATGTCTACTCAGTACAGCCAATGGTGCCTAAGCAGTGCCCTGAAGATAGTTATTGAATTATCTGCTAAATCACCCTCCTCCTTTGGATCTGTAGGTTTTTTTTTCAGTGTTTCTGTGTCCACACAACAAGTTCTGTGTGAACACAAGCAAGCAAATAACCTGAAGGCTTGAACCTGCTGTATGTAGAGCAACAGCTGTTGGGTCTCCACGTGGACTTGGAGAAGAAACCATAAGCAGAATAAAACATTGTTAAAAGGAATGAAATATCAACCTTGTAGGGGCAGTATTACTAATTTCCATGCTTGAAAACAGCCAAAATATTGTCCACAGTAAGTATATTTTATATTCAAGAGTCACTATTGCCTTCATAAAGCAAAGTTCCTTCTATACATGATCCTTCTATATATTTAAATGTATATATATACATTGTTCATACATGGGTTCATTCTAGTCATTAACTCAGTTTATTCCACATCCTTTTCCATTCCCATAATGCAGCTACTTTTAGCTGCATGTTTTACCAATTAAATGCTTCAATTTGACTTCTTCTACTATTTTTAGGATTTTCTCCCAAAGGCTGGAGTTGAGTTTCTCCAGGCCAATTTGGAAATGTATTTCCACAGATCCTTCCTTCTCTCTTTTGTAGCTTTTAGTGTTCAGGTTATAGGGCTGCTTGCCCTGGGATTTTTTATGACAAGATTCAAATGAACAGAAAGCAGAGTTGAACTCCAGCTGCAGCAACTGAAGTCATTTCTTTTCCAACCCACTTCTGAGGGAGAAGAATACATCAGAATGCAGTCATTCCAAATGCATTAAATACAGCAAAACAAAAAAAAAAATTGAGCTGGAGAAATTCTCTGATGGTTTGTGATTTTCAGGCATGTAGTTTCAGCATTTCAGTCCCTCTGGGACTCCCTAATGAAAGCCCAAAGGGATATACAAGTGTTGAGAGCTGGGAAACAAAAGGAAGCATTTGCTAAATAACAAGCAAGTTTTTCTTACAGTTGGGTGAAGCAAAATGCCTCTGGAATTACTTCACCCATTAACGGGGAGGTTTTGTTTCCTTCCTAAAGAGGGACTGAGCCATGTGAAAACTTTGAAAGGAGCTTCAGATCCTCCTCTAAAATTTGTGCTCATGTTTAAATGCCTTTCAGAATTGGCTGCTGAGTTTGTGAATGAGACTCACAGTGTTCACACGGTGCACAGAGAGTATTTATATACTGGGTTCTGGTGAAGACCCA
>VZTY01019035.1:0-66806 GCA_013400935.1 Turnix velox
CTGCCTAAATCTACCCTTTTCCAGAAGCTCTGCTTGTCAAGTGCTGTGGGAGATTTGACCCTCTTGGATAAGCAGAGCACACCACAGCTCCCAAAATGCCCTCACCTATCCACCATCAGGCCATGCCCATCCCTCCATACACATCCCCCCAGGCAGCTGCTTTCCAGCTGTGCTGAAGGGCTGAGATTGCATTTCTTTGCCCAGAGCCTTTTGCAAAGTTTTCCCAAGGTGATGTTTGACTGGGGCTTTCATCCAAGATCCTTCTGCTCCCCAGCTCCTGCTGCAGTGCCTCTGGGGATTTGGGATGGCCAGACAGTGAGATCCCCTGAGCCTGGTGAATTGAAAAACTCACAAAAAATACTAATGTCTTCCTGTGATCAGCCCACCTCCCACTGTAGCAGGAAAGGGGAGGTCTGCTCCTCCTTACCGCACTTGCTCCACATAACTGCACACTGATTTCCAGCTAGACCAAAGAGTTTGGGTAACATCTGAGTTAATTCCTGTGTTCCTCAGATAGGACAGATACTGGGCATTTGGAGTAAAATATCTTCACAAGGCCTGCCTACCAAGCTATCAATGATATCAGCATGCTCTTTTTTATACCTCTTCCCTGCAACCACAACACACACTCTTCCTCCTCTCCCTCCTTTATCTGTCATCTGTTCCCCCTGGACCTTACTTTTCAAGTCCTAGTACCATTCTCTTTTCTCCCAATGCTCCCTCCTCTCCTCTCTCACTGTAGATAACACAGATAACTTGACCATGTACTTGGCAGGAGCTGAGTTTCATCAGGTCTCTTCAGTTATCATGATCTTTCATTAGCCGCCCAGGGACATGCTGGAAGCATATCACAGGCTGTCCTTCAGTGGTCAAGCACTTCAGTGGAGTGTTGGCATATGAAGGTCTTCACAAGTCAGAAAGAGCAGCCTGAAAGCAGCACTGCATGCCATCCATCCTAAACACAGCACAGTGCGCAGGCAGAAGTGAAGGGATACTTTTCATTGTCAGAAGAGCATTTTCCTTCACCTCCTTCAGCCTGTTATGGATAGAAAAAAAGTTGATTTTTTTCCCCCAGGTCTCCAGACCAAAAGGACTATTTTCCCTTCCTGACCAAATGACCATCTTAATGCACATGCATGTGGCCTCACAAGTCATTTCCCAACAACAATCACAACTGAAGCATCTTGCTGCCATGTGGAAGATTCCCTGAGCAATCTGCTCTGGTGAATCTTACTCTCTAATCCCAGGACAATATAAATGGAAGGGACCTACTGGGTTGTATCTAGCCCTTCCCTATCACAGGCAGCTAGGTCATAAAATCCTTTGCAGAGACCTATCCTTAGCTCCATGGAGTTATTACAGGAAAAACTTGGTTAGTAAGAGTAATATTTATGTTAATCATGAACCAGAATCAAACCCCAGGTACAGGTTTCAGTTCTGGTTTGGCATTTCCTGAGCCCAATCCTAACGACACATGAAATCTCTAAACTTCAGGACTACATTTTACACTATCTTTAGTATATATGTGCTTCAAATCAGGCTGACTTGATATTTTGCAGTGAAGAAATAACAATCATGCATTTAGCAGAAAGACCCTTCCTTATACCAGCCATTTAGTGGGTCCCAAAGTGCCCAACAAGCTATGGAAAGGTTTCTAGAAACCACTTGGGGTCCTGCCATGAAGCCACCACCTCAGAACACATTGCAGCACTCACTGAGTGGCTTCCAGCAATGTGAGAGCTTCATTTGTGAGCCTCCTAAGGAAATTGCATCCAGTTGTCATTGCAACAGAGGGAATTTAAGGCATGCACAATGTAATTATTCCCACTGGGAACTGCCAAAACCAACAAGGGTGGCACCCCATTGCTGTGAAGAAGGAAAAAAAAAAAGTGGAGTATCAACTGCTGTGTGTGGCCAGGACTTTGATGTCTCATCTCTTCTGAGCACAGTCTTCTCCATAGCCCCCTCATCTGCCAGCTTCCCAGGACCTCCAAGTGCCACAGGAAGGCACTGACCAAGCTGGAAGCAGAGGCAACCACTGCCACTGCTATAGCCACAAGCTATTTGGCTCTCTGGTGTTGGGGCACAGAAAGATTTGAAAGGTCAAAATTTAATTTATAAGATGTTATCAGCAAATCACTTTGTTCCAGGTAGGCATTTAGGTGCTGAAATCTCCTGGATTTAACCGTGAATTTGATATCCAAATACTCTTGAGTCTGTAAAATGAGGGCAACAGCACCTCAAATTTTCACAGATCTTTTGTGAGGAGGGCAGCACTGGCGGCAGACACTTGAAGGTGTGCCTTAGGGGCATTGCCTTTCTTCACCAGGAGCTCCTGAGCCAAGACCCAAGCAGGAGGCTCAGTGCAACCTCACTGCTGCTGCCCTGCCATCCAGAGGACTTCTTGTTGTTGCCTTCAAGCCACAAAGCTTCCTACTCACAGAGTTTGCAGCTTGTGCAGAAGTCCAGCCACAATTAGGCAAAGGCAGCCATCACCAGGCTGTCAGGTTGGAAAGGCCAGGGAAATAACTCATCTATAAGCAGTCCCAGGCTTCCCCACTACCCTCTGGGCTCTGTAAAATGTCATTTGGTGTCATAAGAGTTTGAAAATATCTGTGAAGAAACACCTGGATCAGATCTAGGCTTCATAAATCTATAAAACATCCTCTTCTTTTTTCTCAGACTGAGCTCTTCTCCTCCCACAGTACAAAGGAAAACACAGCAAAGAGCTCTGAGGGAGGCTGAGCCTGGAAGAGGCTCAAAAGAACTTAATCTCATTCTTCTGTACATGTTTTTGCTTCATATGGTCTTTTGTATATGCTTTTGCTCCAGATGTCACCATCAGAACTGAGCAGACAAGCATCTTACTGATAATCAGGTGCACAGTGCAATGGCCAAAGTCCACAGTGATTAATCTCCAGCATCAGATTGCAGTAGTTGTTTTGATGTGTGTGTTTAATAGTGCCAGTGCTCTACTCAAAATACATTTGCAGAGGTTTAACAGCAATTAAGCTCAGATGTATCTCTCACATGGGAGCTTGCCTTCAGTAAATGTGGTTTCAATAATCAAGTGGTATTTTGTTTACATGCTGTAATTATGATATTAAAATCTATACACAAACCTCACTGGAGACAATGATCCTTTTAATGCATGGAGGTCTTTGCAATGGACAGCGGGATGCAGAGGTAAAAGATGACAAGATGGATGTTGTGTGAGTGCCAATAAGACTAACCAAGACCACAAATACATCTGAGTGGGGTCCCCAACATCCAACAAAACAGAAATGGCTTCCAGCTCATCAACTGAAAGCTACTAGATGGCCAGCTGAGATCCCTGAAAGATGAGTGCTAGCGAGAGAACCATTTTGGGATGCTCTGCCACTCCACAGGGTCACAGAATGGATGAAGCTGTTTTCCTCATCTTGAGCAGCAGGATGTATGATCCCAAATCTTAGTTTTCTAAAATTGCCCAGGGCTGTCAGAAAGGGCTCAGAGTCACACAGGGGAATTTACCTTGTCGAGCAAAGCTTTGTGGAGAACAAGAGAGAATTTCTTCTTCCAACAGATGACTGACAAAGACCATGTGATTCAGCTTCCACTGCCATAAATCAAGCTTAAGTGGCTTGGTACCAGTTCTGGTTCAAAAGCATTCAGCATCTCACTTTCCCACCATGGGTATGTATCATCCACCTCAATAAGGTCTTTTCCACCTTACACAGGAGATTTTTTAAAAAGCAGCTCAGTTGATACTGAATGCTTGACCCACAGATTTTTGCCAAGCAAGACACAGTCAGTGCTCTAGTGAGGACATAGGCAGCACATTAAGCATAGGAGATAACGAGTGAAAGATGATGAGGAGAATTATCTTAAGATCTTTTGTTTTCCCTCAGTTCTGGATGTGGACAACTCTGTCCTTTTCTAGGGAAAAGTCAGATCCACACTGGCATAAACAAACCTCTTGTCTTTCCACTGGAACTGGGGATGAGAATAAGCAGGCAGTTAAAGGGGAAAAGAAGTTGTATATTCATAGAATAGTTTGGGTTGGAAGGGACCTTAAAGATCATCTAGTTCCAACCCCTCTCAGGGACAACTCCTACTAGACCAGGTTGCTCAGTGCCTCATCCAGCCTGGACTTAAACACCTCCAGAGAGGAGGCATCCACAACCTCTCTGGGCAACCTGTTCCAGTGTTTCACCATCCTCACAGTAAAGAATTTCTTTCTTACATCTAGCCTGAGTCTACCCCCTTCCAATTTACATCCATTATTCCTAGTCCTGCCACCCTGTACACCAGCCTTTCTGTAATCCCTGTTCAGGTATTGACAAGCTACTATGAAGTCCCCCAGAGCCTTCTCTTCTCCAGGCTTGCTTTTCATCTCTTCACATCACTGGCCGTGATCTTCCCTGCTAGCCATCACTCCAGCCACACTCCTGAAAGGAGTGACTGAAAATGCCCAGTTGATTTGTCTCTTCCAGCCTCAAACCAGGGGGTTGGTGGAGAAGGTCAGCATACAAGGTCTACCTTAGGGCTGAAGTCCTGCATGGACTCAAGCAGAGGATGTCTCCTCAGCAGAGTAGGTGCCTGCCTGTGGGCACCATCACAGTTGGCACCTGGGCACACTCTGCTCAGGCTTTCTGCACTGCATAACACAACCAGATGAGCAGGATCCAAATGATTGCTCCTCTCTTTGAAATCTGTGGCCACAAAGGAGAGTTAATTTCTTTGTCATGTGTTAAGTTGATGTCTTTATTCAAGGCAGAGGAGTTGTGGGGCTGAGATAAAACGGTACCTCCAGTAATGAAAGCAAAGCAGATTTGCATGTAGTGAGTTCTCCATTCCAAGAGCCAAGCCTGGATAATCTCAGTCTTTACCTAAGAGATAGCAGAGCTGTCAGGACATACTCCATGTGGCCACACAAGAAAACACAGACTTGACCTCAGTTCTTAGGAAGGGGGAGGTGGAAAAAGCGCTGTCAGAGGAAAAGAAAACAACAAAGCCCAAATGCACACAGCAAACAAATGTAAGAGCTAATTTTACTCAGTAATTTCCATGCCTGGCCCCCTTCCTATTTCTTCCATTGTTAATCTACAGCAAGTATCTCTGAACTGTGCCGAGACAATAAATCTGATCTCTTTGAAGACCTTGGGCAGTGAAACAACAGTGCACTTCATGAACTAAACATTTTAAGTATTTTTTTTCCTTTTGATCTGCAGCATGGTACCCCCTCTGCATATGTATGCACACACCAACACACACGCATCCTGCTGAACCCACCATGCTGCAGTCCATTGTTCTCTTGGAACTGGCAATGGACAACAGAGTTGGAACTAGATGATCTGTAAGGTCCCTTCCAAACCAAACCATTCTATGTTTCTATAAATACTTGGTGTGAGCAAAGCCTTTTTGGTAAAGGAACAGCATAAGATGTGTCCATTCCAAAACTGGTAAATGGCAGAACTTAAGTTCACAGTGGAAGAATTAATTGTTGTCTGGTAGGGGCAGGAAGTGGTTGTGAGCAATTTTAGAGTTTATTTGTTTTTATAAACTCAGTGAGAGAAGGAGAGAAAATTTTATTGCTTGGTATCTTTCTCATTCCCCCAGGGACTTTCAGTGAGGTCACATCCAGGAGATCTGCTATGAAGACTTCAGCCTCTGAACTAGCAGAGTAAGCACGGGCAAGAGCTATTTGTCACCCTTTCTTGTAAGCTTGCTCTGGATGATTTGCATGCGATTTCACAATGGTTGACAGTGAAAACATAATCATAAAATCATAGAATGGTTTGGGTTGGAAGAGACCTTAAAGATCATCTAGTTCTTATCTTCCCCCCTTAGGCAGGGACACCTCCCACTAGACCAGGCTGCTCAGTGCCCTGTCCAGCCTAGTCTTGAACCCCTCCAGAGAGGGGGCATCCACAACCTCCCTGGGCAACCTGTTCCAGTATTTCACCACCCTCACTGTAAATCTACAGCCTAAATCTACCCTCTTCCAATTTACATCCATTATTCCTAGTCCTGCCTTTCTGTAGGCCCCCTCCAGGTGCTGATAAGCACTATGAGGTCTCCCCTGAGCCTTCTCTTCTCCAGGCAAAACAACCCCAACTCCTTCAGGTCTGTCCTCATAAGAGAGTTGCCCCAGCCCTTTGATCATCTTTGTGGCCCTCCTCTGAACCTGCTCCAACAGATCACTGTATTTGTGATGTTGAGAGATCCAGAACTGGACACAATACTCCAGGTGGGGCCTCACTGGAGCCAAGTAAAGGGGCAAAAACACCACTGTTGAGCTTCCACAGAGCCCAGTAGGCTATTTGCAGTAGGCTGCAAATAGATCTGCTACAACACCTGCTGTGTGGTGTGTGTGCTGGAGATTGAAGCATGGTGTTAAATCCTGGGGAAGAGACAGGAGGTCACTGCCTCTCATTATCATAGAATCATAGAATCATAGAATAGTCTGGGTTGGAAGGGACCTTAAAGATCATTGAGTTCCAACCCACCTGCCCAGTGCCCTGTCCAGCCTAGTCTTGAACACCACCAGAGAGGGGGCATCCACAACCTCCCTGGGCAACCTGTTCCAGTATTTCACCACCCTCACTGTAAAGAATTTCTTTCTTATGTCTAGTCTAAATCTATGCCCCTCTAATTTATATCCATTGTTTCTAGTCCTNCTCCTACGAAGATGTTAAATAGCACTGGTCCCAGTACTGATCCTTGGGGAACACCACTCATCACTGGTTTCCACATAATCCAGCCTCTCGCTATCCCATCACTCCACAAGCAACAATACAAACTCTACATCACCAGCTTTTACCAAGGTGGAGATTTCAGCTGTCAGTGCTATAGGAAAGCAAGAATGTGAGAGGGGTGTTGATTAAAACAGCGTTGTCTTTCTCAGTCTGAAGACGGCCTGAAACAACAGCTAGGAAAGGTGGAAAAGTTTTCTTCTACATCAAATTCCTAATTCTGGAACAATTGATTTAAGTATCACTGCTTGACTTAGTGCTTTAGCAAAACTATCCATATTAGTTGTCCATGCCAGGTCTTAAATAATCTCCTGTACTTACCCTGCTGCCATATTCCTCTTTAGTCAATTGCCTTCTGCTTGGTAAGACCTTCAGTTTCTCCCCTGCAATTTTTAATGGAGATACATTCTGGTAGGGTGCCAAAATATGAATCCAGTCAAAGGAGTGAAGGGGGTCTAGGAAGAGTGGGACAAAAGGCTGCCCAAACCACTTTCCAGGACCAAGATGATTTCTGTGTCCATTCCTGCCACCTGTGCTCAAAACAGGTGGGTTGTTACCCATTTTCCCCTCACATAGAATAGTTTGGGTTGGAAGGAACCTTAAATTTCCAACCTCCCTGCCATGGGCAGGGACACCACCCACTAGACCAGGTTACTCAGTGCCTCATCCAGCCTGGCCTTAAACACCTCCAGAGAGGTGTCTGGGCAGCCTGTTCCAGTGTCTCACTGGAAGATATCTATTTGCTTTCACCTTATTTAACATAGAATCACAGAATAGTTTGGGTTGGAAAGGACCTTTAAAGCTCATCCAGTTTCAACTCTCCTGCCATGGGTAGGGACACCTCCCACTAAAGTGGGTTGCTCAAAGCCCTGTCCAGACTGACTCTGAGCTATTTTTCTTACTCTTCCTCACTACTTGTGGAAGAGCTGCACCAGCTGCACAGACACACAGAGCTGTGGGGCCACTGGATCAACAGCATCTTCCAACCCCTGCCCTCCAAAAAGCAAAAATAGGACAAAAACCAAATCGTTTGACACAAATTAATTTCCCAGAAAGGCTGCAGAGTTAAAAGCACACACACAGAGCACAAACCCTGAAATCTGACCCAGTGCAAGCTGCTGTGAGCAGGCCTGCCATGGGGAGATCAGGAACACTCTCCATCCCAGCTGGAGATGGATACGAACCATGCTGCCCCCTCGTTGGCAGGAGTCAGCAGAGGGAAGCTCCATTGTTTGGACAGATGTGGGTCTGTGTCACAGGCTGAGCAAAACACCACATCCCCCACTGCCCAATGTGGGTCCCTATATACTAATTTTCCAGGCTCGTTTTAGTTACCTCAAAAGGGCTGGTTCTCCAGCTGCTTCTGAGATGCTCCTCACACAAGCCCTGCCCTGATGTAGCACAGCAGATGCCAGTGAGGACTCCCTGAGATTTACCAGGGCATTAGCAAAAAGAGGTTTCAGGCTCTGGATGGCCCTCTTGGTCCTTTGAAAAGGAGGTACACACAGCAAAGTCTTAAAGAAATTAATTTCAGGCTTTTTCATCTTGTTTCAGGGTCCAGATAAGTGATATTCTGCAGGGCCCAAATACTGACTTTTGCAGTCCATGTATACTCCAGCAGTGAACTAGCCCTGAGAAACTGCAGAGAGAGTCCAGGCTGTAAGCAAAGACTTTTAATCACCAAGCCAAGCTTTAGGCAACTCCCATAATCAAAATCAGAAGATCCTTCTTGAATTGTGAGGTTTCTTTTAAAGGGATGATTTCTTTGTTTTCCTTTCTTGCTTTGAAGGCTACACACAAGCTTTGCTCTCCCCTCAGGAGCCCTGTTGTCACTGCTTTTAGAACATGAGAGATGAGAACCACATGCAATTGCAGCACCCCAAGAGCTGAAGCTTGAAGATCATTCAAAGAGCAAACATTTAGAGCTAGGAAATGGGAACAAGTTTGTCTCTGCTGTCCCAGGTCATGTACAGTGGTTGGAGGTGTCAAGGATTTTCCTTAGAATAATTAATTTTACTTTTAGACAACCCACATGGAGAATAAATATGGGACTAAATACTGGCAACATCCTCTGGGAGGCACAGAATTTAAAGGAATGGCAGTCTATGCTCACACTTTCCTCCCCAGATGCCATCTGAGCACATCAAGCCATTGTACAACAGTGACTGGATGTCACACAGCAAGGATATGATGAGCAAAAAGCAAACATGATGGCTGCTGCCACTGGGAACACCTAAGAGCATTCCCAGGTTCTAGCTGTCATGCTGTCTGTTCAGGATCTGAGAAGCTCAGACATTAGGGCTGGAAAAGATCTCAACTGATGTTGAACTGAACAACCTCCTTGAGGTCTTTTCCCTCAGTCTCAGGACAATAAGTATCATCTCTCCCTACACTGCTCCTGATGTTTTTGTCCCATCTCTTCTTTAAGACACCCCCACTAATGGTAATTCACTTCTCCTTTATATGACCTATTAGCAGGGATGACCTAGGAGATGCTTAACAGCTTGTGCAGGAAACAGAGAGAGTAAACACCAGAGTGATTTTTACTTTCCAGGCCAAGAGAAGAGGAGAAAGTCAAACAGAAGTAAGGAGAAGGATGGGAAATCTGAGAGGAGCAGGAAAACAATCTGCAAAGATTTTGATTTCCGTCTCCTTCAATCCTCCAAGAGCTACTCTAAGCACAGCCTTCTTCTCATCACATCTGGAGGCCCAAGAGGCTTTCAGATGGTCTATAACTGAAGAGCAAGTGCCTTGTCAGCACTTCATGAGGTCATATCACCACTGTGACTGTAAAACCCCAGTGCTTGTCACAACCCAGCGCTGACCCCTGGAGTAAGATTGTGTCAGGGAAGGACAGTCACTGGCACGTGGCACTGCTTGCTCCCATTGAAACAGCTTCTTTGGGTTGTCAGACAGTGGTGGTGACAAACTCAGGTCCTCAGTGCCATGCTGGTTCTCCAGAAGTTGTCCTGTTTCAGTCTGATGTTTCCAGGAGGTTACAGTTCCATAACAGCAGGGCAGCTCTGCTCAGTAAATTTCAACATTACCACTGCTGTTGATCTTGGAGTATCACTTATCCATCTTCCCAGCCATAAAACTCCTTCCTGGACTCCAGGACTTGCTTTATAACCACACTCTTTGTGCTGAGACCACTAAGCCCTGGGGGCAAGACCTTTGCCTCCACGCTTTCTATTTAGGGCAATGCAGTCTCCTGGTACTAACAAAAGGAGTAACTTCCCAGATGCCTTTGCGGCCAGCACAAAAGTTTTGGTTTTGAAATTCTACTTTTCGGCTACTTAGAAAGTCACAGTGGGGATAAATCTCAAGCCCAAGATGCTATCACACTGGGAGGAGGAAATCCTGGTGGTTTGCTTGCAAATATGACTTACAACAGATGCTAAAGTCTTTCTCCTGTTCTCCCAAACAGATCAGCATGAAAGTTCATCCCTGAGTCTCATTACTTGGCTTCAGTTTCCCAGGTTCAAAGCCTTGAAGGAGGTGAGCAGCCCCACCACATTATCAGCAGAGGCTCAGCTGCCTGCACAGATCTTTGCTGCCAGCTTTGGGAGCTCCAGCAAGAGCAGAGTTTATGCTGCACACTGATGTATGTCTCTCAGAGTTGGCCCAGGTCTTTTCTCATTCCAGTGACCTCAGAAGAGCCAGCAATGACAGCGTGGACCAGCATCAGTTGGCTCCCAGGCTTCCGATCCCTGTCCTGAAAGTCAATCTGTCCTACCAGCCTTCTTTGCTCTGGACCTCTGTGAGCACTATGCTGTGGGTCTCTTTCCACTGGTGTGAGTAAAATTAACAATGCTTTCCATCCCTGCCTGCCTTGGCTTGGAGGGATCCCTTGAGTGTGCCATGAAAGGAGAGTTACATCTGGGCTGGATTACAGGGTGGTGCAGTGACTTTTATAGCTACAGATTCCTGCATATGTTTCTGAGCAGGACATATATATCCATACATCAAGATGCAGAAAGCCCCTCGAGTTGAGTGCCCTCACTTATAAGTCACTCTTGGTTTCCTGCTCTTTGGAGGGCTCAGCTATGGACACCTTGGTGGTTTGGGGTCAGTGGGACAAGATGCTCTGGACTGCCGCTAACCAGCTCCCCCATAAGAACATATGCCAAAAGGAGGTAGTCATTAACACCACTGAGAAGTGGGTGTAACACAGGGTTTTGCTGGCATCTTGCAGTCACACAGACACTAACTTCACATGGGTTAGCACAACTGTGAAGAAAACAAGGGAGGAGGCAATGTGGCTCAGAGTAAATCCACAGAGATCAATAACATTACATCAGATTTACACTGGTTAATAAACCAAAGGTTGCTCTCTGCAGCACTGGTTTATCATGGCTCTAGATTTTATGCCACAGTCACTGAAACCAGAATCTATCCCCTGAGGTTTTAGAAATAACATCTTTCTTTCTCAAAAAAAATATCTCTTCTTTAGCTATCCATGAGCTGGGAAAATGAGACAATGATGTGTGGATGGAAAAGCAACAAAAAAGAACTAAATTAAAATTAAAACGCAGCAAGGCTCCAAAGAATTTACAGATGTCTCTCCTCTCCTTCCCCCCCCTGCTTCTCCGTGGTCAGCTGTAAATATTTATCTGGCAGGCTGCAGTGAAAGGCATGGCCCAAAACACTTAATCACAATTTCAGTGTGACTGCCCTCCAGGGTGCCCTGAAATTTGGGGGGCAGTGGGATTTTTCCTGTAGCTTTTTGAGAGAAAGGTACCTCCATCCCTATGCAGGCAAATGAGCTCTTTGGAAAGCAATGGATAACATCTCCAACATGAACTTCTGTGGGCTTTGTTTTACTTCTTTTTTTAATTTGTTTTTAATTTCTAAAGGCTCTGATTTTCTTTTTTCACCCCAAGTGAGGGAGGTTGGCAAGCACTGCCACCCCACCACCAACAGCCCTGTCCTGACTGCCAGACAGAGATGATAATAGGGGGAAATGCAAAGTTGAACTGAATCAGTCATGAGATTTGGGAAAACTTCCCCAGAAGCATTGGAATCCTTACATTTCTATAATTCACCCCAAAGTGTTTCACAAGACAGAAGATTCATCTTACCTGGTGAGGGTGGCTGTCTCTGGGATGGAGAATGGCAGATAGATTCTATGAGGCACTTGGCTCCACACAGCATAAATTTGGGACAAATGGATCTACTGACAGAGGCCAGCAACCATAGGGGCTTCAGTTTTGAGGATGCCCAGCAAGATTGATTCAGGGGTTCCCACCCAGCAATATGCTCCTGCATCACGAGGAAATAATCACATGGGACCATGGGGCTTGCAAGACTCTCACCCTATGGCAAGTCTGGCCATCTGACTCTGATCTCCTCACAAGGACATTGGCAAAATTTCCCTGTCTTCAAATGTCCCCGCCTCCCCAACAAACCATTCTTCAAGGCTCTAACCCTGTATATGTATGTTTCTCCATACTCTGTCCATATTTATTCTTGCTGTGGCAATGGATCACTGCAGAAGTTTCTCTTCTGGTTGTACCATAGATGGACCTCATGTCCCCTCAACCCCTCACATCCTCACCACACCACACTGCCAGTAGCCAAAGCAGAGAATAACTACACTTAGGGTTGTGCTCAGAAATGAAGGCAGAACACTTCCACCAAGGGCATTTAGCTTGGCAAGAGCAGCTGCTTCCTTCTATGGTTGTGATTAAGGGATATACATTTTGATTCCTTTGAAACTCTCAGCAAACACTTGCAGTGGGATGAAACCCCAGAGAAGACTCAGTTGGAGGTGCCAAGCTGAAAGACCAGCTGGACCTCCCTGGCTGGTGCTGGTTAGAGGTTCTGACACAGGGTATGGATCAATGCCTTCAGCTAGCACCAAGGTGGCATTCAGGCTGCTCCTCTTTTGTCCAGTCCAAACTATTCTTTTTTTTTTTTCTTTTAACTTCTTTTAACCTCTTCTTTTTTTTTCCATTCAAATCAAGAGTGCTATCTAGGGCCCATAAATTCCCAGCAAAATGCAGCTGTTGACATCCCTCAAAGGAGACATTGTGCTGAGCCTCTCCTGATGGCTCATTCTCCACTTTGTTATGGAGTAGCTGGGAAAGGAGAAAGGAAGGTCAGAGCCCTGACATGCAAAGATGTGGCCCCTCTGGGACCACCCTCAGGGTCTCCCTCTAGATTTGCTCCAGTCCCACAGGAGCTCAGAGCTTGAAGCACTTAAAGATGTGGCCAACTCTCACTTTTTGTCTCATCTTTCAGTCTCCCTGACCTGTGTGTAGCAGAGTCTTCCCTGGGAGACTTCAGGGTAATGATTGTTGGCCCAGTCTCCAGCTGAAGCGTGGATGTATTTTGTTTTTACAGTTCATTGGGATTTTCTACAGGGAGGGGTAAACTTTAGTGAAGCAGAGCATGACATCATATTTTCTTACTGGTACTGAGATTGCCTCAACACTTGTTAGTCCATAGAATCACGGAATCACTGTGGTTGGAAAGGTCCTTTCAGATTGAGTCCAACCATCAACCTCTGACAAGAACTATTTCTAACCAAAATCTCTAAGCACTGTGTCTACTCGCCTCTTAAATACTTCCAGAAATGGTGCCTCAACCACCTCCCTGGGCATCCTCTTGAAATGCTTAATAGCCCTTTCAGTGTAAATTTTTTCCTTAATATTCAGCCTAAACATAATAATTATCTGTCTGCCTTCATGCCTTCTGCCTGGGCATTGAGATTCACTCTGTTTTTCTCCTCCTTGCCAACTCTTCCAGTGGAAATGATGCTTTGTTGGCACATCTGCAAGTGTTCAGGGCTTCCAGAAAAAAGCAAGTGCACTGCTTTCAGTGAGCTCATTTGGAGCAGGTGACCAGTAACCACACACACAAATTGGTTGGAGGTTAATCTATTATCACATTAGTGTCCCTTGTAATTTTTAACACTCTCAGAGTCTAGAGAACTGTTCAAGACCTCTCCCTGTAAATATAGTTAAAGAAGAATCTCAGCTTCCTTCAAAAAATAAACAAGCCTGGAGCTCACTTCTATGCACTGATGATTGTGAACTTGCAATTGCAATGCCAAGGGAAGATGAAAATGCAACTCAGCTGTATCCAAAAGCCTTAAAAAACAGAGGGTAAGTAACCAGCTTCCAAACTGCACAGTTTTTAATCTATTTTTGAGCCAATACTGGCTAAAAAAAAAAATAGTACTGTGAGATTTGAGGCCTTATTCAGGATTTTTCAATCTCTGGGGCTGGCAATACCATGATGATCAACTGTGTGCACTGACACCAATCACGGCATTATTACCTGGGGCAGGATGTCCTCTTTGAGCAGGTTTTTGCAATAGGCTCCATTTGCATTGACCAAAATGGGCTGGTGGCTTTTTATTGCATGTAGGACACTCTACCATGAGTGTTTTCCAGTGTCCCCAGTGCTGCCACCCTCTGAGCCCATCCCAGCTGCCAGCTGCAAGCCACAGCTGGGTTTTCCCACGGTCCCTTCGCCTCTCTCCATCTCTCCAGGGGTAGGGGCCACACTGAAGGGGCTGCTTGAGCCCAGATGGAGCTTCTGTGACCCAGACATCAAGCACAATACTTTTTTGACCATGCACTGTGTCCTCCTACTTTGCAAGGCAAGTTTTGCAAGCCTACTTCCCTTTGATTCCAGCCACATTTGTAAAGCCCCAGGAGAAGACTCAGCCTGAAGATGTCAGCCTGGAACCTGCTGGGCTTGGGCCTCTGCAGCCAGTACGTTGGCTCCCCAGGAAAAATTTTGTTCAGGCACCAGGAGAAATGGGATTTCCATTTCAGCCATTCAAGAGCCTGACTGTAGCATGCACCCCACAAGCAGTCCTGGGAGCATGGGGCAGTGTCCACCTCTGAAGGAAAGTGATGCTCCTGGGTTGGGCAAGGAATGCCAGTCCTGCCAAGCACCTGCTCTTGGCGCTCTGTAGAGACCTCCTGCCAAGGAGCTGTGGGAGGAGGGGGTCCCTTAGCATTGCCCTGACAGGGCAGCAGGAGATAGAAAGGAATCATGGAAGAGAGCTGAAACATTGAGCGGGTCCAGAGGAGGGCCACAAAGATGATCAGAGGGCTGGAACATCTTCCTTATGAGGACAGGCTGAAGGAATTGGAGTTGTTCAGGCTGGAGAAGAGAAAGTTCAGGGGGGACCCCATAGTAACTTATCAATACCTGAAAGGCAGGAGTAGGACTTTTTAATACAGTACAGGATGACAGGACTAGGAGTAATGGATGTAAATTGGAAGAGGAGAGATTTAGACTGGATATGAGAATTATGATCTTTACTGTGAGGGTGAAGAGACACTGGAACAGGTTGCCCAGAGAGGTTTTGGATGATCCCTTTCTGGAGGTATCTAAGGCCAGGCTGGATGAGGCACTGAGCAACCTGGTCTAGTGAGAGGTGGTATGGCAGCAGGGTTGGAACTAGATGATCTTTAAGGTCCATTCTAACCCAAACTGTTCTATGAAACCCACACTAGACAGAGGTTAGCTGACTCACTGCTGCTCCTGTGCTGTCCCATGGACAAGCCTGGATGGTCAGAACCTCCCTATCCCCAGCTCCAAGGAATTCTGTGAGTAGGGAAATTTGATGGTAAATGCCTTGTTTATGGACAGCCTTGGGGATTAGGGAAGTGCACCCTGCACTTCAGACAGAACTTGGTCTTTGCAGCAAGACCATCAAGACAAATGCTAGAGATACGGGGCAAAGTCTTCATGCAACCAACACTTTCTTTAAAGACCTAAATGATTTGTTCACTCTGCTCTGCACTGCAGCATCAACAAGGTGAGGATCTTTCCTCTGGGCAGAACCACTGCAGCTCAAAACCAGCAGGAAAGCTCAGTATCTTGGGGTGCTCAAGAAGTAAAATCCTATTTACATAGAATACTGTGCTGTCTCGAGGCTGCAGTTTGTAGAGCATCAGAGTAATGAAAGCCCCAGAAATTCCCCCAGAGGTAGAAAGGTTAGCTGATTTAATACAAACTATACGTGCTCTTCAGGGTTTTCTGAGTAATCCAGCTTCTGCATGTCCTCACTGCTTTACAGGAATGATGCATCGTCTCCCCTTGTCTTGGCTTCATTACGGGGAATGAATCTCCCCCGAGACTGTAATTGCTTCAACTGCTCTCTGCTCTATTTATATTTGATTTTACCCAGTGGTTCCAAGCAATTCTGATCCTGAACGACTGTTGATCTAGGGCTGTATCCTGGCTAACATCTGCTTTGAAGGAGCTGCGTGCAGGCCTGTTTGAATAACATTATCCAGGGCAGAGAGGACTTGGCTCTTCAATTAAAGGCTTTATAATGATCCAGTCAATACAGTGTTTTTCTTCACAGACAAAGCCACGTGGCCACAGTGGTTTTCATGTCTGTGGGTGCAATTTCAAGCTAAAGTGTATCTTTCTGTCTTCTCCATGTTGGGTCCTTGCCTCAGCCACTCTCTGCCTCAGTTTCCCCCTTGAAAAATGGTTGTAGTTCCTCCAGTTTGGGTCAGAGTGAAGTCAAACCTCCACAACCTTACCCAAAATGGGTTTTTTTCATTCCCTGCCTGCTGCAAGTATCTGGAGCAGGGAACTTCTTGACAGGGTACAGCACAGAGCAACAAAGATGATGAAGGGATTGGAGCATCTCCCTTATGAGGAACAGCTGAGGGAGCTGGGTCTCTTTAGCTTGGAAAAGTGGAGACTGAAGGGGGACCTCACTAATGTTTATAAATATGTAAAGGGTGAGTGTCAGGAGGATGAAGCCAGGCTCTTCTCAGTGACCTCCAATGACAGGACAAGGGGAAATGGGTACAAAGTGGAACATAGAAAGTTCCAGAGAAATGTAAGAAAAACCTTTTCACAGTGAGGGTAACAGAACACTGGAACACACTGCCCAGAGAGGTTGTGGAGTCTCCTTCTCTGGAGACATTCAAAACCCATCTGGACAAGTTCCTGTGTGACCTGGTCTAGGTGTCCTGCTCTGGAAGAGAGATTGGACTTGATGAGGTCCCTTCCAATCCCTGATATTCTGTGATTCTGTGACAACAGCTGGCAGCCCTGGCATCCTGAGGTCAGCAGGGAGGGGTGGCATCACTTCATGCTTTTGGGCAGAGCAAAGGAGCGGAACATTTGTACCCTTTCTAAACACACAAGAGGTCCTCTTCATGGCATGGGCAAAGTGATGCCCTCTCTCTCTGCTGTCATAAGGACAGACACAGCTCAGTTTGTGCAGTTGCAGAGTGGGGGGGCTGGGGAGCAGAGAAGTAGCAAAGCAGACAGATGGCTGCACAGCCAGCCCAGTTATTACCGGAATAAATTGGGTAAATCACAGGCTAAACAGTTGCTCTCCCTGTGGTAGAAGAGGATCTGACACCGTGATTGAAAATTAGCAAATCATGGCTGGGAAGCTTGCTGTGCTGGGAAGTTCTGCTCAGCCCAGTGTTGCACTTGGACTGTGTGTCCTGGTTTTTGCAGCCACAGACATGTGGTTCTTTGTACTCTGGCAGGGACACAGGCATCCCCATCCCATCTGAGCCATACCCAGTCTGTAGCTGGGAGCTGGCTGAGGAAATGGGGTAAGGAAACTGGATCACCCCAGAGTGGTTGGTGAGTGGTTGTAAATGTGTTTGCACATTCCTCTACTCATGTCATTGGTGCTGTTTTGTTGCCTTTGTCTCAGCCCGTGAGTTTTGCCTTTTGTCTCACAGTTCTGCCCCCCAAAGGGGCAGTTTGAGCCACAGACATGTGGTTCTTTGTAGCCATCTGAGGCCAAACCACAACAGTGTGCTATTACTGCAGTTTGAACCACAAGAACAGAATGTCTAGGACATGGTAACAACACCAAGAGAAACAGAAGCATTTTGATTTGGTAGTAATTGTTGCAATTATTTGCTACCAGAGCAGATGCAAATATAATATAATGGGTCTGATTATTTATCAGCATTCAACATGAGAAAGAAAACAATGCCAGTAAATAGTGGAGGCTTTATTTAGGGGAACTGTTTAAAGACATGAAGGGCCAAAACATCCCTCCTCAACTAGGGCCTGGAAAGACTTTGTGCTGAAGGCTTTCAGGATTCAAAAGTGCTGGACATGATCAAGGCTTTTCCTTGATGTACTTTGCCCTGATGGTTGCACTGCTAAAGCTGAGTTTGCTGAGCAGCCTTCTGTTGGGCAAGAACCTCACCAGCATCTTGCCAAATGTCACCCAAGAAATCATCCAAGATGGAACACTGTAGCTATCTTTCTCTAGAAAAAATTGGTAATGGTCCCTCAACCATTTCCAGGAGTGGCACATAGTTTTGTCTGTCCTTGCTGCTGAGACTAAATGCTGAAACAAGGCTGCCAAGGAAGGAAAGGAAGATGAGGAACTTCTGAGGGAAAAGAAATTGCTCCGGCACCAGGTCCTCCAGGTTGTATTACTGCAGAGTCTTACAGGAACCTGAAACCTGGAGAGGAAGCAAAGAAACAGAGGAAACTTGAAAAAAAGACACAATCAGGAGAAGAAGAAGCATTCATGGAGGCCAGGGGGAAAGAAGAGTGAGCCCACAAAGAGGAGAGCTGCAGGCACAAGGATGGGTCTCACATCAGAAACACAGATCACCGAAGTCCCACCATCACTCATGCTTGTGAGACTCACTGGTGTCACATGCCAGTTTGATCCAAGGATATGATGGTCAGCCCATCTGAAGGTATCTGCAGGGTATTCCAGGATGAGAAGAACGAAGGTCCCAGGGGACCATTTGATAGAATGACACATTCTTCATCAAAGGGGCTTTGTTGTCTCCATTTGTCTCCTCACTTGGCCCCCCACTTTCATGGCACTTTGGGCTCCTCCTGACCTCAGAGCTACTATGCTGTGAACGTGTCAGATGGGAACGTCACCAATGCTGGCCAACCCACCAACGAACCAAACTGCTATTACAGAGGCACTGATGTGAACAGCCACAAAAAGGAAAACAGATTTTTGGGCTGCTCATGTATCCAGACCTATCTGCACATCCTGTCCCTGGTTTAACTGAAAACATGTGGTCAAATCCTGCCAGCTTGGTGAGCAGCCATAGCCAGACCCAAATCTCAAAGCATCTGTATCATCTACTGCCTCATCCCCTCTCTTGAATAAGCCCTCCAAAATCTAGCTCAGGAAATGGTGAGATACCAACAAATGTCTTCCTCATTATTGATGTTACTCCTCCCTCAGAGCCTTGAGATAGTGGTTCAAACCAAATTCACTTTGTTCCTATGACACATGGACACCGACCTGCTGCTCACCTCAGACTTGACCCACTTGGGAAACCTGAGCTTCAGCAATGCCCTTGAGACCAACCACTACACAGAGTGACCATGAAGGAATGGTTCAGGCTCAGCCTGGCTGTTGTGAGGAGCACAAAGGGTGGCATGCACCCCAAATAGCCTAGGGTCCTTCCTAGCAGGGTCCCAGCACCACACATTCAGGGCAGAGAGGATCTCTAGACTTCTCACATGCAGATCTATCTGAAAGTGGCCCAAGTTTCAAGCTACTCTCTTGTGCCTATGGCTCAGGCAGGCATCCTGCATCAGGTCACCCCATCTTCAATATCAAAGACAAGAGGACCAAATCACCACTGAGGCTTTGTGTCACCTTTTGTGAAGGAGAGGGGGGTTTTGCCCCAAATTTCCATGGACATGTGATCAGGCTTTATCCAGACTATTTGTTATCAGCCCATTATGTCTGAAAAAAACAAAACAAAGCAAGCAGTTCCAGAAAAGTGATTCTGCCCCTCTACTCTGCTCTAGTGAGACCCCACTGGAGCACTGCATCCAGCTCTGGAGCCCTCAGCACAGGGAGGACATAGACCTGCTGGAGAGAGTCCAGATAAGGGCCACAAAGATGATCAGGGGCTGGAGCATCTCTCCTTAAGATCATCTAGTTCCATCTCCTTAAAGATCATCCAGTTCCAACCCCCCTGCCATGGGCAAGGACACCTCCCACTAGACCAGGTTGCTCAATTTATGCATGCAGTGTTTCCTGGGGAGTATTTTTCTTCATTTTTTCTTTCAAGTCTCAAACCAAGTAAATATTGAGCAGCCTCTGTGTCCTGTGGCACAGGGTTTCCCAGTGCAAGCCCGAGCTGCGTGCAGATCTGCCTCCAGTTGTTTGCTTTGAACCTGCCACCTGCTACTTTTATTTGATGTCCCTGAAGTTCTTGTCTGAGAAGGAACAAGGTATGGTTGCCCTCTATTTTGCAAAGAGGTTGCCTTGTTTTGAGTCACTGCTGTCCAGGTGCTGCTTCTTTTTCTGTCAGTGGTGAAAGCTCCCAAGTGCTTCAAGGACACAGATTTGTCACCTTTGTCTTTACTTTTCCTAAGCATTAGTGACATGATCCATTGCAAAAATCTGCCAGTTGTCACTATGAGTGGCTCAGACTGCAGAAAAGGCAAAGAAATACTTCTCACCAGCATATGCAACCTCTTTGTCCATCCTCTGTGTGTTGCCACCTGCAGAGATATGGCCTCATTCATGCCCTTCTCTAGGACAAGCTCTTCCGCCCATGCCCCAGATGCAGATCCACCAGCATCCACCCTGTCATGCCCATGCTCCCTTGCACACCTCTTGCCTTGACTCTTCCAAGACTTCTTAAACACCCTGCCAGAAATACAAATGCCACTGCAAGTGCACACTGTATCAGCACATGTCCCATCCAACCACAAGCTGATACACACCCCTGAATGCATTCCTCCATCCCACGCCTCACCACAACAAGCTTCTGCAGCTTCAGAAAGAGACAAGGGAAAGCCCTAGGTTATTTGAAGGAGTCGGTTTGTCCGTCTGGAAATTCTGCTTCTCAGTTGCTTCTGTGCCAAACCACATTTCAGTGGCCTCCATTGAAGCCCAGGGTGAGAACCTCAGCCCTAGCAATGCCACAGATTTTATCTGTTTTCCTGATGAATCCAGTAGGTGGGCAGGCAGGTGGCCACCACTCAGCACGTGGTGGCAAATGAGATGGTAGGTGTTTTCCAAGCACTGTCCTGCTTTGTAGCAGGCAGATGGTGAGCTTCCCATCCATCCTTGTCAAACAGAGAGCCAGGCAGGTACAGGGCACTCTGCTTGTGGGTGACTGTATGAGTACAGAGATTTTTTACACAAACAAAACATACAGAGACATAAATACATATATCATGTGTGCATGTAAGTGTAAGAACATGTTTGGACACCAGAAGATGAACCAGACTTCTGTGCTGGCTGCAAAAAGGGACTCACCAAGTCCCAAGGTACACATGTAATGGCTCAGTTTGCCTATCCAGTGGGCTTGGCTCCACTCTGTTACTTTTATAACAATTAACCTAACTAATTTGGTTTAAGTGGAGAACAGCATTAGCCTGAATGATCCCACTTACACTATGGACAAGCCTTGGCCAAGCTCTTCAAACAGCTTCCTGTCCCCATTCACCCTCCTGCAGCTGGTTTCCCCAGCTGAGTTCAGCACACCCAGGCTGCACCTTGGCACAACAGCTCTCCTCCCTTTGCAGGGCTTGTTTTCTGCTCTGAAGGGAAACACCTGCACATCTTCAAGAGAGATTGGCTCAGGGCAAAGAAAAAAAAAAAATCTCAGCTTAGAAGTCTGGCCTCCCCCACTGAGCCATAACACACAAATCTGGTGAGAGGGTTCCCTCTGGAGCCTGGAGGTCCAGGAAAGCTGAGGTCCTGGGGGACCTATACAAAGCTGACCAGGCTCCCTCTCCAGCTGGCACTGCTTCCCACACAAGTGGAGGGAATGTTCACACAAGGTATTGTGGAAACCACAGAGGAGCAACCCCACACCAATGAATGCCAGAGGCAGCAAGAGGGCACAGTGGCTACAGCAGAGCAGCCCCCAGAAGACCACAGATCAGTCTTTTTTCCCCAGTTTCTGCTGGTGGCTTCCATAGCACTCTTAGGCAACCCCTTGCCTTATGCCAAGGTCTGGCATTCAAATGAGGAGGACAACATCCATAGCTGCATTCAGCAGCTACATTGATAACTACAACTTGAAAGAACCCCAATAAAGTCTTTACCAATGCCACTAAGACTGCTTCCTGTGAGTTTCAGAGCTGCTTCTGTATCAGGGCTTACCATCATGTTTTACCAAAAAAACTTCATTAACAGCTTGCAGAGAGAAAGGAAGCATTTGCACAATTGAACTTAACCCAAAAACACACTGGAGCCCAGACTACAGCCCTGGGAACAGCTCTGTGCCCCAGTTCCCCCTGGCTAACCAGCTGACTGCCCTCTGCAAAGCTTCATGCCAGCCTTCTGCTGTTCTGCCAGCTCCCACATGATGTGGTGACCGTGGCCTGGCTCACAGGTCAACCTGGCAGAAGCCTGGAGATGGTTTGGTTTGTGGAGCCACAGCAGCCCCCATGTTTTTGAAAGGCACTGAGGGCCTCAAAAATGGGTGCACTGAGCAGTCAGGTTGTTTTGGAAGAAACAGCACAGATAAAGGTAACGCTGTATGGGATTCAGCAAAGGGCTTGGGAGAGCCAGCTTGGAAAAGGGGCCGAGGCCAATTAACAACATGCTCCAGCTGACAAGGGAGGATCTCAAGATAAGAGGGATGGCAGAAAGCCTAGAAGAGACCAGAGCTTGCAGGGAAGAGCAGGAAAGTTCTCCTGGGAATGAGTCTAAATAGGACTGCTAAGAGAATTTAAGGTAGTATCTCTCAGGAGGCTTTGGAAAACGAAACGTAGGTAATAGGCTTGTGAGATGCAGGTTTAGATACAGAGCTACAGGGGCAGGGGAGAGAAAGGTATTAGCTCAAAGAGATAGGGAAGGGTGGGGAATGCACATTACAAGTACTTGCTAGAGGAAGATTCAGACAAAGGGGATGAGCTAGAGTCATGCTCTAGCACATCCTGCTAAGAATATTGGAATAGAGATATAAACCTTCCTGAGACTAAAGCAATACACCAAAGAACAGTTGTGTGGTCACTCACATATCTGTTTTGAGGGGATAGAAACCACCAGCCAGGTCACATTCAACCCCCAAGCAATAAGCAGGTCACAGAAAAGACAAAGCACCTCCTTGGTGAAGGAAGCAGCAGTGAGGGTAGATATGATACCAGGGCTAGCCTCAAAGGAGCTGCTGCACAGAAAGCTCCACTTGTATGCAAAGAGCCAGGCCTTCATCTCAAAAAAACTCATGCTAGTTTCTTTTCAAAGACATTCTCTTGCAGACAGGGCTGCATGACAGCTTGTTCTTCTGCAGCTCCTTCTATAACACATGCACACGGACAGAAGACAGCAAATGTATGAGTTCCATCAGAGGTGTGTACATAGCAGCTGTTACACTTTATTTCATTGTTGGTCTTTTTTTTTTTTTATTTTAGTTTTCCTTTGAATTGAGAAAGAAAAGACAGAAAAGTTACAAAAGTACTAAAAGGCAACAATATTGGCAGGATGTCACTGTACCCCTCTTCACAGAATCACCTTGGTGAGAAGGGACCTTTGGGATGATCAAGTCCAAGTATCAACCCAAGTGTAACAAAAACCATTCCTAAACCATATTTCTAAGCACTATGTCTACCCATCTCTTAAATACCTCCAGGGGTGGTGTTTTAACCACCTCCCTGGGCAGCCTGCTCCAATGCTTGATAATCCCCTCAGTGTAAAATTTTTTCCAAATATCCAGTCTAATCCTCCCCTGGTACAACTTGATGGCATCTCCTTTTATTTGGGAAAAGAGACCAGTCCCTTTCAGGTACTTGTAGAGAACAATAAGATCTCCCCTCATTCTCCTTTTCTCCAGACTAAGCTACCCCAGCTCCCTCAGCTGCTCCTAATAAGGCTTATTCTCCAGATCCCCAAAAGTTTTGTTGCCCTTCTCAGGACCTGCTCCAGCACCTTGATGTCTTTTCTATGGTGAGTGGCCCAACACTGGGCACAGCACTTAAGGCATGACCTCACCAGTCCCAAGTACAAGGGGACAATCACTTCCCTAGCTCTATTCACCACGCTGCTCCTGATACAGGATAGGATGTTGTTGACCTTCTAAGCCACCCAGGCACTCTGCTGGCTCATATACAGCCAGAAGTCCACCAACACCCCCAGGTCACTTTTGTTCTCCAGCCACTCTGCCCCAGGATTATGATGCTGCATGGGGCTGTTGTGGCCCAAGTGCAGGACTCAGCATTGGCTTTGTTGAACCTCAGCCCATCAGCTTTGTCTCTTTGATCCAGCATGTCCAGATCCTTCTGCAAAGCCTTTCTACTCCCAAGCAGGTCAACACTCCCACCCAACTTGGTAAACTTACTCAATCCCCTTGTACAGCTCATATAGACATTAAACAGTCCTGACCCCAATACTGAGCCCTGGGGAACACCACTTGTGACCAGCTGCCAACTGGATTTAACTCCACTCATCCCCACACTCTGGACCTGGCCCTTCAGCCAGTTTTTCACCTGGTGGAGAGCATTCCCATCCAAGACACAGCCAGTATCTCCAGAAAAATGCTGTGGGGAACTGTATCAAAAGCCTTGCTAAAGTTCAGGTGAATGAACTTTCAGCATTTTCCTCATCCACTAAGCAGGTTACCTTGTCAAAGAAGGAGATCAGGTTTGTTAGGTAGGACCTTCCTTTCATTAAGCCATGCTGACTGGGCCTCATCACCTTGTTGTCCTTCATGTGCCACATAATGGCACTCAGGATGGTCTGTTCCAGGAACAGAGGTCAAACTGAAAGACCTATAGTTCCTCAGATCACCTTTTCACCTCTTCTTGTGGATGGGTGTTATAGTGGCTAGACACCAATCAGTTGGGACCTCCCTGGTTCACTAGGACCACGGGTAAATGATGGAAAGAGGCTCAGTGAGCACTTCTACCAGCTCCCTCAGCACCCTTGGTTGGATCCCATCCAGCCCCATCATGTATGTCCAGATGTTGGAGCAGGTCCCACATCATCCCTCCCTTTGTATTAAGGGGGCTTCATTCTGTTTCCTGCCCGAACTTCTGGCTCAGGGGTCTGGGTACTCAAAGATCAACTGACACTACTGCCAGAGGCTTCCACCCAGAAGAAGGCAGCCTGCAGGAACATATCACTGTGGCCAAGCATGATAGCAGCTCTCACTGAACTAAGCCTGAGGACACAGGGCTATGTAGATACTGCTGGCCCAGCCATCTGCATAAGGAACATGCCTCTTCAGGTGGGTACCAGGTTATGGCTGTCCCTTCCCATAAGCACAAGGATTTGGTCCAAAGGGGCAACACTTTGTCCTGCACTTGTCAGCCTGATCTGGCAGCAGTTACAAGGGTGAGGTGATGCCACCAAAACAAGGTAAGCAGAGTCTCTACAGTGGCAGCAGGATTCAGCTCCTGAAGGCAGAAGAGATTTGCAAGGAACCATGATGCTCTGCTAGAGGCACTTTACCAGCAAACTCAAGCATCCTCTTGGAGGTGTGGTGCTGGTGCAAGGTGGGAGGCAGCTGTGAAGGCATGGAACCAAAAGGAGACAGAGCTGTGGTGCAGCATCAGGACTGGTGTCCCCTCACCACCTTGCCCAACTAGTATGCCTGCCTGAGAGGAGGATGGGGAGGGAGGGCATAGTGGTAGGGAATTCACGTCCCAGACAGCCTTTGGGCTTTCCCCAAGGGTATCAGTGAAGGGTCCATAAAGGACCAGAGAATGCTGGTTCACTGTGTGGCCTCCTACTAGCAGGTGGACTGACTAGTGGTCTCTTCCAAAGAACAGCAAAGACCTCCACACTGGAGCATATTTAAAATCAAAAATTATTTTATATTACTCACAGTTGCTCTCCTTGATCCAGACAAGAAGTAAACTACTCACTCCCCCTTGCATCCAGCTGGATACAGGCTCAAGGTGGGGGACACTTAGACAAAGAGGTTATTTATTCTCTCCACAAGGGGAGGATTAGAGGAACAAGGAGAAAATGGGTTCCTCTACCACACTGAGAGAGGTCAGCTCTTATCCCATCACCTTGTAGCACATACACCCCCCTCAGTGCCAGATCCCAGTCAAACTCCAGTAGTAGCTAGGCCTAGCATGGTCCTAACTTAAGACTGTCTACAGCAAAATATCCCATAGCCTCATCCAGAATCCCCTCCTATTTCTTCCACCAACAGATGTCCACAAAACAGAGATCTCTTTCTCCCACTCCATGCTCTGTCTGGGAATACTTGCTTTAGGGATACAAGGGGAGGTCTACAAGAATTTAATGTCCACCATAACAGGGAAGTGAAAAGCTGCTGAGACATTAGATTTGGTTGAGTGTGGTGAACTTCAGCATCACCTTAGGGCAGCAGGCTATGGAGGCAGTGCAACAGAGAAGTGCTGCATATGCCGAAACACTGACAGCACCAGCAGTGAGGAGACACAAGAGTGCAGAGTCATCCCCAAGTCATTCTTTTTGATGATGCTGAGAGGACTGAGGGTGAATGCTGCATTTTCCTGGATGTGCAATTCAGAATTTTAACTGCCTACCCACAACTGGGGGGCTTATGCCTCCCATTTCAATCTCATTTTAGATTGTATCACTGAGTTGCCAGCTGGGAGATGGAAGTAGATTTGCCAATAATTCTCCTTCTGCTTCTGTCTCCTAGGGTCTTACGCTCAAGAAGGCTTGAAGTGAATGTAATTACAATCATCTCAGAGAGGGGTTGTTTTGCTTTGCAGGCAGCCTGGTACAGCCTCCATCTCCAATCCTGAACTCACTTCAGAGTAGGTGAATAAAGTAATCATGGAGAAGTGATTGGACTTGGTTTCATAGCCTGATCACTCATCCCTGCTGCTACGTAGGCCATACTAGCCATTGGAGCCGTTCAACTACCACCATGCCTGTGTTTGGCATTGCTTTGGTGGCTGCCCTTGCAATCTGTGGACCTGACTGCTTTTTTCATTTTGCCCTGAAAGATAAAAATCTCTTCCTTGGCCATTATTCAGCTATATAATGGTATGAAAAAAGGCTCTGCTGCAAAGCCATACACTTCCTGCTGCCAGAAAGGCTGTATTGCAAAGATACATCGTTCTCCCCTTCTCCCACCCATTTTCCTTGTTGGGCATCACCATCTCCCCATTCTCCCTGCCATACAGGTGGTTGGTTGATAGTTCCTGAGGTTTTTGGAGAAACTCCTTCAGTAGGCACATGACGGTTCTTCCACTGGAGCTATGGGGCTCAGCGGCTTCAAGGTGCTGAGGGAACGGAAGGCAAAGGTGGATGGATCATACACAAAGTGGGGTGGTGGGCGGCCTCCATTGATGCTCTGCCAGGGAATTAGAAAAAAGACATGAAGTCAGTTCTCATTTAAACTGCAAATGGTGAAGCTCTTACTGCAATTGCTTTGTCAAATCCCTTTATTGGTACAATTACACCTCCTTGCATGGGTAGTCACGCTTGTACTTGCAGGAAATTGCGTTAACATAAGCTGTAAAATTCCTTCTCATGCTCTTGCTCCTACCCCTCAAGAAAAAAAGCACGTGTGCTCCTCCCTCCAGGACTGAGGTTCCCAAGATCCACACAACCAGGACCCATAACACTGTCTGCCGCTAAATGTAACAGGATAATCATGATGAATTTAGAGTCAGAACAGTATCACTGTCCGAAGGCATCACATAGAAAAGCTAAATTCAGATTCACTTGGCCTTGAAGAAGGATTTACTACATTTTTAGAGCAAGGAGATAAACAAAGTCATCTACAAAGACCCATTCTTCAGTCTAATTTTTCAACAGATCTCCAGTAAAGATTTACAAATCTCTCTTTCTTAATCTCTAAACTCCCAGATACACTGAAACTCTCCAAAGTTTAGCTCTGGACTCCAGATTGTAGGAAAAGATCCCATCTGAAGGTGTCACAGCCCGATTTTTACCTCCAGAGACCATTCTGTCCCTTATTGCCCCCACTATTGAGAGCATGGTCAGAGTGAGGGGGTCAGAAACACCCACACCATCCCCACACTGTATGACAAGATAAAAATGCTGTTTCTTACTAAGCTGTGAGGGGATCTGTAGATCCCCAGAAATGCCAAAGAAGTGAATCCAAAGCATTTTACTTATTGTAAACATCAGGTTTTTCTTTCTTTCCTTATTCAAGCAGAAGCACTAGTGGGGTAGCTGCTTCACAGACACTCTGGCCAGGAGAGGAGGTTGCAGGGCTCTATGGGTGAACATCCTGTAGGGTTCATCACACAGGGTTATGTGTGAGCCACTGAATGCCACATGCTGGGAAGTTCAGCTTCTCAGAAACTCACACAGATGTTCCCTACCCTCTTCTTACTCCCATCACTTCTGAGAAGTGCTTTATCACTGTTTTTATGAAAGTTAGGAAAAAAAACAGTGAGAAGAGATATGGTCTAGGATCTTGGTGTTACGGTGCCTCACTGCTGCCTCTTCTGGGCCTTTCCTAACAATACTTATGGTTTCCCTTGCTCCATCTGCAATAAGTCTCTACTCCTCAAAGAATTACACTTTTGGAGAACAGTTATCTACTCCGTTGTCTCCTCTAAGACATTTTGGCCCTTCAAACTCAGGTTTATCAGACAGCTGCAACCACATAATGGCATGGCAAGCTGATGAGGTTTTGACTTCTCCTGCCTATATCCTGGCTGTATTTTATCTTATCATCATGACACAATCTCACATAACTTTTCCCAGAAAGCTACTCCAACAGTCAGGTCTACCCAAACAGTCACACCAAATTAGAGAGGACTACAGAAGTGTCCAAGCCAAGGTCTGGATGCTGCAGTCACTGCTGCAGGATCTAGAAGCATCTGCCTTCAGGATTTGAATCAGAGTTTGGCCAAATAGGGCAGCCTTCATGTCAGAAAGGGCTTCTTTAAAAGCCAGTGTGGGCAGTGTGTTCCTGCCTCGTTGTTACCTCCTCTGCAAATTAAGATGGGCACTTAAGAATGGAAAATGCCAACATGGTGCTTGGCATCAGCTGTGCCTGGAGTTTCAGCCAGCAAATTATGCCCTGCTACATCCCCCTGACACTTTGGCCAGCAGCATAAGAAAAAAGAGAGGCAGATTTAAGGGTCTTTACTCAATAGCCACCTGCTGTGGGGTTATATATGGTGTGTGCTCTGGCAAGCCTGAGCTGGAGGGTAGCATAGCAACCCCTATTCAAAGCTAAGGGGCAGAATAAATCAGCACATTTGTCCTTCTCTAGAGCAGAGAAGGTCCCCTGCCAGTGCCAAGAGGGAATGGGAACAAAGAACCTGGCAATCCCCTCCATTTTGAAATGCCAGACAGGATTAGGGGAAGCAGCTGAATTAGTTCAGTTCTGGCAGGCAGCAGATGGAGAAGAGGCAGGGGAAAGACAGATCCAGAGGACAGACAATCCATCCACAGAACCCACCAGGCTTTGGGTAGGAAGGTGCCCTGGGTTTTCACTCTGGGCCACCTTCTGGGGCCAATGGGTAGAGCAGAGCACCTTCCCAGGGCACCATGAAGGAGATGGGCACAAAACATGGGCTGAGGTAAAGGACAGGGATGTGAGAAAATGCAGGAGGACGTAGACATCAAGTAAGGCTCAAACTGAACCAAATCCTCTCTCTTCATCATGGCACCTCTCAAGCAGTCACAAGACAATGGCTGGCAGCACAGCCACCACAAGAGGAGAGGGCAGCGTGAGAAGCACCCCGTGTCGAACTGCAACAGGAGCAGTATCAGGAGAGGCAGTGAGGCAACCACCCTCAATTCATGGCAACAGCCTGACCAATCTGCAGTCATTTATAACCCAGGGTAGCACAGGCCTGTCTTGGACCTACTCCATAATCAACAGGGCAGCATCTTTACTAGAAACCTTGCTGTAGGGCAGAAAGAGCACTGCCATTGAATCATGCCACTCTCTCCTTGCAGAAAAGCATGGGGGTTTTTTGAGGCTTGTATCCTGCTCTAGGGATGACCAGGCCTGATCTGGCTTAGAGCACGACGCCATTTGGGATCACAGCATGTGGTGGTCTGGCTCTGATGAGTAGCACAAGGCAAAGCTCTGCTGATGTATCCTCAGAAAGAAGATGGATAGGGCTGGCTGCCAGAGAGGGCAACACATTCCTCCTACCCTGTCTCTGGGCCAGCTGCCTCCCTGCAGTCTGGGCAAGTGTCCTAGCCAGCATGACCTTCCCCTTGGGCACCCAGCACTAGACTACAACACCACTATGGCTCCAGAAGGCTGTTAGAGGAGTTGCTGCTTCTGCTGCAGCAGGCTCCCAGAGAGCTTGCCATAAACCTGCCTGACAGCCCTGCTGAGCAACCCCAGGGCAGCTCCTGCAGAGGCTCCTTCGCAGCACAAACACTCCACACTCAACATTAAAGGCTGGTGTGTTCACTCTAATGGCATTTGGGCAGCTGGGTAACTTGCACAAAATGGAGCCTAATATGGGCCCTGAGCTAATGGCAATCATTAACCACAGCCCTCAATCTGTAAAGCAATGTATTTACACAGCTGGAGAAGAGCCTGAGACACAAGCACTCAGCTGCTGGCAGGAGGACACACACACTTGGATGCACGCTGTCACACACACACACCTGCTATTACATGCCTCAAGGTTCTCCCCCGCACACATGTTCTTCTACGGTCACTTGTCCACAGCCCTCTGTGAACACAAAGACCTCTTTCTGATTCTGAAATCATACAAACCTGGTCTGTTCACATCATAGCTCAATCAAAGCATGATTTGAACTCCACCAGCATGCAGGGGACAGTCCAAGGGAGCACAGCCCATCACTTGCTTGTACAAGTCTGAGCAGAAGGTAGTTCCATACCTGCAGACATCCATGCTGCCTCATTGCACGCCTCATTTGAATTAGATGAGCTCCTAAGGGAGCTAGCTTGTGTTACACATTTTCAAGCAACTGCACACAGACCATCTGGGGTCATCCATGCTTGTCAGCATGCATCCACACACACACTTTTTCCTTCGTATGAACAATGCCTTCATATACACTCTTATAAACCTGTATTGCAGTCACCAATTGCATTATCACCAGAAAATACAAGTGGCAAACAAGCAACCAGGTTTAAAACGTATCTGAGACACATTATAAAAGAAGCACACCTAGTGACTGGGTGGAGGAACATCAAAAACCACCAGTGAGATCAAACACCACAGAAGAAATGCAGAATTTCAATCTCACTATTAGCCTTCACAAAACTGATAAATGGGCAACTGCTCCATAAATCATAACATAATTGTATGTTTCAGCAAAAAAAAAAATCCATAGAAAGAAGATAAACAGGTAAGGGATAAATCTACTAATACAAACCCACATTCTTCCTAGAAACTCCTCCCTTGACCCTATGAAGTCTGTAAAAATATCCCAAGCATAGCTTGTGAAATAGTTTTGGACTCATGATCCCACAGGAGCACAGTTCTCTTCTTCAGACAAAGCAAGAGCAAGCACAGCTCCAGACATGCTTTCATCTGTGGGAATGACAATCCCCACAGGAGGGGGGAAATGAAGTTACCTAACAGAACAACATCTCAGAAGGGAGTGGTGTGCTAGGGGTGAAACAAAACTAAGCCCTGCTTAATACTCTTTGGTCCTCTTTCATAAACACTCTAGTATCCTAGCGGGATTCAAAGTTGGATCAGCTCATGCATTCTGCCAATCCATCCCCTAGTCAGGGCCAATCCAGCACAGGAGTCCCTTCTTTCCATCCCATGGGCTTTGGCAGCTGGGAAGCACTGCTCAGCTCCACTTAAGAAATGCTGCCTTCCAGCAGTGGATGCCTCTCAGTGGTAGCTGAATAGATCCCTTTGCAGGCTGTAGACTCACTTGTTAAAAGACCTTTGGGATGAAAGTCACCATGTAATTGCAAGTTGTAAAGGCACATCCGATTCCCACCAATGCTGTGTGTGGAAAGGAATAAATCCCCAGAAGAACCTTGGCAAAGAAACATGCCTGCCTGCAAAGCTGCCTGCTTTTGAGACAGACAGGAATGGACAGGGCGAGAGGCAGGCCACAGAGGGAATAAAGGCTGTCCAACTCCACAGTGGAACATTTACAGGTACACTGCTTTTAATTCCACTTTGTCCTTCTGCCCATGACCCTAGTCAGGTGATTAGAAATTGATGACACTTCAATGTGTGAAACCATGAGCTGTGAGCAAGAATGGAGACCCTGATGTCTGCTCCATGCAATGTCTGTAATTCCAGGCACAGTCCTGACCAAGCCACTACCCATCATTTGTGCCTTACATTATACACTGTGCATAACATATACACTGAAGTCAGGCAGCCAGGATAAACTAGTTGACATCTAGGTGTTGCAACCTTCTGATAAGAGATGATTCCCTTTCAACTGCAGTCTTGCTTCAGGCAGTCTTCAAAGAATAGTTGCTGACAAGAAGGACCAGTTAATTCACATTTAACTGCTTCATTAACTGCAGCAGGGCCTCTCACAATTTATTCCAGTCACAGATCAGGAGCAGCTCAAGGAACAAGTTTTCAAAGACAAACCCTTTCTCCTGTGGAAGTCTCTCCTCCACTCCCAGATCCACATGCAGTTTAACTTAAGGCAATAGCTAAAAGATCAACCATGACAGGACTTCATTCAAAGACCAATCCTTTCCCTTCTCTTCCAAGAAAAGGTGAACTGCAAATGCTGTCCTGACAAGAAAACCAAACTTTTCAGTTGACACTGGTTTTCTGCATTTCCTATCACTCTTTGCTAGAGGGATGAAAGGCTGGTCTTCATCAATAAAAAGCTAACACCTGCTTCCTTCTCTGCAATCACATTGCAAAGAGCAGTTCAACAATTTACAAACACATCCCTGCTCCTCTTAACAATGAAAAAAAAATTAAATATATCAAACATTTGCTATTGAGATTGCAGACTTGTCAGGCTTAGAAAAGTGCCACCAGGCAGACAACACTGAACTTTTTTGGAAGGTACCTCAAAGGGTCTAGTAGATACTTGCTGATCACTTGCCCAAAAGTAGAAGGCAGACAGTTTCAGCTATGGGTCCTGTGTGATAAGCCTTTCTTCTCCTCTTGCACATCTTTGAGATAGCTGACTGAAAGCTTTGATTCTGCCTGCCTGACAATCTGAAGGAAGGAGGCTGCATGATGAAGAGAGACAATTTAGTCATTCAGATGGGTAGGTTGTTAGCCCTCCCCCTGGTCAGCACAGGGAACCCATTGCTCAAGAAAAGAACATGCTCGGAAGGCTACACAAATCTCTTGGGAACAAGTGAATGAACCCACTACCACCTACTAGTGAGCTGTGTCCTGTCCCCACTTTCTCTCCTGATATAAAGTGGCCTATGGTTCCCTGCATGTACCACTGGGTCTGTGTGTACCTGAGTGGGAAGAAGAGCAGGCACAAAAGATGCTTCAGGCAAGCACAAGCAAGCTACAGTTCGGTCCTAAATCTCCCAACCACATTCAAGTGGAGTCCTTACCAGTTCTGGTCTGCATACAAGCAACACTACTTTGTCCTCTCCTTCCTCCTCACCTTTGCCTTTCCAGCCCTCCTTGTGCAGCAGGAATACATTCCCTCCAGAGGTACTACAGCTGGTTGCCCTTGAAGTTCTCCCCTTGGGCCAGGAACCCCAGGTAACATGCTTTTCACAGAGCTGGTGTTTGATGTATACTTTGGGCACATGCAGTTTCCAGCTTGCATGATGCCAGGACAACCCAATTCCCTCTGGCCAGGCAGGCTGGCACAAAGCAACACGCTGCTTGCAACTTAAAGGGAACCCAAATTAAAACTGCAAAGTGAGTATTAATTACCCTGGCATGAGCAGGCTGCAAGCACATGCTGACACGGTGTGCTTGCCTCTGGACAAACCACCCCAGCTGTGGAAGCCAAGCGCAGGAAGTGGGTGTATTATGGGAGAGGTGTGTGGGAAAAGAGGATTACAGCTTTGGGGACTGAGAGAGGGAACGGGTGCCAGGTTCCCACAGCCATGCGAACAAAGGGGAGCAGAGAGTTACTGCAGTAGGCCTGGGTGCAATAGTAAAAGACATGCCTGACCTGCCACCTTGGACTTGAAGCTCTGCCAGAAAACAGTGGCATGACCTTCTGCCATCTCCAAGCCCACTCTCTCTGCTCCACCACTCAGGTATGACCCAAAAATCACCAAGTCTGTTGCCCTCTCTGCAAAACATGTCTTGCCACCTCCTATCCCCCCATGAACCACAGCACCACCAGCCACAGTGACCATCACCACATAGAATAATTGGCCACTGGGCTCCACTTTACTTCTAACCTCCTTTCCACCCCTTCCCATCCCCTCATCCACATTCTTAAACCAGATCTAGAACCCACATTGGAACACAAAGCAAAGACAGCAGTGAAAACAGGGTGTCAGCCTCCTAACTCACCAGCTACTCACCACTTTGGGGCTGCTGTTTGGATTACAGGCTCATGGTTATTCCACAATGCCTGTTCTACAAGCATGTACATGATTTAATGGGTGTGAGGACATACATGGCAGGAATTTACAAAAAGCAGGGAGCAGTAACATTTCTTTAATGAAGCAGAAGACAGACACAACAGTCTGTCTTCTGGATGCTCTGGACAGGCTGAACAGTAGCTGGCCTTTGCCACGAGATCTAATAAAAGCAATGCTAAATAAAACACTGTTTGGAGCCAGATATTTGGGATAGTTTTTTAAAAACAGAGACGTCACTACCTTGGCTGCACTAGATCTTTCTCCACACAGAGCAAAATCTAGACAAAGTCTTTTGTCACAAATTATTCAGACCAAAGGTTGGGACTCTCCAGTGACAGCTTCAGTGACCCCTTCAGCAGGCAGCAAGGCTGCAGCATGGCAGAAGCTGGTTTTCCCAATAAGCAAATGGATATTCATGTTCTCACTTAGCAGAGGACCTTCTCTGCTTTCCTTAGCAGAGGTGATCTCATCAACAGGATGTAAGAGCCCACCTAGGGAACCGGAATGCAAACATCTCCGTGGGGCCCAGCAACTAACCCAAGGATGCAACTAGCCAGTGAGATGAGTCCCTTGTTGCTTCTAAAGGGCAGGTTCAGGTTTAGGCACCCAGACACCGACTAAAGACAGTTTGGAGGGTTTGTCAAAGGGTTAGCACACTGCACTTTGGGATCTCTGCTGCTTGAGATATCAGAGCTGTTTAGACTGCACAATGAGTTAAGACACAGTTCAAGGATTTTTCTTTGAGGATCAAAGCCCAGACTTCAGTTCTCCTCAAGCTGTCTCTTTGGACAATTCTCATTCTCTGATGGTTTACTCACTCTGAAATTGCAATTGTGGTATCTATCTGCTTCTTGGATGCTATACTTTGCAATGCTTTCAAAGTGCCTTGGAAGAGATAACATATGTGTGTGAATATATATATATATGCATAAAGAGTCTTCTAATTTTTCAGACATCTTTACTGCATGCGATGCAGCCAGAATCAGAGATTTGCACCAATACTGCTCTGTCACCTTGCATTTGTGAATAGCTCAGCCATCTGCCAAGAAGGCTCAGGTCAGCCTATCTCCTGCTTATGTCCAAGCTGATCAGATTCTTTGTTTTAGGAGAAGAAAACCCAGCATGTTTCTGCAGTGGTCTTTTAGGACACAGACACAAGATATAAGACACACGGAAGCTGTTGCAGGGATCTGGCCCCTGTCCAAGCAGAAGGTGTTCTCAACATTGATAAGATCAAGGCAAGAGCACAAGAGGTTCATGTTCCAATTTAAAATTCTTATTTTTACATAGCAGAAAACATCTCTCTAATCAGCCAGGTTATCAGATTGGCCTTGAAATCTTTACTGCCTTCTCTGCCTGCCCCAACAAGAGCTCTCAAGATACCCAGGGTCTTGCCAGTTGTGTCTTCTACCCACCTACTGCTGCTGAGGTAAGCCCAGCTCCACTAATTCCATTCAGAGGCTGCATGCAGAAGTCTGCAAAGGAAAAACAAGAGTAGGACTAGGTGACAGACTAGTAACCCTCATCCCAAGAAGGCCTGGAGAACTGAAGACTTGTGGTCCTGTAGAAAGCCTCTGAAATGTGAGTCTCTGCATTCAGAGCTGGCTACAGCTGACCAAGCCTGGTCTAGGATAGAGGCAGTTATAGCCAGCAAGTACATACACTTGGAGCCATCTTCTTCCCAGTACTGTTTCCACACACCACCCGACTGCATCACACAAACATGCCCTGGATGCTAAAATACCCAGGCTATGCTTGTACACCTTACCCACACCTACTGCCTTGCTTCCAGTTACAGACATTACACTGGCTGACACTCTGGGGCACTAGTGACCAGGTCTGTACACACATATTGCCCAACTCTTAGAAACACCAACATGTCTTATTCATACATATTTTATGTACAAATCTATACTTCATACACATGTGGTCACCTCAGATTTATATCTACCTGCCTGTCCACAGGGGCTGATTCTCCTGTTCCCTTAGCCTTTACAGAGATAGAACAGAAGTAAGATTTATTTTTTTAATATTATCTTCACTGTAAACCCTGACCCTTCCCAGCTGCAATTCCTGAAAACATTTCACCATAACTGAACTGCTGCACATCTGAAATTATTAATCTCTCTGCCTTAATCAGTCCAGGTTCTTAAACTTCTCACATCACTGTCCCATCATATTGCTTAAGAAGAACCTCTGAACAGGTGGAAAGATTGTGGCCTGACACTGCCTGAGCTGTCCGGGGAAAGTGAAATATGGGGAACAATGGCAAGATGACACCTTAGTTTTAAATCACACATGGAGAAGCAAGAAAACTCAACCTAAATCATCCACTTGAGAAAAACTCCCAAGGATCATGAACATTTCCAAAGGCTGAAAGGATAAGGACACTGCCCCTCCATCTGACTTTCTCAAGGAAGACTCTTTCATCAGAAGTGGAAGATTGTAATTCAGATGGTACATTAGAATAAAACAGATTGCGCCCTGATGTGCCAAAAAAGCCTAGAGACATCAAGGCAATCAAAATACCAGCCACCAGGAGGGTATTTTTAAAAGAATACATCATCTCACAACTCACATGAGACACTGTCTTCAGCAAGAACAGGACGAAAATACTTCATTGGTGCTACTACCTGGTAATTGTTGGAATTGTTCTTGCACAGAAGGAAATAAGCATAATCCTTTTCCCTTCAAGATATTCATCATCAGGAGAACTGAGGGGTGAAAGCCTTGATCCTTGTTTCAAATTCCTAGCATAAACCAGATCATTGGATCAGTTCACTCACTGTATCTTCACTCAGTTGCATGCTTCCTGGATGCATTCAGAAAGAGACTACATGTTCTTTACCTGTGCTGAGACAGGAGCACTTATGCATCAGAGCTTCTCAGGGCTACAGCTCACATGCAAATTGGTTCATCTAGTGATGTTTCCTGTTCAGACACACAGACAGTTGTCTAGTTCCTCTTGTAAAAGCTCATCAATCCATCTGCTACAAGAGATTAGACACACTTTGCCTCCTGTAAAAAGTCACATTCAGTAGAGCCCTTAGAATAGCCTTCTGAGTGAGCTAAGGTCCCTGGTGTGCTCTGACTCCATTCCTCCAGCACTGGGAAGGAGCCAGAAAATCACAAAACAGTTGAAGCTGGCAGGCATCTCTCAAGATAGAAAGAGCTCAACTCCCCTACTTAGAGCAGGGTCAGCAAGAACACATTGCTCAAGACTGTGTCCTGGCAAGCTTTTAATATCTCCATGGACAGAGACTCCACAATTTCTCTGGACAACATGAATTTCCTGCTTTTCAATTTGTGCCCGTTACCTCTTGTCCTGCTGCTGGGCAACACTGACAAGGAATCCCAATGCCAAGCACATCTTACTGCCTGGACTGAGGTTTCTTTTGCATGAGACCACAGCATTAGCCTTCAAAAGGTATCAACCTCTCTAACTGCTTCCAGAGACAAGGCACCTCAGCAAGATATTCAGCCAGGTAACCTGCTGTCTCCTTTCTAAGGTGGGTACACAAAAGTGGCCACTTGAAAAATGGAAGCAACAATGCTCCTTTAAGTAACAACTCTACCACAAAAGACCAACAAGAGACTGTGAAGTATCCTATGCTATTGTGGTGGAAACTACACAAATCTTTCTGGTTGAGACACACTGCCATAGCTTGGCAAGGTGGGCCAGAGAAGTGTGGATTGCGTGCCATCTGCCAAAATGGTGTGCTCTGTTTATTTTACTATGAGCTGACATAGACTCTGTAGGGAACACAGGGATAATTCTCCCTCAGATTCTCCACAGATACAAGATAATCTGCAATAATGAGGCAAAACTTGTCAAGAGGAAACTACTCCACCAAGGTGCTTCTGAAACCTCAGAGGCTGGCAGACTGCCACTAAGTGACACTGGAAATAGCTACAGTCCAGAGACAAGCATGTAGGACAGGGATAAAGCAAGATTGTAAACAAGTTGCTCTAAAACACTGGTAGAATTAGACCGTTAGTAGGTTTGAAGGACCTGCACTAAGGAGCACTCACAGGTCTCGGGAAGAGACAGCACCACTGAAAACAAGCCAGGTGAGAATATCCAAAAGATCAGGGTTATTTGTGTGATCAGAAGCATCAGGTCATTGGGAAGATGCTAAAAGGTAAGACAGCAATGTCCTAAAAGAGGACATATGTGGAGCTAGAAAAATACTATCCAGCTCTGTACAAGGCACTAGCCAGCCCTATCTATCTCTTCAATCCTCTTATCAAATACCAGATCCACATTCACCCACAAAGCAGTGATGAGTAGAGGCTTCCAATGGTATGCCCATAAACAGTAGCACTTCTGGGTGTACAAAGGCACCTCTCCTGAGGATCCTGGTCTGCTGGCTGTACAAAGGCATCTCTCCTGAGGATCCTGGTCTGCCTCTGGCAAGGCTATAGTTATTGCAATGAAAGTAGTAGTTTTATCACAAAAGATATGTGTTTTCTCAACTCTGGCCTGTTTTTGCCTGAGTATTGCAAACATATGGAAGATGATATGGAGGCTTAGAGGACTGAAGTACTCATTTTGGCTGAAAAGTGCAAGGTCACAAATACCTCCTGCAGCACTGACCAAAAGAGAGCCAAAGGAGATGAGCTGGCTGAAGAGTCAGGGAATGGAGTGCTACAGATAAGCCTTGAAAGAACAAACTATAAGCAGGAGAACTGAGCAAACTGCTAAGAGTGTGTGTGTGCTCCAGAACAGGCAATGCTCAACAGCTGCACAGTCATCCCAGTTGCAAAGCCATTCAAGCAATGTAGTTCATCCACCATCATCCAGTCCCACATCCCATACAGTTCTGTGTCAGAGCACCATGCAGTTAGTCTTTCTTCTATAGCTCTCTCACTCCTGCTGAACAAACCTCAGATCAGCACTTTCCTTAGTTAAAAAGGATCCAAATGACATCTTGCAGGAGAACTATGTGTAACAACTATGAGCTCACAGCAGGAGATGTAGACTTCCACTGCAAGGAAGCCTTGAACAGTCTCCAAAATGGAAAAGCCAATGTAGCCTCATCAGCACCCAATCTAAATTTCAATGATGATTTTTATTCCATATTAGCAACTTCTGTTTTGCAGCTGATCAAACCACAAGAAACCTCCAGAAATAATCTTCTGGGTACAGATGTTAAAAGAGAATCTCCACACTTAGATATATGTGGAAAGATGAAGGGACTGCATCAGAAAAGGGCAACTTACATGAATTTTAATAACTCTAGTCTTCGTTCCACAATTCTTCTTGAGCAGCATCTTCTGAAAGAGAAGCAGAATCCAGGGATTAGTAGCATTAGCACAAGGGAACAGAGAGAAGGAGACTGTAGAGTCTCCCTTTTCATCAATGTTTAATTAGCAAACAAGATGGATGGATAGTTAATTGAGATATAAAAGACTAAGTATTACCAGGGGTTCCTATCAAGTAATGAACCTAATAAGAAGCTGTGTCACTCAATCTGCAGAGTCCTTTGGCAGTGGCTGATACCCTGAGTTCCAAAAGAAAGTACAATAAACTCCACAACGGAGATGGAGCAATTGCCTAAACAGAAGTTTCTTCCCAAATTCTATCAATTAGTGGTTAGATTCTGCCCTGAAGAATGTGAATTTACCTTCCTTTCATGAAGGAAAAAGTAGTCTATAACCTAAATGGGTGTGACTGCATTATTTAACAGTTATTTTTATTATGTTTATGTACTCACATAAACATAAAAAAAGCACCTGCCTACAGTCCTAAATCTTTGAGCCATATACTACAAGACCCATTATAGCTGTCACAGCATATGAACCACACATCTTGGTGAATAGGATTTACCTAAAGCACCAGTTACTCCATTTAACTGAGATAAACAGGCGACTTAAGTTCTACTCCACTTCTAAGGCAGCACTTTGAAAGTTGGCAAATGAATAAAATCATTCCATTCCCCTCAAAAAAAAAATCCAGAAAACCCATTTAATAAGGGAAAACAAGGCTTCAAGAGAGAAGAGTTTTTCCATAAGAAATACTTCAACTGCATTTTCAATATTGAGAAACTTCATGGTGGAGATTTATCACAAAAATTTCTCCATCTGTTTTTGAAAGAGCTAATAGATTTTCCTAGTTTCTGACTGTTTTCTGTTCTTTTCTAGTTGGAAACCTGCATGAAGCATGGGAAACCCCTTCATACACACAGGGTTAAAACAAAGCAACTGAAGTGTTTTTCAGATTAAGTTTTTAACACAGAAGACTGTGGAAAGGCATCCCACCATCTTAACCAATATGGACAATAGACAGTAAGACTTTTCTAGCTGCTCTCTCCTATTGTTTGCAGTCTCTCTGCCTTTTCCAGTAGAAGATAAGAGTGACACAGTAAAGGGAGCCCTGCAAACTCAAAAAGTTAAAAAAAAAAACCAACAAAACCAAACACAAAACCCCATCAAAATACACAAACTGCCACAAAAAAATTAAAGAGGAAAAAAAAATCTAAACTCTCAGCTTCTCCAAGTTGCAACAAGGCAGAGCTTTACAGCTATACCTCATCGTGCACCCAAGGATGGAGTGAGGCTGAAACACCAAATACCACAGTGCCTCAGTCACACTAAAGAATCCTCTGCTGAAATGGAGAAACTATCTTTAAACACAACTCTGTCAGCCAGGGAGCAAGTACAACACCTCCCAGTGTAGCCCAGCAGGGCTCACTGCCTAGCAAAGTGCCATCCACTAATCCCCCAGTGACTCCACTGAGGTGCAACAGCAACAAAAGACATTCTTGCCCAAATAGAAATTAGCAAAGGCAGAAAAACTCTAAATTCACCCATTCTGGCCTTTTATTAAAACACATAGAGGAACAACAGAGACAACGATTATGAGAAGATAATAATAGTTGACAGAGAAGTTTAAGCTAGCCTGTGGGTGGATGGACAATCAGCTAGACTGCCAAGAGGAATTCAAGTGTTCAGCCATATCCCAAGTCCTGCACTCTTGGCAGAAAACAGAGGCGCTTTTTTAGTGATGCTGCTGTGATGAGCTTTAGTCACCCGAGGATCTGACCACTAGTTGCACCATTGCTGTGGTTCAAGGAAGTTTGGTGCATTGTGCAGCAAGAGCAGAATGCTAGGGCAACTTTTTCACTAGTTTAGCTACTAGTGAACTTCAGTGTGCCACTTGACAGACTTGGGTAGTAAAATCAAAACACGATGTCCCCTTATCTACTGGCTGTAAAACTGGAGCATACACCTGAGCAGTGGAAGGTCTCTGGAACTGCAGCTTTCCTCCTTCCACTCAGACTGGAAGTGGAGCAAGACCGCTTGTGCTGTTCTGTTCCAGCTTCACTGCAAAGGTCCAAAATTGTCAAAAAGAGACAAAATAGTGAGGGACACAGAGCAAGCCTGCCACATGATCCTGCAGCTGAAAATGAATAAATAGAAGGCCAGTTATCAAACATTATTCTATTTGGGCCACAAAGATGATCAAAGGGCTGGAGCAACTGCCTTATGAGGTCAGGCTGAAGGAGTTGGGGCTGTTCAGCTTGGCGAAGAGAAGGCTCGGGGGGACCTCATAGCAACTTATCAATACCTGAAGGGGGCCTACAGAAAGGCAGGGGTAGGACTTTTTAATAAAATAACTGATGGGAGCACTAGAAATAATGGATATAAATTGGAAGGGGGTAGATTCAGGTTAGACATAAGGAAGAAATTCTTTACCATGAGTGTAGAGAAATATCGTAGCAGGCTGCCCAGAGAGGTTGTGGATGCCCCTTCTCTGGAGGTGTTTAAAGCCAGGATGGACACTGCACTGAGTAGCCTGATCTAGTGGGAGGTGTCCTTGCCTATGGCAGGGGGGTTGGAACTAGATGATCTTGAAGGTCCCTTCCAACCTAAACTATTCTATGATTCTGTGATTAATCAAACTGCTTCATCTCACTTACAACCACACACTCTATGCACCCAGCATTGTAAAGCCATGCTTTGCAAAAAATAAAAGTCAAGCATCTTTGCATGGCTTTCCATGACTGTTTTCCCTGGCCTTGCCAAACCTGAGTGCAGACTTTCAGATGAGGAAGCTAAAATGCAGTGCTGCTTAGCAACAGCCAGGGACTTTCCACAGCAGCTTCTCCTCATCCTCCCTCTGGGGACCTGCACGTCACAAGCCAGCCACGAGATGCAGCAAGTCATTAACTCCTATTTACATAGACACAAGGCAGAGCTGAAATAACAGTTATTTGGCTACATAACTTGCAGTAGCCTAAAGCCAGGAGACAAGTGGCCTATAAGAAAGGTGGCATGTTCAGTTTAGTAACCCCAGGATAATTCTTAACATCCAGGCCAATCTGGAAGTGCAGTTTATTTCCTCAAGTTATTTTTTGGGAGCTATGACAAGCAGAACAGCAAGGATTTGCTGAAGGTCATGGAGAATGTTAGCAGCAGAACTGAGAACAAGCTGTAGGGTTTGGTTTCTGAGACTCTTTTTTCCACCTGCAGAAAAGGAAATGGAAGAAAAAGAGGCAGTGTCTGTGCTCAGCCTCCCTATTTCAATTAAAAAGTCCCTCCTGCTAGTCTCTGATGGAACTGCTGGCATCAGAGCTGAAACCTACAGCTTGGGAGCACTATTATTTGTACTAAGGAAAGTTTATTTTATGATCTGCTGTGGCTTCTACTTAAAAGGAGGAAATGGCATGACTAAGGAAATGTGGAAAGTCTTTTTGAGGGTACAAGAGTTATGCCTCACTCTAAAAATAATGCTGAACTAGAACATTTTAGGGTTAAACTCCCAGAAAAATAGCAGAATCAGTTCAGCTTAAGAACCCTCCTACCAATCTCCCCTCCTGATAGATAAACAGTCTCTGATCATAACCCAGCAGCTTTCTCCATCCTGGATATGGATTCAAAAGGGGGTTGAAGGGAGTGGAAACGATCTATTAGAGGGTTACATATTTACTGAATGACACACACTAATCAACCCATGAACTGGCACATGTGGCTTTGCTGCACATCACAAATACCACAGGAACTGCAGAGATGAACCACCATCTCTGCTTCCCTTGGAGCACAGCCCTATAAGCCCAGCCTTGCTTCAGAAGACATCTCCAAAAAAGCAGCAATGCTCCAAGTCCTCTAACATTGACTTGATCAGCTCTGAACTAACACAAATGGTAAGAGTTGGCACAGAAGCTACTGTATCCAGAACTAATGTATATAAACACATCATCCAGACAATTGCAATATGTACTAACAAAAGTTAAGTATTCTTAATACAAAGTCATTCTAGGAACAACGAAATCTTCAAAAAGGATGAATTTATGTCACACTACAGCAGTTCAAAAGTATTTAAAACTCTCAATGAACAGTTTAAAGGCAGGGATCAATTCTTAATTTTCAAGTATTTAGGAGTTTGAACAACATCCTATACCTGCACACAATGCAAAATACCAGCCTGCATATCAATAAACACCTTTAATCTCACATCTGCTTTTTATATGCACATTTCTGTTTTTAGAATGCTTTCATTTTCACTACCTCCATAGGACAGAATCAGTCATCTACTGATGGTGGGTTTTAAAAATTATTCTTATTCAACTTCATCATCTGTCTGTGGTTTTAAACCTAAGGGTGCATCTAGAGTTGGATGCAGTTTAACTACTACCATTATTTGCAAACCAGCTTAGTGTATTCCATGCAAATGAGCACAATCCCCTCAGTTTCAGTTAACTCATTCAATTTACAATAAATCAGCACACTATCAAATGCTAGATACTGATATACAATCAGGGTATTACAACTTCAGAATTTTGCAGTGATTTTCACTTCTTTATTAACAAAATATTCCAAAGTTTTTTAAAGTTCATATTCAGCAACTGCACGGTAACTTGACTCAAAAACCAGACTTTCAGAAGATCGCGAAGCAGTCCAGAAGTTTGCCTTTCATTAATTTTGCAGAAGACCCTCCACAGAAGGGTTGGTCCACTTTGATTAAAAGTATGGATATGGCTGTCACTTCTTGACACCTTAAAGTTTTTGAAAGGATACAAAGTTTTAAGAAAAAGTCTCCTTAGCTCCATAGCTTTTGCTTTAGTTCCATGCTGTTAACCCTACCAGCAAGTTGTCCAGAGTCTTGCATAAAACAAGGCAGAGCAAGATTCAATGTCTATCACAGAAAATACATAAATAGATGCTGATGTTACTTTGTTTGTCTAGAAAACAAACCAAAAGAGGAAACATTTTAATGTGAGAAGCTGCATCCTAAAGTCATAGCAAAAGGCTGATGTAAAGGAAGAAACCATGCTCAGTGATGCAATGTTCATTAAGAGGAAAAAAAAAAAAAGAGTAAGGCAGTAAAGCAGCTTCATGGGTTAATAAGAGGGAGGTGAAGCAGACACCAGTAAAGAGACAATACCAATGGTGTGAGCTCCAGCCCTATGCTACCCCCAAATACTACACATGCTGAGCTGGCTAGAAGAGCACAGCCTCATGGCCCTCCTCTCCTGGGAAGCCATTTGAGAGCAAGAATCCTTCCCCATTCAGATTTGGGCAAGGGGAAGCAACCTTCTCCTCCAGCTGGCTGCTGAACAAAGCCTAGCCCTGACCCTAGCACTGCTCAGGCAGGAGAGCATGTGGAGGGTTAAGGCACAGGGCAGGGGTGCAGCTGCAGAGCAGTAAGAGATGAGGTCAGGCCACTGCACAAAGTGGCTATTGTGTGGCACATGGCGGCTGCAGGCTTCTGCTTGACCAAGTCCCACCTCCTTCACACTGCATGGCATGGAGTGGCCAGCCAGGGGGGCCACAGGAGGCTCACAGCTGCTAGCCACCAGAGAGCAGGGAGACACACATAGTGGGAAAGCAGCAGGAGCCTCATGCTACCAGTGAAGCAGGGGACCAACTGGACCCTTTTTACAGAACAAGCTGTATTAAGGGAAAGGGATCAGTTATCCCCAAAGGCAAAGCTCTCTTAAGACAGGCATGTCTTATGAGCCAGAGCTCAGCAGCAAGGCTAAACTTCTGGTGCATCCCAGACTCAACAGCTCCAGGCACCTTTGCACCGAAACACTACAGCCCACTCCCCCCTCCTTTTGCAGGCATCTCCCACCCAGGTGAGTCCATTAATCAGCACAGTGATGGGTATTCTGCGGGGCTAAAGCAGTGTTGGCCCTCATGATCCATTTAGGGGGATAACAAGCAAAATCCTTTAAAGCTATTTCGTAGGCTGATTTTGAACTGGAATTTTTAATACCTTGTCACTGAGCAGTTCTGCTATGGCATCAGCATCACCTCGTAGTTCTGCAATACAAAACTGTAAGGAAAAAGACAGGCTCCTCCTTACTGTGAAGCTGCAGCAGCTCTTACCAACCTTACCCTCCAGCCAGGCACAGACTCCAAGGCACAAAAGGACTTTAATTAACAAACTGAACAAGGAGGGTCATGCCTTCCCAGTAATAACCTGAGGATACTCTGCATTAGCATCCTCTCTGTACATCCCTCATGTCAGAGGACCATCCACTGTCTGGGCCCAGGGGTGCAAGCTGCTAAACAGCACGTCCATGTGACAAGCTGCAAAGCACCAGAAGGACTGTATTCCAGCCACAGACTTAAATCACAACTATCACCTGTCACAGTCTGCAGATTGTTCCAACAGAAGTTACACAGCCTCATATAATTTTAAAACACAGGCTAATTCAAGTGGTTTGGCCAACAGACCCCTCCTACAAAAACGAAGCCCAGCATCCAGAGACTATAAGCTATGGTGATAATGTGGAATATCCTCAGAAATAACTTTCTAAGGAATCTGGAGACTTCTATTTCAAATTTTGTTGAATTAGTAATTAATGCTTGTTCTAACATATTTCTCTCAATCTGTCTGAAAACCCTTCAAAAACCAACACATTCAGTCTCTCAACATAGTCATAAAGGGGCGTCATCTCTGTAAGAGTGGGTCCCAGTTTTCCAGGCAGCACCTCTGCCAGTAAGTACCGTGAATGGTGAGACACTGGAATAGGTTGCCCAGAGAGGTTGTGCATGTCCCCTCCCTGGAGGTGTTTAAAGTCAGGCTGGATGAGGCATCGAGCAACCTGGTCTGGTGGGAGGTGTCCCTGCCTATGGCAGGGGGGTTGGAACTAGATGATCTTTAATGTCCCTTCCAACCCAAACCATACTATGATGGGCCTGGTCAATGCCTGCTACAGAAGAGTGTGAGCTGAAGCTTGGCCAGCAGGGTCTGCCACCTGGCAGAGCATTCAAATTTCCACCACTTCCAAGGTCCAGGGAGTAGATAAAATGATTTCAATTACTGTCTGCTTTGTGAAGTTTCCCATGAATATTACGTCGAGCACAAACACAGCTACCTACTTACACAGTATTTGTCTAAGCAAAATGACCCTCTGTCTGTTTGTAGGTGACTGTTTTTCTACTGCTCCTGTTTCACTTTTGAGGCATATGGTCTTCAGATAAGCTCTGGATCTGTACAGAAACCCTGTCCCCCCAGGCATGGATAAAATGCAACAGATTTGCCCTGGCACTTTTACCTTTTGATTTGAATTTGGGGATGGAGGAAGTGAACACTCTGTATGAAGCATCTCTGGCTCAGTAGCCACTTCCCCTGCTGGTCTGGCAGGGTCTGAGTCTGCTGATCTGCAGGGTACATCAGATGGTTCAACTATTCACTCCTCGCCAACCCCAAATCCCTTGCTGAGTTTTCTTTGAGGCCTGGAAAAAAATGCAAAGCTCCATTTGTGCAGGAAACAGACCTGATCAAAAAGGCCAGCACCTGCAGAGTAACAAAAATATAAAGAAGGGGCAAGATTCATTAATTCCCTATCACTCTCCTGCACATGCCAAAGTTATCAAAGTTCAACTGTTGGGCTTGCCCTTCCTGCTCACTAAAGTCTGGGAAGGTAGTGAAGGAGGGGGCAGGGTGTGTGTGTTGGGGGGGAGTCCAGTTTCACAGCTGACAAGCACAGTAGCAGCCCTAGAGGAAAAGCTTACAGGGATTTTAATTCAGGATTGCCATTGTGACTGTTTCCTCCCTTCGTTCCTGGCCTTTACTCCAAAGCTGTCCACAGGGGAACATCCAGTCCAGTCTAACATATTATCTGATGTCTCTATAGTTTGTCTCTCTTCTGCAGTCCCAACCTGGGACTCTTAACTGAAGCCTCAGCTTAGATAAAACTCCAAAGCACTCCCTCCCCACAGACTTTTCCCACAGGCAGAGCTGAGCAGAAGACACACGAACTCCTGTGCCTTTATCCTGTTCCACTCAGCCCTACTGCAGCAGCACCTGGGAAATGGCAGTCATTGAAACAAGCAACCCACAAAGATTCCAAAACTTGCTATTTAAATGCTGTCCCTCAGTGGACTAAGAATAGGTTAATATATTAACATAAGTCAGTCAAAGTAAACTGAGTTTCCTCTAAGCAGAGAGACAGAGAGAGCTCTGAAAGTCACACAGCTGTATACTCGGGGAAAGAAAAAAAAAATTATTAAAATGAGTTGAAGGTACAGACTCTTGTCAGATTGTTTTGGCTTTGTAGAGCTGTTTAGGCATTGAGCTTGTTTGGCTTTTTCAATGTTTCTCTACTGTCCATAAATCCAGCTCTTGACATGAGAAGAGATTCCAAAGATTGTTGCTGCTGCGAGCCCAAGGACACAGGCATTACCACAGTGGGAGCCAAATTACCTTCACAATGTCCACAGCTTAACTGAAAAAAATTAGGAGATGCCCTGAAGGCTCTGTACAGGCCACAGGGTCCTGTGATACCAGACAGAAAGGGAACAGCTTTGCCATCCAGGATTTCAGACTTCTGGAAGAGACTGCTCATTCACATAGGTTCTCCCCAACAGAGAGAAGGGTAGCTCTACACACTGAAGGCAAAAGAAAAACAGTTCAAAATTTTTACAAGTCTAGATTTTCACACCAATTTAATTATTGTTTTGAGACAACCTGTATGTTATCAATATTCAGTATTTATAAGTGTAAATTCTTGGCCCTGAATGCCTGTCAGCCCAAAAACCTGTCCTAATGAGTACAGTTAACTCAAAGGACTTTTCAGGAAGTATAAAATCTACACTGTATTTATCTAATCCATCATAGAAAACATCCAATGGAGACCAATGTTTGGAGAGAACCTGGAACATGCATGTTTTCATTAAATTTAATCAGACTTTAGTTTAAGTGGGGATTCTAAAAAATAGGGCAATATGGAGAATACTCATTGCACTAAACCAAGGAAGGATTTTTTTATGGCCTGTTCTTTGCAACAGAAACCTCACAAAGTGATTCTGAATCACCTTCCAGCCTCTCTACTGCTGAGTGAAAGCAGCTGGTAAGGCTGGGAGCACTCACAAAGGCAACTTTAAGCAGAAAACACATAAGGGTACATCTTCAGACAAAAAAAAAAATCTGATTTATGGACAGCCGAGAAACTAAAAAGCTCTACGTAGCCAAAACAAGTCTGTCTCAAACAAACAAGGAAACATCACAAGCCATAGGGCCTGTTCAGGCTCCACAGAGTCTGAATGTAGAGCAGAGTCCCTTTCCTTCTCCTCTTAAGACACACACACACACACATATATATCATGTCTGCACAGCCCTGCAGCATATTTCACCATCTTCTCCTTTCACATGACTCTGCCTATTTGCGAGATCCCATCTGTTTACATGAGCACAAGAAAATAATTTCATATAAACAAGTACTATACTGGAAATCACAGGCCAGAAGATTATTAACAAACCATTTTTTGTCTTCAAATAGACATCCATGAAGTAGGAATAGAAGAATATTCATAACTAAAGGGAAATGATGACATAACCCAACTATTCCCACATCCCATGCTCTACCATCTACTTGTCCCTCTGCTGCCCTGCCCTGCTGAACTTCACATACATCTCTAGTGACCAGTGAATATCCTGAAATGGTTAGCTAGTTAATGCAATAAAGGCTTCTTAACTCAAGGGAATTGACACATTTATGCACTGTATAAGCAAATACTGTACTTGGAGAACCTTCTTCTATGCCCATGAGCAGTTGTGCCTGTGCACACCTGGCTCACAGCACAATGCTACACAGCACATGGGACCTGGGGTAGCATCTACAGGTTGAAAGTCAAGAGCTTGCAACATGGTTTGACCTACCAACTTGGAGAGAGCTGGCCTAGATCTGCATCTATGTGAACAACTTGCAAGGAATTCTGAGGAGCCAGGCAAGAATACTCACTTGATGATTTATCCTTTCCCTTGAGTAAGTATACGGTTCCCTTCTGTGCTGCTGATCAGGACTCAAGGATTCTGAAACATTGTTGAGCCCCTTTTGTTGGCATCCTCCTGCCTGCTCAAGATGGCACAGAAGCTTCTCTAGGGAAGCCTCCCTGAAGTGAGAACCAACACAGCCAATTCAGCAAACAGTGCTTTTCACTGGACACTTCATGCACTCAGCTTCAACATCTCCACTTGTCCATGGGTGCCAGCACAGGACATATCACTTGCCAACTTTTTGAACTTCCCCTATGTGATGGGCCAGCAAGGAGCAGGCCCACCTTTCTAAACAGATGCTAGCAAAGCACAGCAACCCTTAGAACCGTGCCTGAAGAACTAGCTGGAGAAATACCAACCTCATGTACGCCACTCCATTGTTTGCATCAAGATCCACCTCCCAGAGTTGCAAATAAGCCTTTAAATCAATAGCCTGTTAAATCCTTATCAGAGCCTGTATAACACATGCCAGTGCTCATAACACACACATCAATGTTAACACAAATCATTTCAGTATTTCCTTTAAGTTCAGGATTTTTGCCTACATCATGCTCATGAAATGGTTATGGCCTAGGACCAATGGGGTTCACTCACTCACCACAATGGAGAAGGGCAGAAGTTCAGATTCTCTCAATAAAAGAAAAGAGAGCAAAGTACAAAGGCAGATCTGAAAGTCTTAAGGCCAAGCTCATTAAAGATCCACTGTGCAGAGAAAAGCAATAAAAGCAAATATTTATACTGCATTTATATGAATAGTTTTGAGGGTGCTTGAGTGATTTGGATGCTTGCACCTAGAAAGCAAACAAACTGATGTCTCAACTCAGCACTCAGAATTTTATCCAGTGGACCAAGCAACACTAGCAAGTCTCAACAGCAGCAGTAGTTGCTGCTCCTTTCTACTACTTTCTACCAGCAGCCACAACATGTGATAGCAATCTGATTATTTTTTTCAGCTTCTTGTGGTTTAACCATTTCATTCATCTCTAGGGTCTTTCCATAAGCTGTTTAGCATAACTGCCTATAGTAAGAGTCCTCAAAATGCAGACAGGAAGAATTAGCACATCAAAAAGGTTTTTCACACTTCTTGTAGCCGTCAGACTTGAATACTAGGTGTATGATGAAAGAAAAGACACATAAATGCTAAAACAATGTGATGCTAGAAGTTGCTCTGCTCAAAAAACTATTTTCAAGAGCACTGCTTCTACAGCCCACAATTACTCTCATTCCTCCAACAACACTTAGAAACTAGCAGAGCTGGCTGTATTATTCAGAGGATGACAGGAAATTATCTTGAAAACAAGAGCTTAATTTAATAGATAACAGATTCAGAACTACAATGAAAATCACTGTGCTATTTCAATCAGGGCCCTGAACAAAGCACCACAGCTTAGGTTGCAAGCCTTTCATTAAGGTATGGCTTGACACACAGCCTTATCTAGCCAGGTACACCCTGTCCTTGTGTGAGGCTTTTGTTTTCTGCACGTACAGAAAACAGTAGCAGTAACAAGCTTTCCAGAACAAACCCAGAGTATTCTTGACCTATGGCTGTGAGCAACATCACCTGCAACGTAACAAGTCACAGGTTTACAGCAGTAAGAATTCCAGACACTGGGCTGGCTCCATTGTATAGGTAGAAACATCCTTAAAAAGAACTGTGCAGATCACTAGCTTTGCAGTTTGGGAAACGATTTGCTAAACTGTTCCTTATTTCTTAATCATATTATGCCTACACAGGGTCATAAAAGAGCTTGTAGGATTGTCTGATGAGCCTCTGAAGTGGTATGCAAGATAAGGAGTTCCTAAAGTCTCCAGAGATAGCCAAAAGACTTCTCTATGCTGTCAAAAATGAGCACGTTTACAATTGCAAAGTAACTTGCAAAGCAATTAAGTGTTTCATCTGTTCAACTGATTTTATCCATAACCAAGCACATGAAGCTAAAATTACAGCTTATGGGGATATGCCAGGTTTTTTAAGCAAGCACATTTTTCCATTTGGAATACATAGTTTGCCCTAGCATAGGCATGACCACATACTTCTAATTTACATTAAGTTCCTAATACTTGCTCATATTTGCAAATTCATTCCTAAGGAAACTGCTTTGCATGAGCAAGCAAAGTCCAACAGCAGATTGAAAAGATTATTTTCAGTAAGGAAAACCAGCAAACTTAATAGGGATTCTTTCAAGTATCTTCATTTGTACCTTTTCAGGTTTACTTGTGGCCCTCAGGACACCAATGCTTTTGATACTTTGAATCTAACATGTAAAAAAAGTAATAATATGGTTTTGCCTTGGTGATCAAAAGTTAATCTCTGACTTACCAGGCATCATTTCTTCAAAACCAACTGCAGTTCAACCAAGAGGGGTGCATCCACACAGCTCTGGAAAAGGGCAGGGAGTTTCAGAAGTTAATCTGTTCTGGTTTAATTCAGTATCCATCTGCATGAGAAGTAGATGCCTCTATTGAGTGCCTCCTCCTGTGAGATGAGCTGTGGACCAATGCCCAAAACTCCCACTGGCATCAACAGGCTGAAAGAAGACACGAGTGGAGAGGCCAGCAGTGCTGTTCTCATGTAAGCCAACAATGGAGAGGCTATTCAGAGTTAAGGCAGATAATCAGAACTAAACCCCAGCCCATGCCAAGGACAGCTGTGTTGTTGACAGCCAGGCTGGCTGTTCTACCATGCCAAAGCTTGTCTTGAAAAGAGTATTTCCTAGTGTTTACTCCAGTCACAGGCTTGGTTTTGGAAGCTCAACCAGCTTCTGCCCATTGAACAGGACTGGCTGTTGTGTTTCTAAGTCTCAGACATGCCCTGGGACGAGCTGCTTGCTTTCAGTCTGCAGCAGCAAAACTGGAGCAGAGAAGCCCAGCATTAACAGTTAATCTGCACCATCACATGGCAATGCTGTCTCTGCTATTTCCAAACCCACACTACAATGTTCCTGGCTTCTTGCTCAAAGGAACTGCAGGGTGCAAATCACACTTCTGTCACCTCTCAGACACCATGCTGGAAGAGGAAGGTGTCCTGCTTTAAAGATTTGGGGCTATACAGTGACAGTGGAAAGTAAAGGGAAAAACAAGCTCTTGCTTTCTATTCCACGCTGCCCTCTGTGTAGTGCTTTGAACGAGCCTCTTACCAACTCACTTTTAAGTAGCAGCAGCCCCATTACCTTGTAGATGCTGATTTCTAAGAGACCACTTGTGTAAGTGCTTAAGCTGGGAACTGAATGCTTAGTGGTAGTAGTGGTAGATAGGAACAAAGGAAAAAAGCTTAACTCATTTCTTCTGCATATGTCACTTGAATTATAAAATAAAGTCAGAAAAAGCAAGCACCACCATCCCACACTCCATGGACTACAAGAATAACCAGCTCAATTCCAAATAGCCATTTGCATTTGCAGTCTCTTCAAGCTCATCTCAATGAACCTGTAAACTAAGATTTTCTCCTTTTCAAAGGTTACTGCCATAAGCAAGAGATGTAACTTAATTATGTCTGAAGAGAGACCTGCAGGCTAAACACGAGGTGGCCAGTGGACAGCATATGGTGAAACCACCTGCAAACTCCTTTTCTTCCCAGGCAATGATGAGATATTTGTACTACATGCTGAGAGGAGTCAGAATGAAGAGGTAAGTGGCCAACTCAACAGATACATTGGGACCCAAACCAGACAGCCCTTCTGGTCCAGACATCACAGTGTGGGACAGTGAGGACAATCCAGTCCTATTCCAGGAGGAGGAGAGCACTGCAGAGAAGGTCCTGAACTTCAATTCTAAGCACCATCTATTATTTAGTCTTGCTCTAAAGAATAAACAGGGTGCAGCAAAACTTTCATCTGTTGGGGCTCTGACACTGCTTGGGCTGGATTCATGGAGTGGGAAAGAGAAAGTGCCAGCATTATCCTTCTGCACTGCACTATGGAAAACAAGAAATAAAAAGTCTTGGAAGAAATCTTCTAAAAGGGCCTACAACAGCTAACACACAATAGACAGGTGTTTGATACCCAAGGTCACCCTTGAACATCTAATCCAGCATCCACTCTGTGACTGCCATTCACCCTATTTCACACTGTAAAAAGCTGTGTTGCTACTGCAGCTCAGATGTCTAAACCACTGCTAGTATGTGCGGGAGACTGGGCTTTTCCTTCTACTAGTTCAGCAGGAATTACTCACTGTGGTGCACAGAGAAAAATGATGGAGATCAAGACCCCAAATTTGTCCACTTGCATCTAGAGATTCTGGCAGCCAGTTCCAGGTGTGAGCATTTTTTTTTTCTTCAAAATTTGCTCCTTCCAGGCCTACCTGTCACTCAGAGTCACACCAAAAGTTCACACCCTCACACAGTATCACCAGCATCACTCAGGACTTCTCCTTAAGTCACACACCCCAAGGACCCATGCCAGTGGTGCCCATATGCCCATTTGACCTCCCCTCTCTGGTCTGCAGCCAAAGAATCAGCTTTAGTCTAATACCTTCTTACCAGGCTTTAGAGCTTAGAGAGGAGAGACAGACATCAGAGTTGGGAAGGTAGCCAGCAAGGCTGCCAATCTAAATGATAAGCCATGGGCTTTAACCTCAGGCTCATCATTTACTGCCACTGATGCCAGGTGCTATTATTGTCCCATTGGGAATCTTAATACAACAAAGTGACTCTCCCTAGCTCTGCCTACACCCAGTCTTACCCTTCCTATCCCACTGATCTCTCCTGTCTTCAAGACATATTATTCTGAACTTCAGTCACATCTAATTTTCTTCCCTAATCTATTTCCTCAGCCAAGCTTTCTGGAGCACTCGAAATCACTCTTACTAATTTTTAACATAATATCGGATGGGACGACTAGAAACAATGGATATAAATTGGAGGGGGATCGATTTAGACTAGACATAAGAAAGAAATTCTTTACAGTGAGGGTGGTGAAATACTGGAACAGGTTGCCCAGGGAGGTTGTGGATGCCCCCTCTCTGGAGGTGTTCAAGACTAGGCTGGACAGGGCACTGGGCAGCCTGGTCTAGTGGGAGGTGTCCCTGCCTATGGCAGGGGCGTTGGAACTCGATGATCTTTAAGGTCCCTTCCAACCCAAACTATTCTATGATTCTATAATACCTACTGTTTTCACAATTCAAAGCAGCACCTCAAGGAACAAGGTTTCAGATGTTTCAGCAGATGTTCTAGTTAATAGTTGAAGACTGCTCTGATGCTACTTAGGTCCTCAGATGTCACAAAGCAGGGCAGACTGGAATGGACTTGCACAGAAACCAATTCTGCATTTCAACAGCCTACAAAGACCATAGATCCCCATAGAGAAATTGTTAAGATACAGGCTGGATGAGTAGAGAGGGAACTGGAAACTGTGTGAACAGCCAGGCTCAGAGGATTGTGATAAATGGCACCAGGTCTAGTTGGACGTCTGCATTTAGCAACATACCCTAAGGGTCAATACTAGATCCTGTTCAACATCTTCATTAATAATCTGGATGACAGAACAGATCCCTCAGCAAGTTCACTGATGATACAAATCTGGAAGGAGTAGCAATTAACACAAGAGGATTCTGCTACCACCTAGACAGATCTTGTCAGGCTGAAGAACCACATGAAGTTCAGCAAGGAGAAGTGCAGTGTCCTGCACCTGGGGAGGAATAACACTAAGCTCAGGTACATACTGGGGGCCACACATCTGGAAAGCAGCTTTGCAGAAATAAAACCTGGGGGTCCTAGAGGGCACCAGACTGAACACAAGTCAGCACTGTGCCCTAGCTAAAAGGTGAATAGTGTCCTTGGCTGCATTAGGAGAAATATTGCCAGTTGGTTGAGGGAAGAGGCTTTCTTCCTCTCTACTCTGCATTGGTGAGGCCACACTTGGAGTTCTGTGTCTAGTTCTGGGGTGCCTGGTACAAGAGCAACACAGAGGTACTGGACAAAATCTAACAGTCACAAAGATGATTAAGGAACATTTCTGCTAAGAGGAGAGCCTGAAAGAGCTGTGATACAGTTTAGCCTGGAAAAGAGAAAATCAGGGTGGATCTTATCATTGAAGGGAGGATGGAACCTGGTGCTTTGCAGTAGTGCCCTGTGCCAGGACAGGGCACAATGGGCATAACCAGATACAGGAGAACTTTCCCTCTGGACATCAGGAAACACTTTTACAGTGAGGGTGACTGAACACCTGCACAGACAGTTTACAGTCTCCATCCTCAGAGATATTCAAAAGCTGTCTGAATATAATCCTAAGCAACTGCTTCCAGGTGTCCCCACTTGAGGATGGATCAAATGACTCCTTCCAACCTTCTGTAAGGATTCTCTAACCTCAGCTAATTGATGCTGAAAGCTTAGGAATAGGACTAGATTATAGTAGGACTGAGCACTTCAGGAAGGACAGGCAGAGAAGACCAGGAGATGACGTCACCCTCTGTGTCAATGTCCAGCTGGAATGCATAGATCTCAAGGTAAGACTGAGAAGGGATGAGGAGTTGTCTTAACAGGAGGTGACTGAGACCTTATAGACCTTAACAGGAGAGCAGAGACAAAGGGAGGCACCTCATAGGCAGGTTTCCCTCCCTATGGCAGGGGGGTCGGAACAATATGATCTTTAAGGTCCCTTCCAATCCAAACTATTCTATGATTCTATGACAAATGACAATACAGTGGAAGTCTGCTACAGGACACCTGACCAGGAAGACCAAGAGGACAAGGCCCTCTTATAGATAGAGTAGGAGTAGCCTCACATCCACAAGCCCTAGTTCTCATAAGGAATTTCAACCAATAACTGCTGGAAGGACAACACAGCAGGGCATAAGCAATCCATGAGGTTCCCAGAATGCAATGTTAACTCCTGTGTCCAGCAAGACCATGGAGCAGATTATCCCAGAAGACTGCAGTAGGATATGTGGAAATAAGGAAGTAATAAGTGACAGTCAAAATGGCTTCACTAAGGACAAATTGTGCCTGGCAAATTTAATAACCTTCTATGATGGAACTACAGCATTGGTGGATAAGAAAAGATCAACTGACATCATCCACCTGGACTTGAGCAAAGTATCTGACACCGAGTCACTTGTGTCTAATTTAGAGATTTGATAGATGTATCACTTAGTGCACAAAGAACTGGCAGGATGGCTGCACTCTTGAGTTGCAGTCAACAGCTTAATGTCCAAGCAGACACCAGTGATGAGTAACATTTATCAGAGGTTTATACTGGTATCAGTGCTGTTTAACATCTTTGACAGCAACATGGGCAGTGGCATTGAAAGCACCCTCAGCAAGTTTGCTGATGACACCAAGCTGAGTGGCACAGTTGACACACTGGAGGGAGGGGATGTCATCCAGGGGGAGCTTAACAGGCTTGAGAGGTGGGCCTGTGCAAAAAATTCCAACAAGGGCAAGTGACCTGATCCAAGAGCAGGACCTTGCAATGCCAAGCATAAATGCAGGCTGGGCAGCGAACTAATTTGAAGAAGTCCCTGAGGAAAGACTTGAGAATGTTGGTTGATGAACATGAGATGGCAATGTGTGCTCACAACCCAGAAAGCCAACTGCATCCTGAGCTACACTAAAAGAAGCACGGCCAGCAGGATGAGGGAGGTGATTCTGACCCCTGCTTCACTTTGGTGAGACTCTTCCTGGAGCACTGAGTCCAGCTCTGTGACCCTCAAGGGAAGAAAGACCTACTGGAGTGAGTCTAGAGAAAGGCTTCAAAAGATGATCAGAGGGTTGAAGTACCTCTCCTATGAGGACAGCCTAACAGAACAGGTGGTGTTCAGCCTTCCAGAACCTAAAGAGAGCCTACAAGTAAGATAGGGTGGAACTTTTTAATCTGAGAGCGTAGTGACTGGATGATGCATAACAGTTTTAAACTCGAAGAAGGTAGATTTATTAGATACTAAAGACAAAGAAGAAATTATTTATGCTGAAGATGAGACACTGGAACAGGTTTGCCCAGAGAAATTGTGGATGCCTCTTCCCTGAATGTACTCAAGATCAGTCTGAATGAAGCTTTGAGCAACCTGGTCTAGTGGAAATTGTCCTTTACAAGGCAGGGAGATTGGCACTGGATGATTTTTAAGGTTCCTTCTAACTCTAACCATTCTATGATTACCCTGTCTACCTTTCCCTTGGCATTTACAGCAGGTGAGCCTTACTGTCAGTGAAGATACAGTCAACTCATTTGCCTCCTCAAGGAAATTATTACACTTTCTAGGAAGTTGCCAGGCCAAGTTCTACAAGGGTTACTTGTCTCTTATGCTCTGATACTCAGCCTTGGCAGCACAGAGGCATTTCCTCCACAGCATGTTTTAACATGGATTAGATAACCATCCAGGGAACACTTAGGGGACACGGAGACAGAGATATTGCTGCCTGGCAGAATCATAATCGCTGCCTCAGGGCAGGGTGGGGCTCCTTATACCTACCCTCACTATTGAGTTTCTCCCTCTACCTCCAGACAGCACCTTTCCTTCCCACCCTCCCTCCACCACCACTATCAGACTACAAACACCTTAATCAGCAAACCAGCCATGAGCTGAGTGGCATTGAGCCAAACAGTCTTTAGAGCAGACATCAAACCAGAAGAGAACATGTCCTCAGCTACCCCAAAGGCACAAAGAATGAGACACCTCTACCATACCCAATTGTTCACTCATGTGGTACTTGTCTGGACTCCCAGTATCTTCTGACACAGAACCACATCCTCAAAGGCAAGTAGATAGGACAGTCTAATCAATCATTTTCAGCTCCTAACTTTCTCATGCTAGAATTGCCTTGCATCAGCCAGGCATGGCATTTGTTTTGCTGCCTGCTTCAGTGCCAAATGCTGGCAGGGGTGGGATAGACAGGGGCTTCTGTGCTGTAAGAACAGCTGCTGCAGAGTATTTCTGAGGGTGAAAAATAAAAGCAGAATTGCAGGAGGTTACCAGAAGCAAAATTTCTCATTCTGTAATGGTGCAATCAGCTTCTGCAACAGTTTCCTTATTATATTTCTTCAACAAGCACACTACTGCACCCAGGAACAAAATACTGCTGTGTTTCTCCCAGGTGTGAGAAGTTGAGCCAAGTTCTGGCACTAGGAAATGGTATAAGGATTACACTCAGAGGCCCCTGAACTCTGCTCAGTCACTCAGGAGAGCGAGGTCCAGGGCAGACACAGTGATGAAACCACCACCAGAAGCAGGTTTTCCAGCACCCCCCCTCAGCACAGAGGCAAGCACAGACGGGCAAACAGATGATAACAATTTTCAGGAACTGACAAAGTCTGGATTCAAAGGGAGGCCAAGAGGTGAAAAAGCTTCACAAGCTCACACATTCTCTATCTGGAAGCTATTTGTCAAGTCCTGAAGAGACAGGCAACGGCAAAGCCCAGCTGTACTAAGGACATGGAAATCTCATCCTGGAGCCATTAGCAGCCCAAAGCTCCTGAGTAGCAGGAGTCACACATTCTTTGGTCACAGGTGGTGAGTACCATCCTGCAGCTTCTGTGCAACCAGTATTAGCCCAAAGAAGGCTTTCTATGCCAAGTGCCCTACCAGGCATAGTCCAACCAAAATGCCAGTTTTCAGTAATTTAACAGATGGACTATTGGGAATTTTACAGAGTTAAGCCCAGCTAAGGACTCACACTGTAGCAAAGCCACCTTCAGTGTCAAACCAAAACAAAGTGCCACTCATCTGTCAAGCACTAAAACTACTCATCCACTAAATGGGATACTAGTGGATATTAGCACAGGATCTAGTTTTATCTTCAGTGATGGCCTTTTTCATCCTAGCACCTCAAAGCATTTTAAATAATGCATTAAGTCTCTATGAAATAATGATACCCACATCATCTACTCATATACGCAAGCCAGCTATAGCAGAAATTTTTAACTTGCTGAGAAATTCCTAATGACTTTGTAGCGTAACTGGAAATGCACCCATGTGCCCGAACTCACTGCTTTACACTTTAGAACAATGCTTTCTTTACCAGCTACCTATCCACACATAAATGAGAACAATTTGTATCGCTCATCATGCCAGTGCAAAGCTGCTCTCCTCCAAGAAAGCTACCTCCCTGCAAATGCTACACTCCAACTTCTCAAGCTGTTGAAACCACATTTTAAAGGAGCTTCAACCAGTCCTACTAAACAGCACAGGAGGATGGATACCTTGCTTCCTCACTATCTGTTTACACATTGTGAGAAGACCAACTAGTTCCATCCCACAAGAACAAGCTCAGCAGCTCCAAGGAGTCTTTGTAACACCCCAGACTTCTTTACACCTCAGCTAACCCCTCCATCCCTTGCTGCCTTCATTTCAAGCTATCAAAGGAAGTCTTTGCTGCTCTCCTTTACTCATGCTCTCAGCACTGCCAAAAAAAGCCAGATCTGAGGTTAACAAGGAGGCAGCAGGCACTCTTTTTAAGACATGAACAGCCTTCATTAAATAGCAAGGGGCTGGCAGCAGGGCCTGCATGTAATAAGCTTGCCTTCCAAGGACTATGATCAAGGGGTGGCTGGTAGAGGGCATTCACTGCAGCAATGCAGGTGCCTGCATGAGCCAGGGTATTTCTGCCCAATTAGGGGAAAGTCTTCTGAGCTAATTTTCTAGCCCTCTGGATGAGTGAAGAAAAGTACACACTGAATTGCCCTCATTCAGCCTCAATAGGGAAGAGTCTGGGTGGCCAGCTGACTGGCCAGACAAGGTGGAAAATGTACTTAACTGTCCAAACTCATGGCTGGGGCATGAAAGGGCAAAAATCACACTGTGCTGTGAAGCTGGGAAGGCACCTAAACAGAATAGGACTTGTAAAACCTGCTCCTGTGCAGCTTTTTGAGCTGAGAGACTGAACTCAAAAGGCCCAGATAATGGAGATTTCTATTCATCCACAGGCCATGGCACAGCAATTACCTAATCCCTTAAAGGTACCAATTGCTCCCAACGGACTTGTCTCTCACAAATTTCCTCCCCTTCCTTACTAAACACACCAAATCACTGGAATATAGAAGGTATTTGGACACAACATGCCAATCAACCACAGCCTTCCTGCATGAACTGCCTTGTCTGTTCAACCATAAGAGTACCTTAAGCAATACAGGGACACTCAGCACCACATCTCTCTGCACCAATTTTCCATCACCATCCTATATGAACAGGATTTGAAGCAAAGGCAAAGCACCTGCCATCTCTTTATCCCCCTTTGATTAACCCATAGCATATCATGATTTCAAGAGCGTCTTCTTGCCTCAGAACACATTTGCTCCTGGTACAAATTAATCTTGCTTCATACTTTGTCAGCTCCACAGATGTACAGGAATGCGAAGTAAACATTCACTAGCCAAATATCCTTTCTTTGAAAGAGGGGTTCCAAGTGGGTGCTAATCTACAGTTAAAATATTATTTCAAAGTATTATTTTTTAAAAGTCACCCCCACCTCAATCCCAGATTTCAAATTTTGCAAAAATCTTCACCTCAATCAATCTAGAAGTGCAGAGAGTAGTTGGGCAAGGGAGCAAATAGTTCTCTGAAAGACCTTGATAGTGTGGAAAGCTTATTTAAATTAGCTTTTAAGTTTCACCAACATACTTCCAAACACACTGGTGAAAGAAAATAAGGCAGAGCAGGTAGGTGCTAAGCCTGGGATCCAAATAACAAGAAAGCACCTAGGCCAAAAGGAACATTTTTCCATGTGCTCCAAAAAAAAAAAAAAAAAGCTGGGCACAGATTTATCAGCTTTTTATTTTGCTCTCATTAGGATGTGAGACTAATTAGAGTCTGTCAGTATCAGCAGAAGATTTGAGTGATGGGAAATGCAAGACTGGAGCATTTTGTACTGTGAGCTGAAACTTGCTGAGAAAGGTGAAGAGGGAGTGAGAAAACCAGCAGTGAAACCACAAGCCTGCATTATGTATTCATGGGATGTACACTGCCAGCAGGACTGAGAACAGGCAGCAATGTAATGGGGGAATAAAGAGGTCTCATTTTAATAGATCTTGAAAAACAAATACATAGTCCTTTCTTTCAGTGGGTAAGTTTCATAGGCTTAAAGGGTGTGTTGTTAGTGATGGCTCTGGAGACTCTCCCCAATGGCAACTTGATGAAAACCCAGTGGTTTTCAGGCTGTTCAGCATCTTGCAGGATGTCAGCAAAGCTGTGCACAGCAGAGGCAGCAAGGATCAAGGTGAAATGAGGCACTGAGCAACCTGGTCTAATGGGAAGTGTCCCTACTCAGGGAAGAGGAAATGGAACTAAATGATCTTTAAGTTCCCTTCCAATCCAAACCATTCTATGTTTCTATGATTGTATGTTAAAACCAGTACATCTAACCAACCAGAGGCTGTGAAATTCCTCCCTAATGAGAGGAAATTCAGAACTAAAAATACAGGTCTTTTAACTTGCTGGAGTTTACAAGGGTCAGCAGGTGTCTGCAGACACTCTGACACTAGAAGAAGAAAAACAGTGAAGAGCAAACTGAAATACTAACTCCACAGCAACATCTTCTGAGTGGTACCAGATAGACACTGAACAGGGCAGCCCACCCTACCAGTATCAGGCACATCCCTTTTCCCAGCTTCTGCAGAGATGAGGCAAAATGCTAACACTTATGCATCTCAATCCCAGGCCCCTACAGAAGTCCTGCAAAATCAAGAATTGCAACTAGAACAAACAGTAAGCAGTTTGTTATGTATTAAGTAAAAAGCAATTTCACATTGCTGTTAAACTCCTAGAAGATACATACAGACCTGAGCCCAAGGAGATCAACAAGTGTGGAAATACCTGTCATCAAGTCTACACCTACTTTCATCAGAAAGGTATTTTTTATATGTCACTAACAAATTATTTTTTTAGTAAATGGTATGGGTTAGCTAACAGCAAAGGTGACTTGAAAAAGATGAACTCCAGTAATTTCATTCCTGTGTCATCAGTGAACTGGATGATACAAGTGCTGACTTCCTAATGAGGGTAGCAAGAGAACAGCACAACCTCAGCAAGAGCCACTCAAGTAGTAGTGGCTTTACCTCTCAGGTAGAATTTATCTTAGATAGCACAAGTACCAATTATGCTTCTGAAGATGTGATCACAAGAAACAACCTGTGAATTTACTGAAACCTGTCTTAAAAACTCTCTTCTGCCTTTGCTTACAATATCTTCTCTCATGTGATGCTGCTTTCCTCATTCCGCCTTACCTGCTGCATTTTTTCTAGGTCAAGGCTGGGCCTGCTGACCTTATCCCCATATCCTTGCCGATGTCTCTTACAAGGCATGACTTGCTCAAGGCCTGCCCCAACACTTGTGAAGATTAAAGGTCTGGAGGCTGGGCTTCGCACCAGGGGTTGGAGTCTCTTGGGAGGGGAGGCACTGAAGAGCACAGGGCTGGGGGTGGCATGCACAGCCTCAGCCTGCTCTGCCACAGGTCGGAAGGACATCGCACACAAGTTCTTCACTTCTTCGTCACTGGAGGAGGTGTTGTTGCTGTCGTTGCAGTAGGCAAGCCTGCTGACCTGGGACCACTTGCGCTTCTCAGCAGCAAACTCGCGGTTGATGCGCTCCAGCTCCTCTTCTGAGCTGTGGCGGTCAAGGCTGGCATGGAAGAGAGCCCGAACCTTGCAGCATTGGTTCTCCTGGTTCTGGAGTTGGTTGGTGGCCAGAGGAGTCAAGGTACAATTCCGTCTTCTCTCTGGTGGGAAGAAGAGATAGAGGAGTGGCAGAGCAAAATTCTGAGATGTCTTCACCTCTCCCTCCCCCACCGAAGAAAGATCCCCCCAGATGAATGCTTCCCTTTCAGTTTCCAGACCAGACAGCCTCTTGCAAATTGTCACCTGAAAGTCTAGTTACAAAGTAAGAACACTGACTTTTTGTATACCTTATTACCTGAAGGTGAAGGCAGCACAATCTTGCAAAGGTGTTGTCAGACACTTAACTCCAGCTGAAAACATTAAATTCTAGTGGCCAGTTCAAAGGACAGAGGAGGTAAATTAGTTCTATTATTCTGAGCAGCACATCTGTGGTGCAAATAGAGATCTTGCTCCTGGATGTAAATGACCTTTTTCTATTACAAGGCTCGCCATATAAGAAAGCCTGCCTTCAGCCATACATTGAGCACGCCTTAACTGTTCTGATGAGCATTTTCCACAGCAAGTGAAACAGGGATGTGAATTTCTATAGGATACATCCTGTGGGTCAGGAATTTAACTACTTCTGCCTTTGCATAAGAATCCACTTGAATTTGGCTAAATTATTTTAAAACACAGGACATGCACAAACAGCAGAGAGTTACTATAGCTCAGGAGATGCATTTACAACAGATTTCACCTACAGCTCTAAGCTGCTTCATATCAGGTCCAAAATCAATAGCAGAGCACTGTCACCTCTATTAAAGACCCTCAGCTAGATTCAAAAACACAGCTGCCCAACACCAACAGTAGAGAAAGAAGGGAGCAAGCTAATCAGACAAGCGAGTCCAGGGGAACAGGGAGTGAGAATGTCAAAACTAGAAATAACAAGGAAGAAGTCTAGGACAAAGACAACACAGACACACAAGCAGGGAATGGAAGATACACTTCTATTACCAGCTCTGCTGCTGGCCCAGCTGTAGATGTTCTCTGCCCCATGTCTGCAGCACTGGACCTTAATATGTTTTTAATAATGCCTATCTACAAGTGTGGCTGCAGCATTTGATAACACCGGCTTCTCACAGTGAGGTCCCAAAGGCTTTAAGGTGACTGACATCATGCATCTGTTTGTGGTACACTGAGGACAGAAGGAAGTGCTTCCAAGAGTATAAATGAAGCGTAGAAGGAGTTAGCCATTACATCCCAGGACCCTCCTATCTCATCTCTTTACCTCTGTCGATCTGAGCAAGTTCCTGGTTCTCTCCCTCAGAGTCGTCGCTGTCCTCATCACTTGGGGGGTAGGAGATCTAGGGGGCAAGGAGAAAGAAGAGGCTTCATCGTCAACACTGATCACTGCCTTGTCACTGCCTAAGACACTTTCCCCCACCCTACCCTCTCATATCCTGCAGTCATCCACCCCACCTAACAGACAGCACAGACCCTGCTACAGCACCTCCTTGTATGCACATCTATCCAGATCTCACAACCTCAGACTCCCATTGTATTCTCTTACTTGCAGCAACACAAAGCACACAGCCTACTGTTACTGCCACCTTACTGCACCACCAACTCTTTCCCAAGCATTACAAACATATCCTGCCCTTAGCTCCCCAGACACACAGCTTGTACCATCATGGCCTACCACATCCATATCACGTGGACAACTGAATCTTCAAAACTGACCACTGAAACTGAGACACATCCTGTCAACAGTAATATCATCTTGTAAGGTAACCACAAATGGAAGTGGCATGTTAACTTCAGCCATCCTATGTATGTACCCACACTTCCCCCTTGAAGGCACAGACATTAAAGCCACAAAAGAACATAAAATCATAGAATAGTTTGGGTTGGAAAGGACCTTAAAGATCATCCAGATCCAACTCCCCTGCCACAGGCAGGGAAACATTCATCTTGCCTTCCTATAGGACATCTACAAAGAATGTAATTGGAAGAAACTGCATTTCTCTGAAATTCTAACAGAAACATTATGCTGTTCCCATCAGCAGAGAACCTTACAGTTCCAGTGAACACCCTTAAATGCTCCAAGAGTAATGACAATTCACACATTTGGTCTATCTGAAATTTTTAGGAACATTTACTCCAGGTGAGCCAATGAACTTCACCAAAACACTTGCTGCATACCCAGATTATCTACAGGTTTGCACACTGAACAAGCTTGGTAGTCGCCACTTGAGAAGGGTCAAGAGATCTGAAACCAAGCTTTTGTAGGTCAGATAGATCCCACTGCTGCTGATTTTCCTACACAGAGGAAACCTTACCTATCTTGTTAAAGTGACTTTTGTTCTGCTGCATGGAGCACACACGGCAGTTGCTAGATCAAACCTCTGAGCTATGTCCCTTAGTAGAGGTCTTTGGCAATAACCAAAACCAAGTGAGTCAAAGGAAAATGCAATACTTCAAAAGAAGCCTTTGTAAAAGACAGATCTGGAATAACATGATCATTGCAAGATGAGCTTTATTATTCTTTACACCTTTTTATTCAGAACAAAACATTCCCACCACTCTTAGCTGAGTCTCACAAGCTGCTTGCCTATGACAGAATTCAGAGGCAAGGTTTCCAAAGGTTAGATGCTGTCTTTAATTTTTAAGTGTCTGATGTGCTCTGCTTCATTTTTATATAAGGCAACACACAACCATTACATTGATATGGACCCATTTCACCCCCAGTGCTGTTCCAAAGAACATTCTTGGAGTATTTTAGCTTTCTAGAGACCTGAAAAAGCAACTACACTTAAGTAGGCACCTATGAAAGATACAGTTGATGGAGTAAAACAGGAACAGTGAAGAAATTTTGATTGATACTGAATTTAACATACCTATTTTAGAACCATCTTTGAGGATTATTTGGGAGTTTCATTTCTCTAAAAGCCTGTTGCCATCTTTTTTCTCCTTCTTTTAAAAAAGCTGTCTTTTGCCCTTCTACATTTATATCACCCTTTAAAAAAATCAGAAAATATTTTCCTTGCTAGTCTTTAAGCTACTTTTCCAGTTGTCAAATAATGAATGAGTGTCACAGATTTAACCCCATTGCTGATAAACTTGAAGTAAATGCAGGGAGTTGTTTCTCCCACTACAACTACAATTTTCTCATATTTATTCACGCACATGCATCATTTAATAAAGGCAGCTGGCTCTCAGGAACACTGCCAAATTAACAGACTGCTAGTTGTCCCCAGAACAGGTATAATACTTTGTTTGTGCCATGGTAGTTCATAGAGGGGACAGCTGACACTGAGGTGTCATTGTACTCACTGCTGTACAGACAGACAGTGGTCCTGTCTTCTTCACAAAAGCTAAGGCTCCAATTCTAACTTGAGAGGTACTGACCTTAGTCTGTGGCTCATTCCCACATAAAAAAAAACTTTCATTTGGACACGGCAGGGTTTTCAGGGAGGTTAAATGGCTCTGTGTGGGAAGCCTATCAGCTCCAGTTTTTGTACTATGTAAATGTCAGTACATGGCATGACATTGCTTCCAAAAAGAGAGGCAATGACATCTAGCACATGCAGGTCAAAGAGCTACTGCACAATGTCACTGGCTTGAGATGCACAAGATAGGAGTTGGATTTGAGTCAGTGACTGATATTTTAAAAGTCTTGTGTCTACCTGTCCTGGGCTTCCAAAATATTCCCCTCCCATACAAGCGCAGTCTTGCTAGCCCCAAGTCTTTCATGGATAATTCCTCTCTGCTAAGACCACTCCAATCCCACAGGCAGTTTAACACTAATCTCCTATGAGTTGCCCCAAACACTTCTCTAGAGGCTTTGATCAGAGCACCTATGGGAGAAGAGAAACTTATAGAATCATAGAATAGTATGGGTTGGAAAGGACCTTAAAGATAACCTAGTTCCAAACTCCCTGCCACAGGCAGGGACACCTCTCACTAGATCAGG